>OZ024743.1:335572221-335587221 GCA_964016885.1 Eledone cirrhosa
TCTCTATATATATATATGCTGAAAATGTACAGACTTATATCCTAGATATAAATGATTAGAGTACATTTCACGTGTCAGTAATCAACATAGACTGTAGGGCTTCTCTAATACAAGCCATCAATTTATAAAAACGTAATTTGTCCAGTTTGTATAAATAATCATCATAATTTTTAATTATTAAAAAAATATTTTTAAGTAAACATGATTTAAAAGAAGTATTTTTAAGGGAACGTGACTCAACAGCTCACGGCTGGTCTACTATTATATATACACACACTGGGCGATCTAGTATTATATACACACAGAGCTACATACACAAACGTACTTCTGCACATATATTTAGATAAACACGCACACATTAACTATTTTCTAAATGCTGGTGAACATGTAAACCAATATTTACACATTCATATACGTACATGTACACATGCACGCACACATATGCATGTGAATTGATGCTTGGCATCCTACACATATATATCAAGTGTAAAGAAACACATATCATACAATTAGGCACAGTCATTGCTATTTGGTTAAGTGTTCTGCTTACTAACTGTGTGGTTCTGGGTTCTGTCATGCAGCGCAATACATTGAGCAAGTATATTATTACTACTATTATATATATATATATAATAGTAGTAATAATATCTATATCTATATATATATATATATATATATATATGGATAGTTTACCGTACGGCGTTGTTTGACTCAACAAGATCTCTCCTTAGGTAACGTAAAATAAAGTGTCTTCCTCAAGGACATAACGATTCGCCCGGTCCAGGAATCGATGTTTACGGCCATATCACGCTGACATCACCGGTTCTCGCCCGATTAACGAAGTTAAGTAACGTCGAGCCTAGTTAGTATTTAGATGGGTGACTGCTTGGGAAACCTAGGTCCTGTAAACATTACCTTATATATATATATATAAATATATACATATATATATATATATATATATATATATATATATATATATATATATATATATATATATATATATATATATATATAATCTGAGTTTTTCGAATATTTATAATAACATTCGATTCGTTTGCAATTCTGCAAACAATATTCGAAAAACTCAGATTACATTTATTGTATTCAGCCATGTAGAGCGAAATTTTCTTTTTTATATATATATAAGAGGTGTGTCAGAAAAGTTCCAGGACTGATGTCACAAAAGATTTATTTCAAACCCAAACTTCACAGATATAAGTTTTCTCCTTCAAAGTAATCTCCCTGGAGTATGTAACTGTAATCTTAGCTCTCTGCAGCGATCAAACTTTTTTCTTCATAATTTAATATACATGTCCTCTGTTTCAGGTCGTCAAGCAATGAACACAGAGTAACGAACACACTTGAAAACTTCGTCAGAAGCACTGGGAATGCTGCAGCAAGTTTATGGAGATGAGACGATGTCACACTCACGTGTTTTTGAGTGGTGCAGGAGGTTTAAAGAAGGACGCGAGGACGTGGAAGATGACCCCAGGAGCGGAAGGCCATCAACAACCAGGACTGAAGTCAACGTTGAGCGCGTCAGGCAGATGGTGCGTAGAGATCGTCGGCTGACTGTTCGACTGATGGCAAATGAGCTGGGCATGAATCAGGACAGCGTCTGGAAGATTCTCACTGAAGATTTGGACCAGCGGAAAGTCTGCGCGAAGATCGTGCCAAAACTGCTGAACGATGACCAGAAGGGTCGACGCATGCAAGTATGCCAGGACATCCTCGAGCGTCTTGAAACCGAACCCGACTTGCTAGGGACAGTCATCACCGGTGATGAGTCATGGATCTTCAAGTACGACCCGGAGGCGACCCGTTTTGAAGACGTGGACGACATCAAAACGGCCGTGGCTACGGACCTGCGGAGGATCCCGGAAGAATCCTTCCAGGAGTGCATGCATGCGTGGCAGAAAAAGATGGAAAAGTGTATTAGACTCCAGGGGGATTACTTTGAAGGAGAAAACTCTTAGTGTGAAGTTTGGGTTTGAAATAAATGTTTTGTGACATCAGTCCTGGAACTTTTCTGACACACCTTGTATATATACATATAATATATGTGGTGTGCGTATATGTGTATATATATATATATATATATATGTGTGTGTGTGTGTGTGTGTGTGTGTGTGTGTGTGTGTGTGTGTGTGTGTGTGTGTGTGTGTGTGTGTGTGTCTATGTGTGTGTGTCTGTGTGTTTGCGTTGTGTGTATATATATATGTATATATATATATATATGACAGGTCGCTCTTGTGTGCTACTGGTAACATGTAACCCAGTACAACCTGTGTCGTGGCCGCCTTCGTCGGCGACTAAACCTGCAACCCCACCAAAAATCTGCGGCTTGGGAAGTATCCGATGATGATGACAAGTTCTCCTTTTCGGGTAGTGTTTTCGATGCTCAGAGAGTGGGATTGGTCGCGTGCATGGCCTTTCCCCACTTAAAAAACCTTCAAAGCACAGGCATTGCTTGTTCAGGATCTGCTGTAGGTTCGTGTGGCTGGTCCTAGCCTAAAAGTGAACCGAACTCTATAATCTGAGAAGCGATTGCAAAACTCTTAGCAGAGTTTTCAGCCATCATATCTATATGTAATGGTTTCTGATTTAGGCACAAGATCAGTAATTTTGGAGGAGGGGAAAGTTGATTAAATTGACCCAGTGCATGACTGGTATTATAGTTTATCGACCCCGTAAGAGTGAAAGGCAAAGTTACCCTCGGTGGAATATGAAATCAGAACGTAAAGAAACGTAACTCTCTGCATGGTGTTCGACGCTCTACCGATACTGCCAATCCAGCGCCCTTATATCTATATATAATAGTAATAAACAAAACACCTAAAACGAATGCGAAATGGTAATTCAAAGCTGTACGCGGGTGTCTCCCATTATTAACGAAACCAAGATTCTGATGAGTTGATTCCAGAGGGAGGCCTGAGTCTTAGTAAATATGGGCTAATTGATCGCGAAACGTACGTTACATCAGAATAAACTTAATGTTGATACTTTGACACTCATTCTTACTTATTGGATTTGCAGTATCGGTCGGACGCCATGCTTTGCTGTCTGAGTTCAAATCGCGCCGAGGTTAACTTTGCCTTTCATCCTTACGGGGTCGATAAAATAAAGTACCAGTTATGCACTGGGGTAATTGCTAGCCTTGTGCTAAAAGTAGAAACATTATTAATATTACATTCTGCTTATGAAAGAAACTGACCATAGTATAACACCAAGCGTACAATACCACGTACAATATATAAACGGATCCTTCTAAGTTCGTGAACCAACAGTAACGTAAGGTTACAATCTATTGAACTATATATATATTATTACTATCACACACACAAACACTTCTGTGTGTGTGATATGGTCTGACAATTTGTACCATGTAATCTGCTTCGCAGATATATTTGTAAGCATGTGCTTTTCCTACCAACTCAGAAGTACGTTTTTGTAACTACGGATTATTATATACACTCGTTTTTCTCTTAATATCTTCAAATAACCAAAGTCTAACGCACGTATCAAATATATAAAAACGCACACAAGGGAAACAAATATGACTACTGCCCAAGAAGCCCACAACGGACGAAATTGGTGTGATAATGAAATTGACCTCTTAATAAACACATGGTTTTTTCTGTCCCAAACAGTAAACATTAACGCGTCATGTTTGAATTAAATTGCTGAAAAAACAGCTCAAATATTTAGCACGAGGTCTGCTAAGCAGATACATTACAAACTAAAACGTAGAAGTCTCTTTCAAACTAATTCAAAACCATTTTGAAAGACTTCGACATATTTACTCCAATGGACAAACACAACAACAACAACAACCACAATAACAACAACAACAATAACAACAACAACAACAACAGCCAGAAAATCAGGAGCCACCACCACCGCCACCACTACTTAATTCAAGCATGATAGCTGAGTTACTGAATGATAGTATCCCTCAACCACTCACTCAGCCATCATTATCGCCATCACCATCACCACCGTCACCATCTTCTGCCACATCAACTGCTAGTAATGGACTACTGCTTTCTCTCCAACCACAGTTGTCATCATCATCATCGTCACCACCACTGCTTTCTTCCCCCACATCACCACCACAACCATGCCATAGTCAAAAGAATTTTTTAAAAAATCTATGGAGCTGTATGCAACCCCCACTACACATACTAATAAACCCCAAAATATGCCGCTACTCACTACGTCAGAGGCTATGCACACGTAGCGACTGTATATTTACCCATTTACCTGGTACTAGACGCACTAACACTGCCAGCCAACACCAAAGCACGCTGCCCGCACGCATAGGTCGGAGTCACAAAATCTGCCAACATTCCCAACGTGAGATGCTATGTCTGTTGACTGACTCACCCTTCACTCATCTACCTCGGACACAACGCACGAACAGAAAAGGGGCTCCATGCCAACACACAAACCACAATAAAGCCACCCCTGCTGCAGTAATGCTGCTCCAGTTTTCTCACAAAGACACGAATACAAAAAAAAAAAAATAAATAAGTAATGGTACTCCAGTCTTTTCACAAAGACACGATTACAACAACAACAAATACAACAACAACAAAAGTAATGCTGCTCCAGTCTTTCCACAAATACACGATTACAACAACAACCAAAGTAACGCGGCACCAGTCTTTTCACAAAGACACAATTACAACAAATACAAACAACAACAAAAGAGGGAACTGCAACCCTATCCAATGGTGTAACCACAAATCTAATCAAAAACTGCTCCCTGAACAAGAAAAAGTTTTCTTTTTTAGCCATGAACCTGGCAAAAGAGATAGAGAAAAACATTTTAGCCATCACCCAACACCATCCTTGCTGTCACTAACACAATCTCAAAACATCCCCCCTGCAACAGTTAAAACCAGCCACCACACTAGCCTCCAAATTTTTACTCAATACACAAAATGAAATATCCAATTCATTGAGGATTGGGTTGGTAACCATCCATTTCACATCCCCTTCTTCATTCTTACTGAGACCCACCTTGACAACTCCCACTTGGAGGCCGAAGTAAGAGTGAGGAATTTCACAACCATCCGTGCGGATCGTGTTGGCAGAAGGAAGGGTGGAACTGCCATTTTCCTGCATGATTCCTTTACGGTAGATGGTAACACAACATTCTGCAATGGCTACTGTTAATCAGTCACTGTGCACAATAAAGCCAATGACCTGACATTAGTTGGGCTCCACAACCACCCATAATCTGCTTCAAAGAATGCCTCAACAGTATTAAATGCTTTATTAAACAGTGCCATTCTAGCAACATACTTTTGATGGGAGACTTTATCTACCCTGTGTCGACTGGTTTACATGTAGTTTGAAACCAGGCACCCCAACCTCAACCACTGACAAAGAAGCTGTCGAGTCACTTCTTAACTTCATGAACGAGATTTTCTTGTCCCAACTTGTCCTTGCACCAACGAGGCATCAGAAGAACATTCTGGATCTAGTGTTTAATAACCACACTAACACTATACATAATATTACAGTGGAAAAAAACCCTTCTCTCAGACCATGGCATGGTTCTTTGTAACCTGAGATTCCACCAGCTGAAAGCTAATCCCAGGGTACTCTTTCCAGTCCACCCATTTGATAACATTGATCTCTACAATGCCAACCGGGATGCAATTATGAACGAACTGTCACACGTCGACTGGTCTTTTACACACGCACACACTGCCACCAACATCAAAAGATCTTGGCAGAACTTTGTAGACACTGTCACAAATATATGTACAAAACACAACCTACTAAAACCTGTGAACAAAACCAAGTGCAGTATCCCCCAAAACAGAAAAACAATTATCAGAAAAATAAAATGAACAAACAAAAATTACTGCCAACTGCAACACACACATTCAATGACTATCACCCTGCTTGAGTCAAAAAAATATAACCTCCAGCAATGCATGATGACCATCATCAATAACCAGAGAATAGCTGAAGAGAGGTGGGCCATTGAGAAAATCAAACTCATCCCCAAAGTGTTCTTTTCATTTGCTAAAAAACACAAGGTCTCCACTGTTGGCCCTCTTGTTGATTAAAATGGCACACTCCAAGATAATGCCAAAACCATGGGCGAGATACTGCAGAAACAATACTGCTCTGTTTTCAGCAATCCTGATATGGCCGATCTGGGCTGTACCAGTGATGTTAATCCCCAACACACTATATCAGACATAACGTTTGACGCCCCTGATGTCTTAGCGGCAATAAATGAAATTAAACTAAATTCAGCAGTAGACCCCGACAGGTCCCCTGCTTGTGTCCTGAAGGTCTGTCGACGCCAACTTGCACCTCCTCTTGCTAATCTGTGGAGGAACTCACTGGATACTGGCTATATTCCTGAAAACTTTCTGTCCGAGTCCGTTGTCCCAGTCTTCAAAACAGGAAATAAGTCCCTAGCAGTGAACTACCATCCGATCTCATTCACATCTCATATTATCAAGGTATTTGAGAGGGTGGTGAGATCACGAATAACCCCCTTTCCTGAAAGCAACGGCCTGCTGAACTCCAACCAACATGGGTTCCCTAATGGAAGGGACTGCGTAACGCAGCTCTTGCATCACTTTGACGATGTTTTCAGAGCCTTGGGAGAGGGCTCCAACACTGATGTCATCTACCTTGATTTCACCAATGCTTTTGACAGGGTTGATCATAATATTCTACTGAAAAAAACTACCCAATATTGGTGTCTCTGGAAGGTTACTGCAGTGGATCAAATGTTTCTTGACAGACAGAATGCAGCATGTTGTAGTCGAAGGAGTAACCCTGCCAAAGTCAGCAGTGACGTCCCACAAGGCACTGTGTTGGGCCCACTTCTTTTCATCATATACATTAATGACATTACTGACATCATCAAGCACAGCAGCATAAGAATCTTCGCAGATGATTCAAAGCTCCAAAGGGTTATCAATGAGGTTATCAATGAGGTTATCAATGACTTGCCTTCAGTCAGACCTACTGGCTGTTATCCAATGGGCAGAAAAGAATAATATGCTGTTGAATGAAGATCATTTTGAATTAATCCACTTTGGAAAAAAGGATGCCCTGAAACTACCATACTCTCTTCCTTCGGATGAAACTCTAGTGGCATCCAACAACATCAGAGACCTGGGAGTAATTGTGGACAACAACATAAGCTGGGCCACTCATATAAACAGCAAAGTTGATATGGCCCGCAGAATGTGTTCCTGGATATTCAGAACTTTCCAATCAAGAGATACCCACACTGTTATCCTCCTCTTCTCCACTTTTGCCCGACCCCACCTTGAATACTGTTGTCCACTGTGGTCTCCCCACACGTAACAAAGTATCATGAAAGTTGAAGCACCCCAAAGGTCAATTACAAAAAAGATAGATGGCATGACAGGCCTTGACTATTGGAGTTGATTAGAAAAGCTCAACCTTTATTCTCCCCAACGTCGCCGTGAGCGCTACATTATCTGTAGGATGTGGAAAATATTCCATCAGCTTTGCACAATGATCTTGGCATCACCTTCAATGTACATCGAAGGCTTGGGCCCCGTTCTATCCGCCCGCGACAAAAATCTCACTCGCATCTCATAATAACAATACGGCACAATTATTTCACCTCAATTGGCCCTGCTCTCTTTAACATTACACCAAAACACATCAAAGCAGACACAGACCTCATCAAGTTCAAGAAGTCTTTGGATAAATTCCTTCAAGAAATCCCGGATAAGCCTCCCTCCCCCGGATATGCCTCCGTAAACAATAACTCTCTGCTCGAGTGGGCCATGGTGCCCAAAACTGATTTGTAAAGACTTCGCCAGGTGGTGCTATTAAGTTAGACATGGCCTGGCCCAATACTGGCTGAAAGCTATCAAAGTTATCAAAGTTATTTATATATACATATATATATATATATATACATACATAATAATAGTTTACAGTATCGTAAAAGAGGATAGAAAGAAGATGTAAAAAGAGGTACGATACAGAATATTACATGCCAAAAGTGGATGCTTGGGTTATCAGGGTTAAATATTAGGGAACGTTAATATTTAGTTTAAACGTTAAGCAGAGCGGTTATAAGCAAAATAATTAATGAAAGGGTTACAAGCCGTTACAACATATCTTTATAAAGCTCTTACACATGTTTCGCCCATGAGCCCCATTGGGCGGAACATGTGGAACAGCTTTATAAAGATATGTGTTAACTATGTGTTAACGGTTTGTAACTCTTTCATGAATTATTTTGCTTATATATATATATATAATAAGGTTTGACGGACCCAGCATATTTATCAATGCCAGTACCGGTTGTATCTCACCGCACTCCATGGGCAATGTAAGATACATTACCAGAGTATACACATAGTTATTTGCTTCAACACAACACACGTAAAACGAGTGCCTATAAGGTCCCGGACTCGAGTTTCTGCCGCACTAATGCAGCAGTATGGTGCACTGCACCATCTGTCTTCATATATTATGCAACAATGCACAATCGGCTTATGCGGCTTCATCAGCGGGTATCGCCTAATCAATAACCAATCGATCGACAGAATCCTAAGACCAGTCTATGCCGGCCATGACTGTTTGTGACGACTGACACGGTAAAGCTATTAGCAACTGGCACCCGATAGGACTCTATCTCTCAACTAGCCACTGATTTTCAAATTTTACGTGGGGATGGGAAGCTAAAAAGAATCAATCTTTTAGATCCTGTCAGAAGCACTCAGCCAACGTGTCTCACACACAAATTATCAAGAAGTGAAAAGATGGCCATTAGAAATAGCAGTTCACATTGATATAAAATAGAATGGTAGCATTCGGTTCATGTCTCCAAGCCCCATGTATATATATATGAGAGTTTTTAGTCTTCAAATTTATTGTTACTATATATATATGTGTGTGTGTATTGGAGCTCGTTTTGTGGTGTATGTATGACCCCTGCCTTCAGTCGTTTTTCTTGGTGTTACACTTTTTAACTTTTGTGTTGACATCTCTCTCCATTGAGTGATTTGTGATTGCCTCAAACAACTCGACTAGTACCTGCTGTATGGCAGCTACAAAACACACACATACACAGACACACGTGTATATTTATATGTGTGTGTGTGTATATAGATATATAGATTAATCCTGGGCAACGAGGGAAGAAGAAAAGGGTAATGGTTATGTCTGCTAAAATTGGAAATAAAAGGGAAAAATAGATGTAGGATTTTTAACATTAGAAAGTGACAAAACAATTGTTTATCATACCTATACAAGTACAGCCGTTACAAATAACGGTGTCTATTGTAAAATCATATCTAATTCAATAACTTCTTGATTAAACCATCTTTTGTTTCTTTTTCTGAAATTGATGCGAATATTACATTTGCAGAGAATGTTAATTTCACCATTTTTAATCTACAGGGAAATACGTTAATCTGACATATTTATATGAAATCCTTTCACATTTTACCAATAAGATCGAAAAGTTAAAAAGAATAATTAGAAAATAAAATCAAATATAATAATGACATTATCATTTTGAAGGGACGGACGTCTTCAGGCCGCAGTTGCCGCCATTACTCGGTTTCTGTAGCAACAGTGGTGGGTAGGCTATTCGTACCATAACCTCTCTGGTGTACTTATCTTCCAATGCTCAACGTATGCACCAAACAATCTAGTTCCCCTCAGTCTCCATTTATTTTGTTGCTGTATCCACTCAACTATTCACAACTCAACGGCAAGCTTGAAATAACACCAAATTCCTTCTAATATGTTTCTATTTGTTCCTAGGCTGCAATTAAAGTGCTTAATTAACCATTTAATAATTTATATCCTTGCTTAATCATTCGTTCTACCCAATGACTCAGATTTTTAATAAAACTATTAAATCGATTAATTTATTCTTTTTTTTTTTTACTAGAAAAATATTATAGCCTATTTTGGGAAGACAAATTGATGCAAAATGCATTAGTACAAAATGCATTTACAGTTTAGTCAAATAATTACTTGTATTATAAACATGAGTCATTGTATATATATATATATATATATATATATATATATATATATATAAATTAATAAAAACAATGAATAAAACAAAGAAACAGTTCCTTATATTAAAAATTCATCATTTTACGATCGTTTCTAGGATATATATGTGTGAGTTGGTATGTATATAATATAGATCTATGTAAAAAATTTACAAACTATCAGAGGAAATATACATACCTACACATATATGTGCTGTCTTCAGAAATATATATATATATATATATATATATATATATATATATATATATATACATATATATATATTGCAAGAGATGTCAACATGAATGGACCTGTTATTTTTATCTAAAGACATCTTTTTTCAATTACAACCCGCCAATCCCCTCAATCTATCTTATTTCTCATTCTTTCTTCTAATGAAGGACTAGCGTCCGAAACGTTAAGACCCTTTTCCTGTCATTTCAAGCGTTAACCTAATATATTCCTTCCATATACTGTACCAATTGCGTTGTAATTTCTGTTTACCTATTACACACACATATATATATATGAATTCCCTTTTCTTTAAACCCATCAAACAATGACCTCCACCCATCACAATCCCCACCCTCTCCTACAACCAGAAAAGATATAAATACCACCACATTTACTAGGACAGTCAGCTTCCCGATGATTTCTCACGAATGAAACAGTTCTAGTCCTGTAGAAGCTTTTCTATATTAAAACATTGATATTCTGCCATGTATTGAGTACCTTACTTACTGTGGTTACCCCCGATTGAACCCGCAATAACTTATATATATATTACCGTACCGTCTAAATAAAATACCCTTTTTACACCAAAGCCACCTTCGTTCACATCTTAGGATAGATTTTATGATATATTTGTTCCTACTTAGGGTCATTGTACAGAACCGTAAATAGGAGCAAATATTTCATCTACATACAGGACGTGTCAAATGTTACTACCATTTATTTTACTACTTATTGCTATTAAAAATAGACAGGGACTCTTGAGCCACCTTAGGCGCAGGTATGGCTGAGAGTTAAGGAAGTTAGCTTCGAAACCAGTTGGGTCTGGATCAATCCCATTGAGAAGCAATTTAGGCAAGTGTCTTCTGTCTTAGTTTTGGGATGACCACGTCCTTGTGAGTGGAATTCGATTGACACAAACTACAGAAGACCGTCATATATGTATGTGTGTGTTTAATTTGTGACTGTGTTTATGCGCCGTAACTTAAAAGTTCGAAAAATATATCGATAAAATAAGTACTATACTTGAAAATATTAGTACTGGAATCGATATGATCAAATTAGTTCATTTTTAAACATTTTTTGTACAATAATCGTCTACATGCGCTTACTGCAAAATCCCAAGCTCAATCGCATGTTTTACGCAAACAAATATTGCACTTCATCAGAAATAGCAGTATATATATATATATATATATATATATATATATATATATATATATATATATATATATATATATATATTCTTAAATATTTTGATGTGAAACATACCAATTTTTCATTTTCAGGGTACTTGATGATGAGATCTGAATTTGGTATTTTTTCACTTTTTCATTTATCGAAACTTATTTGGATTTTGAAGTTTGAACTTATCTACAGAGCAGGTTTGGATTTTGAAATTTAAATTTGTCCAAGTACCACGGCCATTTGCCAATATGATTTGTTTTTATTGATTTATTATTTTAAATCGAGACAGGCAAACTGTATTATTATAATTAGTATTTTTCAATGTAGCTAACTTAGTCTTTTACAATACAAATACTTATATGTTGGTATTTGTGTTTATCATATATATTAATTTATATTAAATTGTATTACACGGCTCAGAAATACTTCTTTCTTTGAGCTATTTCATTGTAAAGGACTGTTTGAGTTTAGAACTCGTTATTCATAGTATCACGGCTCCTTCTGTCGAGCTAACGTTTAGCCCCATGAAAACGGCTGTTATTTCTAGCAGCACGACTATGAGGTAGCTAGACACTGAAAAACCATGTGCGTTAATCAGTCTTCTTAAATATTTTGAAGTGAAACATACCAATTTTTCAGGGTACTTGCTGATGAGATTTGAATTTGGTATTTTTTCACTTCAAAATCAAAATAAGTTTCGATAAATGAAAAAGTGAAAAAATACCAAATTCAGATCTCATCAGCAAGTACCCTGAAAAAATCGTATGTTTCACTTCAAAATATTTAAAACTGATTAACGCACATGGTTTTTCAGTGTCTAGCTGCCTCATACTCGTGCTGCTAGAAATAACAGCCGTTTTTATGGGGCTAAAAATTAGCTTGACAGAAGGAGCTTGAATAACGAGTTCTAAACTCAAACAGTCCTTTACAATGAAATAGCTCAAAGAAAGAAGTATTTCTGAGCCGTGTAATACAAGTTAATATAAATTAATATATATGATAAACACAAATACCAACATATAACTGTTTGTATTGTAAAAGACTAAGTTAGCTACATTGAAAAATACTAATTATAATAATACAGTTTGCCTGTGTCGACTTAAAATAATAAATCAATAAAAACAAATCATATTGGCAAATGGCCGTGGAACTTGGACAAATTTAAATTTCAAAATCCAAACCTGCTCCGTAGATAAGTTTAAACTTCAAAATCCAAATAATTTTCGATAAATGAAAAAGCGAAAAATACCAAATTCAGATCTTATCAGCAAGTACCCTAAACAATTGGTATGTTTCACTTCAAAATATTTAAGAAGACTGATTAACGCACATGGTTTTTCAGTGTCTAGCTGCCTCATACTCGTGCTGCTAGAAATAACAGCCGTTTTTATGGGGCTAAAAATTAGCTGGACAGAAGGAGCCGTGATACTATGAATAACGAGTTCTAAACTCAAACAGTCCTTTACAATGAAATAGCTCAAAGAAAGAAGTATTTCTGAGCCGTGTAATACAATTAATATGAATTAATATATATGATACACACAAATACCAACATATAAGTGTTTGTATTGTAAAAGACTAAGTTAGCTAGATTGAAAAATACTAATTATAATAATACAGTTTGCCTGTCTCGTGGTACTTGGACAAATTTAAATTTCAAAATCCAAACCTGCTCCGTAGATAAGTTTAAACTTCAAAATCCCAATAAGTTTCGATAAATGAAAAAGTGAAAAAATACCAAATTCAGATCTCATCAGCAAGTACCCTGAAAAATTGGTATGTTTCACTTCAAAATATCTACGAAGATATATATATATATATATATATATATATATATATATATATATATATATATATATATATATATATACTGCTATTTCTGATGAAGTGCAATATTTGTTTGCGTAAAACATGCGATTGAGCTTGGGATTTTGCAGTAAGCGCATGTAGACGATTATTGTACACAAAATGTTTTAAAATGATCTAATTTGATCATATCGATTCCAGTACTAATATTTTCAAGTATAGTACTTATTTTATCGATATATTTTTCGAACTTTTAAGTTACGGCGCATAAACACAGTCACAAATTAAACACACACATACATATATGACGGTCTTCTGTAGTTTGTGTCAATCGAATTCCACTCACAAGGACGTGGTCATCCCAAAACTAAGACAGAAGACACTTGCCTAAATTGCTTCTCAATGTGATTGATCCAAACCCAACTGGTTTCGAAGCTAACTTCCTTAACTGTCAGCCATACCTGCGCCTAAGGTGGCTCAAGAGTCCCTGTCTATTTTTAATAGCAATAAGTAGTAAAATAAATGGTAGTAACATTTGACACGTCCTGTATGTAGATGAAATATTTGCTCCTATTTACGGTTCTGTACAATGACCCTAAGTAGGAACAAATATATCATAAAATCTATCCTAAGATGTGAACGAAGGTGGCTTTGGTGTAAAAAGGGTATTTTATTTAGACGGTACGGTAATATATATATAAGTTATTGCGGGTTCAATCGGGGGTAACCACAGTAAGTAAGGTACTCAATACATGGCAGAATATCAATGTTTTAATATAGAAAAGCTTCTACAGGACTAGAACTGTTTCATTCGTGAGAAATCATCTTTTCTGGTTGTAGGAGAGGGTGGGGATTGTGATGGGTCGAGGTCATTGGTTGATGGGTTTAAAGAAAAGGGGATTCATATATATATATATGTGTGTAATAGGTAAACAGAAATAACAACACAATTGGTACAGTATATGGAAGGAATATATTAGGTTAACGCTTGAAATGACAGGAAGAGGGTCTTAACGTTTCGGACGCTAATCCTTCATCAGAAGAAAGAATGAGAAATAAGATAGATTGAGGGGATTGGCGGGTTGTAATTGAAAAAAGATGTCTTTAGATAAAAATAACAGGTCCATTCATGTTGACATCTCTTGCAATATATATATGTATATATATATATATATATATATATATATATGTGTCAGGTCACCAGTTGGTGCTACTGGTAACATGTATCCCAGTACAACCTGTTTCATGGTCGGGTCGTTGGCGACTAAACTGGCAACCCCACCAAGGTTTCTTGGTGAGGAGGGTGACTTTGGACATCCTGCAGGACTAAAAACAAAACCTGTCAAAGGGCAAAGGAGCTCTTAAGAGTCAATGGCCATCCAAAATCACCGGGAGAGATGACCCCTTAGCCTTTGTCAAGGCAGAATTCTAGGAGAAGGAAAACTCTGATATAACACCTGCAACCCTGATGGTATCCAATGATGTTGACTTGTTCTACTTTTTGGTAAATATCATCTTGGTTAAGAGAGTGGGACTGGCTCTGTGCAATGCCTTTGCTCACTATAAAAGCTTCATGGCACAGGCATTGCTTTATGTCTGGAGATCTCTCTGCACTTGTCACATGGTACCGTGGGCCCAGCACTGTGTGTCAATAATTGTCACAGGTGTAGTGTTTGTACCAGAGTTATCAAGTCGCTGGCTGGACTCAAAAGTCACACTCGTTCAGCGCATCGG
>OZ024743.1:335592221-335609721 GCA_964016885.1 Eledone cirrhosa
CACTGGTACAGCCCAGATCGGCCATATCAGGATTGCTGAAAACAGAGCAGTATTGTTTCTGCAGTATCTCGCCCATGGTTTTGGCATTATCTTGGAGTGTGCCATTTTAATCAACAAGAGGGCCAACAGTGGAGACCTTGTGTTTTTTAGCAAATGAAAAGAACACTTTGGGGATGAGTTTGATTTTCTCAATGGCCCACCTCTCTTCAGCTATTCTCTGGTTGTTGATGATGGTCATCATGCATTGCTGGAGGTTATATTTTTTTGACTCAATCAGGGTGATAGTCATTGAATGTGTGTGTTGCAGTTGGCAGTATTTTTTTGTTTGTTCATTTTATTTTTCTGATAATTGTTTTTCTGTTTTGGGGGATACTGCACTTGGTTTTGTTCACAGGTTTTAGTAGGTTGCTTTTTTTACATATATTTGTGACAGTGTCTACAAAGATCTGCCAAGATCTTTTGATGTTGGTGGCAGTGTGTGCGTGTGTAAAAGACCAGTCGACGTGTGACAGTTCGTTCATAATTGCATCCCAGTTGGCATTGTAGAGATCAATGTTATCAAATGGGTGGACTGGAAAGAGTACCCTGGGATTAGCTTTCGGCTGGTGGAATCTCAGGTTACAAAGAACCATGCCATGGTCTGAGAGAAGGATTTTTTTCCACTGTAATATTATGTATAGTGTTAGTGTGGTTATTAAACACTAGATCCAGAATGTTCTTCTGATGTCTCGTTGGTGCAAGGACGATTTGGGACAAGAAAAACTCATTCATGAAGTTAAGAAGTGACTCGACAGCTTCTTTGTCAGTGGTTGAGGTTGGGGTGCCTGGTTTCAAACTACATGTAGACCAATTGACACAGGGTACATAAAGTCTCCCATCAAAAGTATGTTGCTAGAATGGCACTGTTTAATAAAGCATTTAATACTGTTGAGGCATTCTTTGAAGCAGATTATGGGTGGTTGTGGAGCCCAACTAATGTCAGGTCATTGGCTTTATTGTGCACAGTGACTGATTCACAGTAGCCATTGCAGTGTGTTGTGTTACCATCTACCGTAAAGGAATCATGCAGGAAAATGGCAGTTCCACCCTTCCTTCTGCCAACACGATCCGCACGGATGGCTGTGAAATTCCTCACTCTTACTTCGGCCTCCAAGTGGGAGTTGTCAAGGTGGGTCTCAGTAAGAATGAAGAAGGGGATGTGAAATGGGTGGTTACCAACCCAATCCTCAATGAATTTGATCTTCCATTTCTGTGCATTGATGGATGGGCTGATACCTTGTGTATTGAGTAAAAATGTGGAGGCTAGTGTAGTGGCTGGTTTTAACTGTTGCAGGGGGGGCTTGTTTTGAGATTATGTGTTAGTGACAGCAAGGATGGTGTTGGGTGATGGCTAAAATGTTTTTCTCTATCTCTTTTGCCAGGTTTATGGCTAAAAACGAACACTTTTTCTTGTTCAGGGAGCAGTTTTTGATTAGATTTGTGGTTACACCATTGGATAGGGTTGCAGTTCCCTCTTTTGTTGTTGTTGTTTGTATTTGTCGTAATTGTGTCTTTGTGAAAAGACTGGTGCCGCGTTACTTTGGTTGTTGTTGTAATCGTGTATTTGTGGAAAGACTGGAGCAGCATTACTTTTGTTGTTGTTGTATTTGTTGTTGTTGTAATCGTGTCTTTGTGAAAAGACTGAAGTACCATTACTTATTTTTTTTTTTTTTTTTGTATTCGTGTCTTTGTGAGAAAACTGGAGCAGCATTACTGCAGCAGGGGTGGCTTTATTGTGGTTTGTGTGTTGGCATGGAGCCCCTTTTCTGTTCGTGCGTTGTGTCCGAGGTAGATGAGTGAAGGGTGAGTCAGTCAACAGACATAGCCTCTCACGCTGGGAATGTTGGCAGATTTTGTGACTCCGACCTATGCGTGCGGGCAGCGTGCTTTGGTGTTGGCTGGCAGTGTTAGTGCGTCTAGTACCAGGTAAATGGGTAAATATACAGTCGCTACGTGTGCATAGCCTCTGACGTAGTGAGTAGCGGCATATTTTGGGGTTTATTAGTATGTGTAGTGGGGGTTGCATACAGCTCCATAGATTTTTAAAAAAATTCTTTTGACTATGGCATGGTTGTGGTGGTGATGTGGGGGAAGAAAGCAGTGGTGGTGACGATGATGATGATGACAACTGTGGTTGGAGAGAAAGCAGTAGTCCATTACTAGCAGTTGATGTGGCAGAAGATGGTGACGGTGGTGATGGTGATGGCGATAATGATGGCTGAGTGAGTGGTTGAGGGATACTATCATTCAGTAACTCAGCTATCATGCTTGAATTAAGTAGTGGTGGCGGTGGTGGTGGCTCCTGATTTTCTGGCTGTTGTTGTTGTTGTTGTTATTGTTGTTGTTGTTATTGTGGTTGTTGTTGTTGTTGTTGTGTTTGTCCATTGGAGTAAATATGTCGAAGTCTTTCAAAATGGTTTTGAATTAGTTTGAAAGAGACTTCTACGTTTTAGTTTGTAATGTATCTGCTTAGCAGACCTCGTGCTAAATATTTGAGCTGTTTTTTCAGCAATTTAATTCAAACATGACGCGTTAATGTTTACTGTTTGGGACAGAAAAAAACATGTGTTTATTAAGAGGTCAATTTCATTATCACACGAATTTCGTCCGTTGTGGGCTTCTTGGGCAGTAGTCATATTTGTTTCCATTGTGTGCGTTTTCAGATATTTGATACGTGCGTTAGACTTTGGTTATTTGAAGATATTAAGAGAAAAACGAGTGTATATAATAATCCGTAGTTACAAAAACGTACTTCTGAGTTGGTAGGAAAAGCACATGCTTACAAATATATCTAAGGCGGGTAAAATTCCCGAGATCCATGGACGAGTTCTCCCCAGCGGTCTCTGTCCCTCATTATCGCTGCCATGTCCTGCGTCTCCAACAGACCAGTGTCTGTCCTTAGGGCATCAACATACGTTAACCTAGTCTTCCTCTTCTTGTGTGTCAATATAGGGGCTCCCAAAGCTGCACTGAGTGCAATGTCAACTCTGGATGTCGGTGAGCATGTCCAGCTAACCCCAGTCTCCTCTGTGTCACCTTTGAGCTGACTTTTGGGATGCTCCCATACAGCTCTGAGTTTTTCATCCTCAGTGTATACTGATTAATGTTCAGAGCTATCTTCAGCATTCTCGTGTAGCACCCATCCACCATCTGAGTGAGTTTCTTGGTCAGTGTCCAAGTCTCAGACCCATTCAGCAGCACAGACTCCACTACAGCAATGAAGAGGCGGACTTTCAGATCTCTACGAAGGTCCGACTTCCACACCGATCTCAAGCTGTGGCACGCCGCCCAGGCCTTGCTCTTCCTCTCAACCACATCATCCTCCGTATTCCCAATCTTTGCTCCCAAATACAGGAAGCCCTCAACCAGTTCTAGCGGCTTCCCGCCTACATTAGTGATCCCCTCTGGCTTCTCAACATTCTCTACCAGATATTTTGTTTTAGTCTCATTAATTCTCAGCCCACACTCATCGACACAGTCTCAACCTCTCGCATCAAATCCTCTGCCTCCTCCACTGTATTTGTCACTAAAATTATGTCGTCGGCAAATTCAGCATCCGATACCCTTTTCGCCCTAACTCTCCTGCTCTGAGCCGGTGCTACAATAAAGCCAGAGTCCTGGTGTTTCTCCAGTGCAAGGCGCATACAATAGTCCACTACGATGATAAAAAGGTATGGAGCCAATGTATCTCCCTGGAGCACTCCAGCCAGTATCTCAAAGAAGTCTGTCATCCCATCAGGTGTAATGACTTGGGCTTTCGTCTTGGTGTAGAGCAGTGATATCAGGTCCACTATCCTCTTGGGGATTCCATAAGCCTGTAAGATTTTCATCAGGCAGTAACGGTCCACAGAATCAAAGGCCTTCCTAAAGTCAATGAAAACCATGACCGCAGGAAGGCACTTTGCTCTAGCTCTCTCTAATATCCTCCTCAGCATCAGGATGTTACAAATATATATAAATATATATGTTCGGGCAGATAGGCTGTAAAGCTGTGTAGCTTGCTACTGACTTGTTAGAGAGCAATAGAAACACGTTTGTTCACTTCAACAGTCCACATACATATATAATATATATATGTATTATATATATATTTATATATTATATATATATATTTATATAATATATATATATATTCCTGATGATTTCTAAAGAATGAAACAGTTCTAGTCCTGTAGAATGTCATCTATATTAAAACTGTTATACTCTGCAATGTATTGAGTACCTTACTTACTGTGGTTACCTCCGACTCAACCCGGAATAACGTATATATATATATATATATATATATATATATATATAATATAAGATCAAAAGATGGTTAAAGGAGTTCCATGTATTTTATTATGCGCATTTCAAAAACAAACATCATCATGCAATAATATTTGTGTTTTCATCAGATAAAACAGGAGAACATGATATGAAGGCTAAAAAACACTTGTGGATAGTGCAGTTTTAAATCAACATATGAAAAGTGGTTTTAGATTGATGTGTGATATTGGGAAAAATATTTTATTTAGAGAAGGGGGTGGAAAGGATGAAAAAGGGGGAGGAGATGAGAGGGAGAGATGGGTGATAGAGAGAAAGAGATAGTTTTTATAACTGAGAGGAGATATATTGTTTTACATAGAGAGGTTGAAAACCGTTGGAAGATAATGTATAAATTAAAAAAAATTTGAAAATTAACGAAGGGAGGATATGTGCGAGGAAAAAATATTTTATTTAGGGAGGGGGGGGGAGAATGAAAAAAAGGGAGGAGATGAGAGTGAAGGTGGAGAGGGAGAGATGGGTGATAGAGAGAAAGAGATAGTTTTTATAACTGAGAAAAAGATATATTGTTTTACATAGAGAGGTTGAGAACCGTTGGAAGATAATGTATAAATTAAAGGAATTTGAAAATTAACGAAGGGAATTTATGTATGAAGATAGAGAGAAAAAATAATAATTGTGGATGAATATTCTAACGTCGAAAAAAGTGTATGTTGATAAGTATTGTGGCAATTTCAAAATTAACGAAGAGAAAAATTATTAAGGTTTGTGTGTAGAAGGATTTGAGAAAAATAATGTGAAGTTAAAGTTTGTATATTGAAGGAATTGATAATATATGCGAATAAAGAGTTAATATGTATTAAGAATGAGTTAGTTGATGGGGAGAAAAAAATAATAAATTAAGGATGAAATTGAGATTAAAAAGATTTATGATAGAGAGAAAAAATAATAATGATTGCGGATGAATATTCTAACGTCAAAAAAACAAATGTATATGTTATGAAGGATTTTACAAGGTGAAGATAGAATGAGGGTAATGAGTAAACAAGTATTATAGAGTGTATAATGCCCTTTAAAGTAAGGTGGGAAGATGGGTATATTTTAAAGAGGTGTATGTATATGTGCCTTTGAGAAAAGATTCTAAATTGATAAAGAATTGAATATTAACCGTATACTTTGTGAAAAGTCCTATGGAATTTATGCAGGCAGATAGAAAACAAATCTGTACGTCTATTTATTATAGAATCTAGGTTAGAGATAATGGTAAATTTTTCATTTAGGCAGAGATTACAGATTTTAGATAGAGAGCTGTTCAAGTATGAGGATGCAGAAGAAACCTTCTTCCAAAAGATGGTATATTTAATGTTTTTGTCTTTTAAGGACCATATGAGTTCTGAGAGAGCAGTGTTGGTTCTTTTAAGTTTGTATTTGAAAGATGAATGATGATTATAGAGACGAGCTTTAAAAGAGGTGGAAGTGGAGCCAAAATAGGTGAAGGAATTGGTGCTAGTTATAATTTTACATTCATAAATTAAGTTTTTATCGAGACAATGGTTGTTGAGAGGACATTTATTTTTAATGCGGCAGTTGCAATTAGAGAGATTATTAATGAGTGACCTAGTGTTATCTATAGAAGGAATTGGATTGGAGAAGTTGTTTGCGATAGGAATAATAGGAATAATAGTTTCTTGATTTAGAGTTGGATTATGAACATTTAGCGAAGTTGTGTTTGACGTTGTATTTGGGTTTACAGAAGTTAGCCTAGGGTTTACAATGACGTCGGGAGTACTATTACTGTTATTATGAAATTCAATGTTGGAAGGAAGAGATTTAGTATTTAGTATTTTATTGTTGTGTTTAGAGATGATGTTGGAAATATTGGAGGATGTAGAATAAGAAAATTTGATGGTGTGTTTGTTAAATATTTTACTATAGATATGTGAGGGAGGGAAGCATTTATTTAAGGCACTAAAAAATAATTTAGGAATATTGTTATTAATAGAGAATGAGAAAGGAGCATTATACCAGATTATGTTTTTGTATCTAGGTCTTTTATTAAAATTATTGGAATGATCATGATTAATTATTCTACTGTAAGTTTTTCTAGAATTTGTTTCTTTACTATATTTGATTTTATCTGGATAGCCGGCTTTAGAAAGTGCGTTATTATAGTAATTGGCGTTAGCATCAAAGATGTTTTTATTAGAGGATATGTTAGATATTCTTTTTCCAATATTACTAACTATAGCATTCTTGATATTGGTAGGATGGTTAGATTTAAAGTTAACATAATTTAGGTTCTCATTGTTATTATGGTAAGGGTAATATAGGCCAGTGTCAAGATTAATAGATACATCCAAGAAATTAGCTAGTTTGATACTATTATCAAATTCAATTTTTAGGTTATGTTGGTTAAAGAGATTACGTATATTGTTCTTAATAATATTAAGGTTAACTATATTGCAATTTAGGATAGTGAAGAGTCCATCGTCACGATAAATTCCACCGCGAAGTTGAGGAATTTTCCGACTCAAAGCGTTCAAAATGAAGATACCAATTAAATCAGTCAATTGGGATGAATCGGATGCTCCCATTGTGATGTCGAAGTTGTTAGAGGTATCGGCTCTGGTCCAATATTCATTGTTGAACTCTAGGATGGTTTTACGTGCGGTGAGGATGATGTGAAGTTCATCTGTGGTGATGTCAGAATATTTAAGTGCGAAAGATAGAGCATTATTGAGAAGTGAAGGCGAAATGGAGGAATAGTAGCTGGCAATATCAAATTGAATAAATTTTAGTTTGTTTTTATTATCCAATTTGTTGAACCAGCCAATCACCTCAGAAGTACCAAACCATAAATTTAGGTTCAAAGAAGAGCAATTAGAACTAACCTGTGGGATAATTCTATCCAAGATGGCTTTACTAACAACCCCCAGATCAGATTTAGAGGGGGCGATTAATCTAACAGGTAGTTCGGTGCGAAAATTGTTTTTGTGATCCTTGAGATTTATCCTCGGAGTTCTTGGGAGGAATGGTTCGGTCTTTTTTTCAATGCCAAGTTTTGACATAATCTCAGAGGCTTCAAGGTTTATGTATTCTAAATTTTCATGGTTGGTTTTACGATACTTTTTCCTAAGTTCCTTTAGGATAAGGTTGTTATAATTATCCTTGGAAATACCATATAAGTTATTGGTTTTGTCAGAGTGGACTAAAACATTTTTTGAGGAATTTAGGTTAGAGATTGTGTTCTTGAGATTTACAAGGTGCTCTTGTCCTTTGTAAGGGTATCTCTTGAATTTAAGATTTTTTATTATTTTAGTTAATTCTTCCTCGAATTGTACTAGATTTTTGTTGGAAGGAGGATTTCGTCTAGAATTAAAAAGATGATCGAGGAAGTTATGTTCTTTGGTATGGAAGTTCCCTTTTAGGCGCTGGTCATAGAAATAGGCTGTCCATCTAAGTCTTCTTACGAAGGAGTCAGTTTTTTCAATAAGAAGTTTGGTGAATTCAGATTTACCAGGTATAGGAATGTCTTTAGTTGAATTGGTTATGTTGTAATAATCCATGTTGTAGAAGAAGAGGTGAAGGACCATCAAAGGTATCCAATATGAGAGTAAGCGCTCAACCGTTAAGGAGCAAGTTAATGTAGGAGGTGAGTTTTATTGTAGTACAATAAAGCAATGCAGATATCGGATAAGAAGCACTCTACAGTTTGTAGGACTGGAGTATACATAATATAAGATCAAAAGATGGTTAAAGGAGTTCCATGTATTTTATTATGCGCATTTCAAAAACAAACATCATCATGCAATAAT
Organism: Eledone cirrhosa; assembly: GCA_964016885.1. Lineage (NCBI taxonomy): Eukaryota > Metazoa > Mollusca > Cephalopoda > Octopoda > Eledonidae > Eledone > Eledone cirrhosa. The sequence continues at coordinate 335,600,342 of OZ024743.1, forward strand.
ATTTGTGTTTTCATCAGATAAAACAGGAGAACATGATATGAAGGCTAAAAAACACTTGTGGATAGTGCAGATTTAAATCAACATATGAAAACTTCTGTAAACCCAAATACAACGTCAAGGCTAAAAAACACTTGTGGATAGTGCAGTTTTAAATCAACATATGAAAACTTCTGTAAACCCAAATACAACGTCAAACACAACTTCGCTAAATGTTCATAATCCAACTCTAAATCAAGAAACTATTATTCCTATTATTCCTATCGCAAACAACTTCTCCAATCCAATTCCTTCTATAGATAACACTAGGTCACTCATTAATAATCTCTCTAATTGCAACTGCCGCATTAAAAATAAATGTCCTCTCAACAACCATTGTCTCGATAAAAACTTAATTTATGAATGTAAAATTATAACTAGCACCAATTCCTTCACCTATTTTGGCTCCACTTCCACCTCTTTTAAAGCTCGTCTCTATAATCATCATTCATCTTTCAAATACAAACTTAAAAGAACCAACACTGCTCTCTCAGAACTCATATGGTCCTTAAAAGACAAAAACATTAAATATACCATCTTTTGGAAGAAGGTTTCTTCTGCATCCTCATACTTGAACAGCTCTCTATCTAAAATCTGTAATCTCTGCCTAAATGAAAAATTTACCATTATCTCTAACCTAGATTCTATAATAAATAGACGTACAGATTTGTTTTCTATCTGCCTGCATAAATTCCATAGGACTTTTCACAAAGTATACAGTTAATATTCAATTCTTTATCAATTTAGAATCTTTTCTCAAAGGCACATATACATACACCTCTTTAAAATATACCCATCTTCCCACCTTACTTTAAAGGGCATTATACACTCTATAATACTTGTTTACTCATTACCCTCATTCTATCTTCACCTTGTAAAATCCTTCATAACATATACATTTGTTTTTTTGACGTTAGTATATTCATCCGCAATCATTATTAATTTTTCTCTCTATCATAAATCTTTTTAATCTCAATTTCATCCTTAATTTATTATTTTTTTCTCCCCATCAACTAACTCATTCTTAATACATATTAACTCTTTATTCGCATATATTATCAATTCCTTCAATATACAAACTTTAACTTCACATTATTTTTCTCAAATCCTTCTACACACAAACCTTAATAATTTTTCTCTTCGTTAATTTTGAAATTGCCACAATACTTATCAACATACACTTTTTTCGACGTTAGAATATTCATCCACAATTATTATTTTTTCTCTCTATCTTCATACATAAATTCCCTTCATTAATTTTCAAATTCCTTTAATTTATACATTATCTTCCAACGGTTCTCAACCTCTCTATGAAAAACAATATATCTTTTTCTCAGTTATAAAAACTATCTCTTTCTCTCTATCACCCATCTCTCCCTCTCCACCTTCACTCTCATCTCCTCCCCCTTTTTTCATCCCCCCCCCCCTAAATAAAATATTTTTTCCTCGCACATATCCTCCCTTCGTTAATTTTCAAATTTTTTTTAATTTATACATTATCTTCCAACGGTTTTCAACCTCTCTATGTAAAACAATATATCTCCTCTCAGTTATAAAAACTATCTCTTTCTCTCTATCACCCATCTCTCCCTCTCATCTCCTCCCCCTTTTTCATCCTTTCCACCCCCCCTCTCTAAATAAAATATTTTTCCCAATATCACACATCAATCTAAAACCACTTTTCATATGTTGATTTAAAACTGCACTATCCACAAGTGTTTTTTAGCCTTCATATCATGTTCTCCTGTTTTATCTGATGAAAACACAAATATTATTGCATGATGATGTTTCTTTTTGAAATGCGCATAATAAAATACATGGAACTCTTTTAACCATCTTTTGATCTTATATTATGTATACTCCAGTCCTACAAACTGTAGAGTGCTTCTTATCCGATATCTGCATTGCTTTATTGTACTACAATAAAACTCACCTCCTACACACACACATATATATATATATATATATATATATATATATATATATATATATATATATATATATATATTTACATATAATATATATATATATATATATATATATATATATATATATATATGTGTATATTATATGTATGTATATATGTATATATATATATATGTATATATATGTATATATATACATTCTGAGTTCAAATCCCGCCGAGGTTAACTTTGCCTTTCATCCTTACGGGGTCGATAAAATAAAGTACCAGTAATACACTGGATAATGCTGGCCTTGTGCCAAAAGTAGAAACAACATATATATATACATATATATACATATACATATAATATATATATATATATATATATATATATATTTACATATAATATATTTATACATAAACATATACTACATATATATATATATATATATATATATATATATATATATATATATATATATATATATATATATATATATATATATATATATATATATATATATATATATATATATATATATATATTAATTCAAAATATTAACAAAATAGATATTCTTGTGATCAATTATATTTTATTATACATGTTTCAGAGGTACTGAATTAAGTTTAACAGTACGTCCTCATCAGATAAAATAGGGTGATGCATGACATACCCTGACATAGTAGATGGTTAAGATTCAGTCATGGTAGTGATTAACATATGACAAAACTCAATAGTTATACCCTAATATTGAGAACTCATTCTTTGGTGTATTCATTGAATCTTGTTTAACTTTTAAATATATATATATGAAATATTTACGTTTCATGCTGGGTTCGCTAAGAGGAAATGTCAAATGCTTGTCAAACTAGTATCAAGATTCAAATTAGCTTTCCTCATTCATACTCGGCGTCATTTTCTATATAAATATAACCATTTATTTCTGGTAGTGTTAAACGGAAACTGATAAAGAATAACTATCTACATCTTTATACACACAGCTATGTGCCTGCATATTACGTGTATGTGTGTATAATTGTATAAGAATATACACATACATATATATGTGCATATCTATATATATATATATGTGCGTGTGTGTGGGATGTTTGCTTGTTTATATGTATGTATAGTTACAATCATTGGAGTATCATCGTCTTCACACAAATCATCCTTTATTAATTTATCCCTAATATGCTCTCTCTCTCTCTCTCTCTCTCTCTCTCTCTCTCTCTCTCTCTCTCTCTCTCTCTCTCTCTCTCTCTCTCTCTCTCTCCCTCTTTCTCGCTCTCTCTCACTCTGTAATGACAGGCCAGATTAATCAAGTTCGTTCCTCCCTCAGATCTGCCGAGACATTCTCCGCGTCTAAGGGAACCTGCAGATCAGTAGATAATTGTTTTCAATATCGAAAAATAGCTGTGTTAATTTGGCGCCAGAATAATTTGTATGTTTTATAATATAGAGTTAACTAAAAGCATCTAATGGCAGGAATTGGAATAATTAATTAAAATAGTACTGATATACGTAAAATGAAAGATACAGAGTGCTGTACTGAAAAAGGAGAAAATATTAGTTAAATACAATTTTCTTCTAAGGTGGAAAATGAAGGAACGAATCTGCGTCGGTTTCGGCGATGAGTAGTCTGGTTGGTCGATTAACGTAACGTTTTTCTCTTAAAATCAACGTGTAAGTGGTTGAGTATTCAGCAGGCACGTTGTACTCTTTACGTAATTCTCAGGGAGATTCTGAGTGTCACAGTGTGAGTAACAAGGCTGACCCTTTGAATTACTGGTACAGTTCATCCGATGAGCATTCATATAGTTTCCGACTATCCAATTTTAATGACAAGGGCCGAGCTGAGGCTATGTGTGACAGCTCACACCTATGCAGGTTTAGCTGGCCTCCTCCAAGGTATATCTCGTTGGAGGTGTCTTGGGCAATTTAATGATAGGGACCACAGTCCTAGCATCTCATTTCTACAGCTGAGTAAACTGGAGCAACGTGAAATAAAGTGTCTTGCTCAAAGAAGCAACACATCACCCGGTCCGAGAATTGAACTCACAACCTTTCGATTGCAAGCCCAATGCTCTAACCACTAATCCATGCACCTTCAGAGCTGAGGCTATGGTAAAGAAAAAATTGCCCAAGATGCCAGGCAGTACGATCAAACCTGGGACCAAATGATTGTAAAGCGAACTGATTGACCATGCGTTCACAGGTGGTGGAGGAGATAAAATATGTAATAGTAATTGTTAAAGGTTCCAAAAGATGTGAGGGATAATTTCAAGAAATGAAGTACTTGGTGAATGTAGGACAACTAAGGACATATAATTTAATCTGTTAGATATCGTCAACACTACTGATTACTAGAGAGATATTTACAAAACGATTTATGTATAATTTGGACAGAAAATTTTGCATAATTAAACACACACACATACATACATACATGGTGGCTGCCAACTCATTTTCGAGTACGGCCACTACTTTATATCCATGCATGAGAACCCCTAACGATGCGCTGAACCAGTGTGGCTTTTTAGTCCAGCCAGCGACTTGAAAACTCTGGTACAAACACTACACTTGTGACAATTATTGACACCTAGTGCTGGGCCCATAGCACCATGTGACCCAAGGTGTCGTGTAAGATCACTACTCGACCTGCATACCCTTCCACAAACATCACATGTCGTCGTCTGATGAACACTTATAGCTCCACAGGTGCCTGCTACCCTGTTCTTGTGCACTCTCAGGTGACTCTTTAGACCTGCCATGCTCAGACAAACCCTATTACAGATTTCAAATGTCAGGTCAGGCCGACATATGTATGTATGTACGTATACATACATACATACATACATACATATATACATACATACATACATACATGCATACATGGTGGCTGCCAACTCGTTTTCGAGTACGGCACTACTTTATATCCATGTAGGACAACCCCTACCGATGCGCTGAACGAGCGTGACTTTTTAGTCCAGCCAGCGACTTGAAAACTCTGGTGCAAACACTACACTTGTGACAATTATTGACCCATAGTGCTGGGCCCATGGTACCAAGTGATGACAAGTGCAGAGAGATCTCCAGATATAAAGCAATGCCTGTGCCGTGAAGCTTTCATAGTGAGCAAAGGCACTGCACAAAGCCAGTCCCACTCTCTTAAACAAGATGATATTTACCAAAAAGAACAAGTCAACATCATTGGATACCATTAGAGTTGCAGGTGTTATATCAGAGTTTGCCTTCTCCTAAAATTCTGCCCTGACAAAGGCTAAGGGTCATCTCTCCCGGTGATTTTGGATGCCATTGACTCTTAAGAGCTCCTTTGCCCTTTGACAGGTTTTTTTTTTTAGTCCTGCAGGATGTCCAAAGTCACCCTCCTCTCCAAGAAACCTTGGTGGGGTTGCCAGTTTAGTCGCCAACGACCCGACCATGGGACAGGTTGTACTGGGATACATGTTACCAGTAGCACCAACTGGTGACCTGACATACATATATACATACATACATACACGCACAAAGCGCTAAAGGATATTTTATAAAGTGAATGAGCTGACTGCAATATTGGGAAACAAATAAAAGGCTGATGTACTCAACGCTTAACGGACAAAAATCTTAGGTAAAGAAAAAAATCAAGAACAAGAAAAAAAAGGAAAAAAAAGAAGAAAAAGACAAAACAGAAAAAAAAAAAAAATGAAGAAAAAGAAAAAAAGAATTAATTGGGTCACGAAAAGCGGTGGATTGGCAGTATCGGTAGATGGTCGGACGCCATGCTTTGCAGCATCGAGTTACGGCCCTATATGATCTGAGTTCAAATCCCGGCGAGGTTAACTTTGCCTATTATCCTTACGGGCTCGATAAAATAAAGTACCAGTCAAATACTGGGGTCGCTTTAATCGACTTTCCCCGCCCCCCACATTTGCTGGCCTTGTGCCTATATAAGAAACCATTATTTGTGATACGACAGTACTTCTCTCGACAGACACAAGACTTAGTAACTATTGAGTCGTCAAGTATAGAATTTATAGTGAGGCTTATGGTCAATTGTTTATTAAGATGGTAGAAAAGCCAGGAATCACCATAAAATCCCTGATCAGCAAAACCTACCCTTTTAAGAAAACCCACTGTACTAATAGGAAATGTATCATATGTAAAGTAAACCCCCGGATAAACTGTAAAAGTAAAACTAGAAACGTAGTCTATAGCATAAGATGTACAGAGGGTACTTGCAGAAACATGACAACAACATACATAGGCGAGACAGCTCGTAGCATAGGTGAAAGGATAGACCAACACTGGGGGGAACTAAAAGGACGAAAAAACGGGCCAGTACTATACGAACATGCCAGACAACAACACGACGGTAACATAGACAACATAGAAATTAGAATAATATCTAAACATAGAAATGACCCAGCAGATAGGCAAATCAGAGAGGCCAGTGAAATAGAACTTAGAAGGCCAAGGCTAAACAGAAAGAATGAATGGAATAACAACAACACCCAAACAAACAACACTGACCTAAGAGAAGTATAAATAAATAAATAGATAAATAAATAAATAAATACATACACATGCACAATAACAACAAACACATATAAACACACATTAGTAAAGATAGAATACATTAACCAATACACAGTCACCCAATCACGAACACACATGAAACAAAACAGTATGCACACACGTAAACGCATGCGCAAAGAAGACAAAATAAAATAAACAAATAAATAAATATATAAACAGACTAAATAAAGATGGCGTAGAAAATACAATGTAACGGGAAGAAACAATAGCACCACTGACGATGTTGCAGATGTGCAACGAAAGAACTTTGATAAACTATATATATATGATTGTATCTATATTGTATCTGTATTATTTTTGACCGCTGGTCAGTCAATGGCAACATTGAGGACCGAATAAATTAGATTACCGATATAAAAGACACAGAAGCGAAAAGCGAAAACCAACCAAACAGTGAAGTGTGTTCTGTTATTAATTCTGGCAATATTACACAAATATGACCCTCCCCAAGTATAACAATATATATATTTGAAAAGAGGAAAAGAATGACTTCACTTCTAGTTCTAAACAATTTGATTTAATTTTATAATATAATATTACGAGTTGGTAGATCTAGTAAGTTGTTTGTTAACTTCGGTGGGAAGATGTTTCAAGATTCCTGGTTGACTTTCATGGAAAACTTTCTCGTATTCGTCGGCGGCGATTGTCAATCTGAGATCAGGTTGTGTTGTGATGTTTGTGTGGGTGTATAGAGAGAGATTTGTATATATATATATATGTGTGTGTGTGTGTGTGTGTGTGTGTGTGTGTGTGTGTGTGTGTGTGTGTGTGTGTGTGTGTGTGTGTGTGTGTGTGTGTGTGTGTGTGTGTGTGTTATAAATACTTTTATTAAAATGCTATTGAAGTGTGATTACATTTTTGGGGGACACCCTGTATATATATTACATTCACACAAACAAACACACATAACAAAAGAGACAGGTTTTGTTTCCGATTCATTTTCAGTATCTTTTCTTGTCAGGAAATTCGGTTTTCCAACGTTTTATGAAATATGAACTTATTAATCAGGTCCTTTTGTGTAGAGAAATTACTTTCTGTAACAACTCGTTCATACCTGCTCCAGGAACGGATCTCCGTCTGTTGTGAAGATGTGTGCTCCATTTGTTCGATAAATATAACAGCGAACTCTTGAAATAAAGGTGTAAGTGATTCAAGAATTCCACAGGCACGTGTACCCTTAACGTAGATAATGAACATGGATATTAAGGGGCAATATTACCAGGAATATTATGTTCCGGTCCGGTTTGTGTCTGCTACTGGTACCATGTAACACAGTACACCCTGATCCATAGTCTAGTGGTCGGTGACTAAACCGGCTCCCTCACCAGACCCTTCTCTGGTTAGGTCAGGCTTCTGCCTGCTATTGTCACCATGTTATCCAGTACAACCTGCTTCATGGTCAACTGGTCTTCGACTAAACTGGCTCCCTCACCAGACCCTGGTTTGGTGAGAAGGGTAAGTGGAACTACAGCAGCAACAAATACAAGAGCTGTTAAGGGGTGGGTAAACTCCTTACCATCCATCCAACTATGGGTTAAAAAGCCTCACCAACCCGTAATTAGCCAAGCATGGTGAGTACTGCTATACTTCTGATACCACCAAAACCGAACATAAAGTGGTGGAAGTCAACCAGGGAGGGGATCCTCCAACAGGAATGAGAACGGCCTGTGTGCGATTGGATTGAGGGTAACACAGTAAGTAATAAAGCTAGTCCATTGAATTATAGGTATAGTCCATCCGACAGAATTCCAAACAGTTTCACAAGGCATGGTTTAACTAGAAACTTTGGTAAATGACAGTCTTCCAAGATGCCACACAATAGTATGAAACGTAGGACCTTATGATTGCGGAGAGAAATTCTTAACCATTCAACCATGCTGCCTCAACACACCTGCTCGTAAAATACTAATTCTCACAGAGAAACGGTGCTGTGTGCCTTTTAAATTTCTGTGCAGCCTTTCTTATATACTCTTCCATCTTTTCTTATCCAATAGAAAAGGCCTAGGCAAATAACTCAGGTACAGCATAGTGAGTTCTTTTAACACAATCTGTAACGTGAAAGAAAGTTAATGATTGATAAATCTATTTCATCCAGATACGTACATAATTTCATATCATATTTAAATCGACTTATAACTATGGAAGGTGCATGACTTCGTGGTTATATCGTCTTCTTTATGAATGCGCATGGTTTAGTGGTTAGAGCATTGGGATTGCAATCGAAAGGTTGTGAGTTCAATTCTCGGGCCGGGTGATGTGTTGTTTCCTTGAGCAAGACACTTTATTTCACGTTGCTCCAGTTTACTCAGCTGTAGAAATGAGATGATAGGGACTGGGGTCCCTATCATTGAATTACCTAAGACACCTCCAAGGCCAACTAAACCTGCAGAGGTTTGAGCTGTTACACACATACACTTTATGAATGTATTTATGTATTTTTCGAACTATTGCACACATGCATACACCAACACATAGCCTTTAATCTTTTTATTCTATCATCAATAGCCTTATAGTAGGTAATTAATTTAATAAATATATTGAAGTAGCGATTTTGTTTTTATTTCATTACCTATTTGATCAGGATAAATCACTTACCCAAGGAATCATCATATCATCATTATAATGAATATTGCGGCCCAATTATACGCCCGTATCTCTGGTCACATACGCTCATATATCTTCTTTTACCTACACGTTACACAACAGTTCCAGCATCACAAAGTAATCATCAAGTAAACTCTGGCAGCTTGTCTTTGTCTTCCATCCTTTAAACATTTTTCTCTTTCCTCTTTTGATTCTTGGCCGCTTCGGGTTGCATTTTGTTGCCGTAATTATTCT
>OZ024743.1:335614721-335627221 GCA_964016885.1 Eledone cirrhosa
CACACACATCCCACTAATACCTCTACTAATATACCCCCACCCCTCACATCTCCACTTTCCCCCTCTTTTCACACCTACCCATCCTCTCCCCTGTCCACCGCACCTCCGAACACACAGATACACAGTCCTCACCACATACAGACCATTCCTCCACCTGTCATCCTCCTCTATTGCTCTCTCTTCACCCTGCCTTGACCTTCTGACCACTTCCTGTTGCGTGCGCACCCCACATCTCTTCACTTCCGACCACCACAACTAACGGATTCCACACCACTGGTCATCGTTCCAGCTATCCACTCCGTAACATGAAAAATATCCGGCACCCCATCGCACACTCCACGGAACTACCTTAGGAACTTACCCACAAACAAACACTCACATTTTTTTTCGAACCACGCCACCTACATCCACACCACGTATAAACATCAACACACACGTGCGCACCCCCACATATACACTCTCAGCCTCCGGAATCCACACGCCCCACCCCCTCTGATCCCTCTCCATGCACACGCACGCACACAGCGACTTACACCCCACCCCACGCACACACCTTTAGCTGAACATGGAACCTCGTTCTACCCCCAACTCTTACATTCACATACACACACACACACATGTACACCTACACACATACAAAAACACCACCTTCAGCCCTCCCCGCTCGGACCCCCTGCTTCCCTCTCCCAACTACACCCGCCACCACCCCTACACGCCTCACACCCTTCCAGCACTTGTTTATTTTATGTTTATTTTTACTTTTATTTGTACTTCTTCAATCGTTTTTCCTCCCTTCCCACCTTTTTCTAAATGTCTTTCCACCACTCCCCCACACATCCTCAGAACCCGCTTCCTACCCACTTTTCTCCTGATGAAGGGCTTATGCCCGAAACGCCCCCCTCTCAAAAGCGTGAATCTAATAAACTCTTATTTGTATTGCCTCTCTGTTTTTGTTCCCGTCTAAGTTTTAACTATACATATATTCTGATACCATCAACACCATAAACATAGAGCTGGCATATCTAAGAACTGACTAACTGCCTGATGAGGTCATATCCATTCAATGGCTATCATCGAAATATATATAGCAGTAAATACAGGATTATGAGTTCATGCAATTGACTTATGTTTCGTCACCATATATATATATACAGGGTGTTTCAAAAAAGTTAATATCATTTGAGATGTAAATAACCCTGAAACTACAAGGTCTAGGTCAACGAGACAAAGCAGGCTCCAAGATTTATTCCACAAAACATGTCCACGTTATAACATTAATTCACAATATATATTTCAATGTGACAACCTTTGGAACAGACCATTGATATCAAATTTTTTGAAACAATCTCTCTCTCTATATATATGTGAAGTAATTCCGTCGGAAAGGTCCAGAAAAAAAGAGTGGTCTGCGTAGGTTACAGAGCTTAATAGTTATGTAATAATATTTATTACATAATAATTATTACATAACTATATATATATATATATATAATTATAATATAATACTTATTACATAACTATATATATATATATATATATATATATATATATATATATATATATAAAAGACGTAAAATAAGAAAATTTAAAAAGAATTTTAAAAAATTAACTTACTTACTAAAATTTTCACTCCAACTAATTAGTTTCTGCAATGGGATAAAGACAGTTACGTAATGAACTGTTGAGAATTTCATTGCGTCATCAGGGAGGTCTATTCTCAGCTAAGTCTCCAGGCAATGCGCGGACACTGGGGACTCATATAAAAATAATAATAATTCGGTAAATGGAACGTGAACATTTTAGTAAGTAAGTTAATTTTTTAAAATTTTTTTAAAATTTACTTATTTTACGTCTTTTATATTATTGTTCTGCATCCTCCTGCATTGAACCACCTAGGTACTATGACATAACCTGTGTATTTGCTGGCATTAGCGTACATCTGTGCGCATGTGTTAGTAGATATATTAAATTATCTATATTTATCTCCAAATCACTGATTTGTCGAGCAAACCTGCCAAAACCACTACTAAATTTTTGGTGTGTTAGTAGGCGTCTGTCATCTTACCATCCCACTCCTACCGACTAGCCTCAGTGTCACGTGATTGATTCTTTAGAATCGGCCATTTGACCAGTGGCAGCGAGATTTTCAGTGCTTGGAATCCAGTCCCCGATAGCTGTTCCATTTACCGAATTATTATTATTTTTATATGAGTCCCCAGTGTCCGCGCATTGCCTGGAGACTTAGCTGAGAATAGACCTCCCTGATGACGCAATGAAATTCTCAACAGTTCATTACGTAACTGTCTTTATCCCATTCCAGAAACTAATTAGTTGGAGTGAAAATTTTAGTAAGTAAGTTAATTTTTTAAAATTTTTTAAACATTTTCTTACTTTACGTCTTTTATATTATTGTTCTGCATCCTCCTGCATTGAACCACCTAGGTACTATGACATAACCTGTGTATTTGCTGGCATTAGCGTACATCTGTGCGCATGTGTTAGTAGATATATTAAATTATCTATATATATATATATATATATATATATATATGTGTGTGTGTGTGTGTGTGTGTGTGCGTGTGCGTGTGTGTGTGTGTGTGTGTGCGTGTGCGTGTGTGTGTGTGTGTGTGTGTGTGTATCACTATCCGTATGTGTGAAAGAAATAGGATATCAGTCCTCGTATAAGTGCCTGAAAGTGGGTCAGTTTTGATGTTGTCACGATCGAATAATCGCGATGAGGAGACTTAGAAGATCAGATGTCAGGATCGAATGCGATACATGTTTAGGTACAGTTGGTATAGTAATTAGTAAAATCCCAACAAATTATCCACTCAATTTCGACTAGGAATAAAGAGTAGAAACTATTTAGCTGGGATGGACGTTTCCAGTATCCTCCATTTTATTGCATGTGGGTATACCTTTATACTTCAGTTCCCACGGGTTTTGCTAAGGTGGTCGCTGTTTTCATTCTAAGCACCTCAGAGTGACTGAATAATTAGTCATGTGAATAATATATGTGCTTAAAGCTTTTTCTGCATTATACCCACATCATTTTTCTGCACACTGCTTGGCTGGTGTTCTCATGTGTAACTTCAGCTTCATATATTATCGACTTTGTTACAAACTTGCTGCAGACTCCATTCATCCTTTATCTCGTAAGAACATCCAGATTCTTCACTGGGTCTTGCAGTTATGATTGATTTCGTGGAAATGCTGTATGAATAACTGATCTTGTTATAATAATTGTTTCTACTTTAGGCACAAGGCCAGCAATTACCCAGTGCATTACTGGTACTTTATTTTATCGACCCCGTATTTGTGAAAGGCAAAGTCAACCTCGGCGGGATTTGAACTCAGATCGTAAAGGGACGTAACTATACTGGAAAGCATGGCGTCCGACCCTCAACCGATACTGCCAATCCACCGCCCTCTTGTTATAATAATCAGTCTGTTTCCGGAGATATCACACCTCTTCATCTTCAATGATTATAGATATTCCGTTCACTTACACCTTTCTTCAAGATTTTACATCGTGGGGGTGGACTTTACCTAGAATTCAAACAGACAGGCTTGCCTCGCACTGTCTCGCTGAATTACTCTGAGGATTACGTTAAGTATACATGTGTTATGTAATGTTTAAATTCATGTGCAGGCTGTTCCGTTGATCGAAACCATTTGTAGATCCATTCCATTGCTTGTTTCAACTCGCATCATCATCTCTTTTGTCGTATTACATCTTTCAGCTTGTTTCCTGGGAGTTACGTTGTATTAGCTGCTTTAAATTGTATTATTTGCGAATTACAGTCACTATATCATTATTAATTTAAACAGACAAAGGAGATACTTAAAAGTGGAGTGTAAAATAGAAAGAATTGAATACAGAATAAAGAAAATAGACGTTCATTCAATATTCTGCCCTGGAATTAGTTCAACGATAAGAGCTCCTTAAGAGAAAGTATGAAGGCATCGCCTGTCTTTTTACGTCAGTATTTATATGCAAACGATATATCGCGTCACCATCTTACTTGAACTTCTCTTTATAGGATTACTAGCAGTAAAGCCCGGCGTTGCTCGGGGTCGCTCAGTAGCTGTGTTAAAGTTACAATGTTAAGTTTCTTTCTTGGCTTAAAAACTGTAGTGTCTACTGTGCAGACTTGCATGTGGTGTTTTTGATTAATATTCCCTCAACCAACAATATGCCTTATGAAGTTAAGAAAACATAACGATAACCCGAATGTTATAACAAAAGAGGATGCTGGGGATAGAAACTGCACTGGTTATTTATTAACAAAGATCGAAAATGTAAACACTGCAACGCAGAGAAAAACATTAGCGTAACCAAATTATCAGTTATGTCTGTCTGCACGCCTATATCACCTCTCTGCACGACTGTCTGTCTGCACGCCTATATCACCTCTCTGCACGACTGTCTGTCTGCACGCCTATATCACCTCTCTGCACGACTGTCTGTCTGCACGCGTATATCACCTCTCTGCACGACTGTCTGTCTGCACGACTGTCTGTCTGCACGCCTAACGACGAAATATTTGCTTGTTTTACGTAGTCTTTAAATAGACTTGTTTTCAAGTAAAAATATTGTTTTAAAATGCTTTTAAATGGAAATGAAGCAAAACGGAAGCTTAGTGTTCAACTGTTCGTGTATTGTGTTAATGTCATTTTAAACGCTGAGAAAGCCAGCGCAATTTTTTACGTAAGACGCTCAATGTAAACAGAACAAAGGGAAATAACTGATAACTTACGCTAAAAAATCGATACATTATATTCGATTTCGTCACATAGGGTGGGTCAATTTGAAATTTTTTTTTTCCGATGTCTTCGCTAGGGCTCAATGTACAAGTATAGCAATTTCGGTGCAATTCCGTCAGAGATTCTAAGAGGAGATGTGTGCCAAAAATCGATAGACAGACAGACAACCACAGTTTTATATATATAGATGAGCTGTTGTGAGAGTATTCGAGGTGGATATCAAGAGGTGTGGGTGTCATTTATTGTGTAAGTTAAAAGAACGTTTTATCGATCATACCTCTCTCTCTCTATCTCTCTCTCCCTCTCTCTCTCTGTCTTTCTTTCTTTCTCTCTCGCCCTCTCTTTCTCTCTATATTATCCTCGGAATGACTGATTATTCCTTACGAGTACAAAATGTTATTGTTACTGCTTTAACAATAGAGGACAAAACGGAACATTTTTCATAAAGAAAATGCAGAGAGATTAATATCTTAAAAGTAACCAATATATGACAAAACACTGTTTTGCAATACTGGAATCACCTTTCATATGCCCAGCCAATGCATTAATTGAAAAAATAATGGATAGCGGTAAGAGCCACCGAGTCTTTTCAAATATTGCATGTCACCATTATTCCTGTGGATATCGGATATTATTAAAACCGTATATTTGACATAATCATCTAACATTTCAGCATTCGCTTAGCTAATTCAAACATTTTGCTGGCCATTATTTTGGTTGTTGCTATTGCTATTGTTGTTGTTGCTACTGTTGTTGATGATGCTATTGCTTTTGTTGCTGCAATTGTTGTTGTTGTTGCTCCTATTGCTGTTGTTACTATTGTTGTTGTTGTTGCTACTGTTATTGATGATGCTATTGCTTTTGTTGCTGTTATTGCTGTTTTTGTTGATGCTATTGATATTGTAGCAGCTATTGCTGTTGTTGCTGCTATTGCTGTTGTTGTTGCTATTGATGTTATTGCTATTGCTGTTGTTGCTGCTATTGCTGTTGATGCTATTGCAGTTGTTGCTGCTATTGCTGTTGTTGCTGTTATTGCTGTTGTTGCTGCTATTGCTGTTGATGATGATATTGCTGTTGCTGCTATTTTTCTGTTGTGGTTGCTATTGCTGTTGTTGCTATTGCTGTTGTTTCTGCTATTGCTGTTGATGCTATTGCAGTTGTTGCTGCTATTGTTGTTGTTGCTGTTATTGCTGTTGTTGCTGCTATTGATGTTGTTGCTGCTATTGCTGTTGCTGCTGTTGCTGTTGTTGATGCTATTGCTGTTGTTGTTGCTATTGCTGTTGTTGCTGCTATTGCTGTTGTTGATGCTATTGCTGTTGTTGCTGCTATTGTTGTTGTTGATGCTATTGCTGTTGTTGATGCTATTGCTGTTGTTGATGCTATTGCTGTTGTTGATGCTATTGCTGTTGTTGATGTTATTGTTGTTGTTGCTGCGATTGTTATTGTTGCTGCTATTGCTGTTGTTAATGCTATTGCTGTTGTTGTTGCTATTGCTGTTGTTGCTGCTATTGCTGTTGTGGCTGCTATTGTTGTTGCTGATATTGCTGTTGATGCTATTGCTGTTGTTGATGCGATTGTTGTTGTTGCTATTGCTGTTGTTGCTGATATTGCTGTTGTTCATGCTATTGCTGTTGATGATATTGCTGATGTTGATGCTATTGTTGTTGTTGCTATTGCTGTTGTTCCTGCTATTGCTGTTGTGGCTGCTATTGCTGTTGCTGCTATTGCTGTTGCTGCTATTGCTGTTGTTGCTGCTATCGCTGTTGATGCTATGGCTGATTTAAATATTGCTGTTGTTGATAATATTGCTGTTATTGCTATTGTTGTTGTTAATGCTGTTGTTGTTCTTGATATTATTGTTCTTATCGTTGTGGTTGCTATTGCTGTTAAGACTACATTTTTTTTATTTTGATGTTGTTGACGTCGTCGTCATAGTTATTGTTGTTTATGTTATTGCTGGTGGTGTCAGTGATGGTGGGGATGGTAGCTATGGTGATGTAGCTGGTAGCAACATGATTGCTATTGTTGTTATTGCTGGTGGTGATGGTAGCTATGGTGATGTAGCTGGTAGTAACATGATTGCTATTGTTGTTATTGCTGGTGGTGATGGTAGCTATGGTGATGTAGCTGGTAGTAACATGATTGCTATTGTTGTTATTGCTGGTGGTGTCAGTGATGGTGGGGATGGTAGCTATGGTGATATAGCTGGTAGTAACACGATTGCTATTGTTGTTATTGCTGGTGGGGATGGTAGCTATGGTGATGTAGCTGGTAGTAACTTGATTGCTATTGTTGTTGTTGCTGGTGGTGTTAGTGATGGTGGGGATGGTAGCTATGGTGATGTAGCTGGTAGTAACATGATTGCTATTGTTGTTATTGCTGGTGGTGATGGTAGCTATGGTGATGTGGCTGGTAGCAACATGATTGCTATTGTTGTTATTGCTGGTGGGGATGGTAGCTATGGTGATATAGCTGGTAGTAACACGGTTGCTATTGTTGTTATTGCTGGTGGTGATGGTAGCTATGGTGATGTAGCTGGTAGCAACATGATTGCTATTGTTGTTATTGCTGGTGGGGATGGTAGCTATGGTGATATAGCTGGTAGTAACACGATTGCTATTGTTGTTATTGCTGGTGGGGATGGTAGCTATGGTGATATAGCTGGTAGTAACATGATTGCTATTGTTGTTATTGCTGGTGGTGTCAGTGATGGTGGAGTTGGTAGCTATGGTGATGTAGCTGGTAGTAACATGATTGCTATTGTTGTTATTGCTGGTGGTGTCAGTGATGGTGGGGATGGTAGCTATGGTGATGTAGCTGGTAGTAACACGATTGCTATTGTTGTTATTGCTGGTGGTGATGGTAGCTATGGTGATGTAGCTGGTAGCAACATGATTGCTATTGTTGTTATTGCTGGTGGGGATGGTAGCTATGGTGATATAGCTGGTAGTAACACGATTGCTATTGTTGTTATTGCTGGTGGGGATGGTAGCTATGGTGATATAGCTGGTAGTAACATGATTGCTATTGTTGTTATTGCTGGTGGTGTCAGTGATGGTGGAGTTGGTAGCTATGGTGATGTAGCTGGTAGTAACATGATTGCTATTGTTGTTATTGCTGGTGGTGTCAGTGATGGTGGGGATGGTAGCTATGGTGATGTAGCTGGTAGTAACATGATTGTTATTGTTGTTATTGCTGGTGGTGTCAGTGATGGTGGGGATGGTAGCTATGGTGATGTAGCTGGTAGTAACATGATTGCTATTGTTGTTATAGCTGGTGGTGTCAGTGATGGTGGGGATGGTAGCTATGGTGATGTAGCTGGTAGTAACATGATTACTATCGTTGTTATTGCTGGTGGTGTCAGTGATGGTGGGGATGGTAGCTATGGTGATGTAGCTGCTAGGAACATGATTGCTATTGTTGTTATTGCTGGTGGTGTAACATAACTGTAAAAGTAAAACTAGAAACGTAGTCTATAGCATAAGATGTACAGAGGGTACTTGCAGAAACATGACAACAACATACATAGGCGAGACAGCTCGTAGCATAGGTGAAAGGATAGACCAACACTGGGGGGAACTAAAAGGACGAAAAAACGGGCCAGTACTATACGAACATGCCAGACAACAACACGACGGTAACATATACAACATAGAAATTAGAATAATATCTAAACATAGAAATGACCCAGCAGATAGGCAAATCAGAGAGGCCAGTGAAATAGAACTTAGAAGGCCAAGGCTAAACAGAAAGAATGAATGGAATAACAACAACACCCAAACAAACAACACTGACCTAAGAGAAGTATAAATAAATAAATAGATAAATAAATAAATAAATACATACACATGCACAATAACAACAAACACATATAAACACACATTAGTAAAGATAGAATACATTAACCAATACACAGTCACCCAATCACGAACACACATGAAACAAAACAGTATGCACACACGTAAACGCATGCGCAAAGAAGACAAAATAAAATAAACAAATAAATAAATATATAAACAGACTAAATAAAGATGGCGTAGAAAATACAATGTAACGGGAGGAAACAATAGCACCACTGACGATGTTGCAGATGTGCAACGAAAGAACTTTGATAAACTATATATATATGATTGTATCTATATTGTATCTGTATTATTTTTGACCGCTGGTCAGTCAATGGCAACATTGAGGACCGAATAAATTAGATTACCGATATAAAAGACACAGAAGTGAAAAGCGAAAACCAACCAAACAGTGAGTGTGTTCTGTTATTAATTCTGGCAATATTACACAAATATGACCCTCCCCAAGTATAACAATATATATATTTGAAAAGAGGAAAAGAATGACTTCACTTCTAGTTCTAAACAATTTGATTTAATTTTATAATATAATATTACTAGTTGGTAGATCTAGTAAGTTGTTTGTTAACTTCGGTGGGAAGATGTTTCAAGATTCCTGGTTGACTTTCATGGAAAACTTTCTCGTATTCGTCGGCGGCGATTGTCAATCTGAGATCAGGTTGTGTTGTGATGTATGTGTGGGTGTATAGAGAGAGATTTGTATATATATATATATATATATATATATATATATATATATATATGTGTGTGTGTGTGTGTGTGTGTGTGTGTGTGTGTGTGTGTGTGTGTGTGTGTGTGTGTGTCTGTGTCTGTGTGCGGGTGTGTGTGTGTGTGTGTGTGTGTGTGTGTGTGTGTGTGTGTGTGTGTTATAAATACTTTTATTAAAATGCTATTGAAGTGTGATTACATTTTTGGGGGACACCCTGTATATATATTACATTCACACAAACACACACACATAACAAAAGAGACAGGTTTTGTTTCCGATTCATTTTCAGTATCTTTTCTTGTCAGGAAATTCGGTTTTCCAACGTTTTATGAAATATGAACTTATTAATCAGGTCCTTTTGTGTAGAGAAATTACTTTCTGTAACCAGTCGTTCATACCTGCTCCAGGAACGGATCTCCGTCTGTTGTGAAGATGTGTGCTCCATTTGTTCGATAAATATAACAGCGAACTCTTGAAATAAAGGTGTAAGTGATTCAAGAATTCCACAAGCACGTGTACCCTTAACGTAGATAATGAACATGGATATTAAGGGGCAATATTACCAGGAATATTATGTTCCGGTCCGGTTTGTGTCTGCTACTGGTACCATGTAACACAGTACATCCTGATCCATAGTCTAGTGGTCGGTGACTAAACCGGCTCCCTCACCAGACCCTTCTCTGGTTAGGTCAGGCTTCTGCCTGCTATTGTCACCATGTTATCCAGTACAACCTGCTTCATGGTCAACTGGTCTTCGACTAAACTGGCTCCCTCACCAGACCCTGGTTTGGTGAGAAGGGTAAGTGGAACTACAGCAGCAACAAATACAAGAGCTGTTAAGGGGTGGGTAAACTCCTTACCATCCATCCAACTATGGGTTTAAAAGCCTCACCAACCCGTAATTAGCCAAGCATGGTGAGTACTGCTATACTTCTGATACCACCAAAACCGAACATAAAGTGGTGGAAGTCAACCAGGGAGGGGATCCTCCAACAGGAATGAGAACGGCCTGTGTGCGATTGGATTGAGGGTAACACAGTAAGTAATAAAGCTAGTCCATTGAATTATAGGTATAGTCCATCCGACAGAATTCCAAACAGTTTCACAAGGCATGGTTTAACTAGAAACTTTGGTAAATGACAGTCTTCCAAGATGCCACACAATAGTATGAAACGTAGGACCTTATGATTGCGGAGAGAAGTTCTTAACCATTCAACCATGCTGCCTCAACACACCTGCTCGTAAAATACTAATTCTCACAGAGAAACGGTGCTGTGTGCCTTTTAAATTTCTGTGCAGCCTTTCTTATATACTCTTCCATCTTTTCTTATCCAATAGAAAAGGCCTAGGCAAATAACTCAGGTACAGCATAGTGAGTTCTTTTAACACAATCTGTAACGTGAAAGAAAGTTAATGATTGATAAATCTATTTCATCCAGATACGTACATAATTTCATATCATATTTAAATCGACTTATAACTATGGAAGGTGCATGACTTCGTGGTTATATCGTCTTCTTTATGAATGCGCATGGTTTAGTGGTTAGAGCATTGGGATTGCAATCGAAAGGTTGTGAGTTCAATTCTCGGGCCGGGTGATGTGTTGTTTCCTTGAGCAAGACACTTTATTTCACGTTGCTCCAGTTTACTCAGCTGTAGAAATGAGATGATAGGGACTGGGGTCCCTATCATTGAATTACCTAAGACACCTCCAAGGCCAACTAAACCTGCAGAGGTTTGAGCTGTTACACACATACACTTTATGAATGTATTTATGTATTTTTCGAACTATTGCACACATGCATACACCAACACATAGCCTTTAATCTTTTTATTCTATCATCAATAGCCTTATAGTAGGTAATTAATTTAATAAATATATTGAAGTAGCGATTTTGTTTTTATTTCATTACCTATTTGATCAGGATAAATCACTTACCCAAGGAATCATCATATCATCATTATAATGAATATTGCGGCCCAATTATACGCCCGTATCTCTGGTCACATACGCTCATATATCTTCTTTTACCTACACGTTACACAACAGTTCCAGCATCACAAAGTAATCATCAAGTAAACTCTGGCAGCTTGTCTTTGTCTTCCATCCTTTAAACATTTTTCTCTTTCCTCTTTTGATTCTTGGCCGCTTCGGGTTGCATTTTGTTGCCGTAATTATTCTGACTGTTTTTTCTTTGCCTCTCGAGACTGATTGGCCTTGCGTACAGCAGCCCTCTTTCGGTCGCTTTCATGTCTCTGCTGTAGTTGTGCAGGGGCCTCCAGTGCCCTTGCTCTGGCTATCTGTATTTGCCTTTGCTGCTCTGTAGTGAGTGAATGAATAAGTGAGTGAGAGAGAGAAGAGTGAGAGAAGTTGCTCTCTTTCTTTTTTTCTGCCGTCACACATACAGACATATAGTCACACAAATACACGCATGTAAATTCACACAATCACACACATATATTCACACGAACACTCACACATATACACTCACGCAGAGCGTGGAAAAGGTTGGAAGTCTGTTGGCTGTTTTTGTCGTAGTTCATTCACCACCCTTCCTCTCTTTTACGCACACATACATTCAGACACATACATACATACTCACACAGGGGTGAAACCCTGTTTGATTAGTTTTTCGGCTCTCTTTGAATTACTTCTACTCCGATATTGTATGTGGGTGTATATATATATATATGTGTGTGTGTGTGTGGCGTGTGTGTGTGTGTATGTGTGTATGTATGAGTGTGTGTGTATGTACTTATGCGTATGTGTATGCATGTATATCATAATATAATAAAGGAAGCAGTGCGGGACTGCGTCCTGAATATATTTTTTTTTAGCCAGTTTGTAAAATAAGTTGGATTACTTTGAATAAATAAAGAATGAATATAACATAATTTATGTAATAAATTTCGTAACTCTTCATTAAATATAAATCATTTTATTGCTTAATTCAAGATTCAATTCTTTAAAAATTTCCAAATGTCAATACTTCCGGTTATGATATAATGGACTCTATAGGATATCGCTTATATAAACGTTCATATATTTGCATCGTTATATCAAAACGTTTATAGTTCCGTCGCTAATTTTCTCCTTTTTCGTTTTCATAACATTTCACCGTAGTGCAGTTTATATATAATATCTTCTTTTTTAAAATGTA
>OZ024743.1:335629721-335877221 GCA_964016885.1 Eledone cirrhosa
TGACATTAATTCGTCAATGTTTGACACAAAGTTCCCAAAAGGCAAACGGATATGCTCTTCATCCACTCCAGGTGTAGTTCCATTACCAACTTCCAGTAGATTTTTAGACAAATCAATGGATTTTTGCGTCACCATGCACATGCATTCTCATGTTGGTAGTCAGATGTAGTTTGTGGACATACTGCCATATGTAGGACGACTTGATGCATGCGTTCACTTCGTCAGCTCTAGTGTCTCTAGTGATAACAGGAAGATTCTGTCGGAAATCGCCAACCAGCAGTACTGTCGCTCCACCCATGACGCGTGAGTCCTGACGCAAGTCCTTGAGAGTTCGATTCAGAGCCTCAAAGGCCGCCTTGTGACTCGTGGTAGCCTCGTCCCATATGATCAGGTAACACTCAGAAAGAAGATGTGCGATCTATTCTACATGTAGGATTCTCCTTCTTTGCAATGTCCAAAGGCAATTTGAATGCGGAGTGTGCCGTACGACAGCCATGTAACAGTGTCGCCGCAATACCACTGGAGGCATACTATAGAAGCAGTGTAAAATTATTTTAGGTTAAATATTGAACCACTGAGAGCACGTAGTCGTTTCAATAAAAAGTTGCATTAAAAAAGGGCGGCACTGAATGTAAAATGCTAAGCTAAAAGCGAAAACCTAATGTCATTGTTTACGTATAATGAATTGAAAATGCTTCACTATGAGATGGATATGAAAGTATTTTAGGTTAAATAGTATAGGGAGGTGTGTAGGATACATAATACATACATACATACACACACACAACGCTCAGCTTTATATAAGTATAGTGTGTATGTGTGTGTGTTATGCGAGCGACGACAGGTCAAAGATATATAACACGTTACTGAAAGTTAACTAAAGTTTGATGGTCCCTCTCTGTCTCTCTCTCTCTCTCAATATCTAACACTTTAATTGTATCTCTCTCTCTGTCTAACGGCCTATCTCTCTCTGCAGTGTTGTCATATAGGGAGTGAAGAGCGACAGAGAGATTAAAGCAGTTAAATTATAGAGAGGGGGAATGAGCTATTATAGAGAGAGGGAAGAGCGACGGAGAGAGTAATATCGATAGAAAAAGACCGTTTTGGGGCCCTAGAGACCGCATTTTTCAATGTAGAGAACCCCAAGTAAACCTGTCGCATCCTCGGCACCTTGTACATTAATGTGTAAATTTCCATGACAATCAGAGCATTGCTACTACCCATTTGCCTGTATCAGACAATTTTCGCCCATTTCACATTTATAATATATATATATATATATATATATATATATATATATATACATATATACATATATATATATATGCATACCCCCGGCCCTCCCCCAACTAACAATACTAACATGTCCAGCCCTCCCCCATACACACGCGCACCCCCCACAAACACACACACACCAGTACACTACACTCCCTCCTCCGTCCCCAACACCTTTTCTCTCTCTCTCCCTCTCCCCGCTCCACCTACACCCCTCCACACACACACATCCCACTAATACCTCTACTAATATACCCCCACCCCTCACATCTCCACTTTCCCCCTCTTTTCACACCTACCCATCCTCTCCCCTGTCCACCGCACCTCCGAACACACAGATACACAGTCCTCACCACATACAGACCATTCCTCCACCTGTCATCCTCCTCTATTGCTCTCTCTTCACCCTGCCTTGACCTTCTGACCACTTCCTGTTGCGTGCGCACCCCACATCTCTTCACTTCCGACCACCACAACTAACGGATTCCACACCACTGGTCATCGTTCCAGCTATCCACTCCGTAACATGAAAAATATCCGGCACCCCATCGCACACTCCACGGAACTACCTTAGGAACTTACCCACAAACAAACACTCACATTTTTTTTCGAACCACGCCACCTACATCCACACCACGTATAAACATCAACACACACGTGCGCACCCCCACATATACACTCTCAGCCTCCGGAATCCACACGCCCCACCCCCTCTGATCCCTCTCCATGCACACGCACGCACACAGCGACTTACACCCCACCCCACGCACACACCTTTAGCTGAACATGGAACCTCGTTCTACCCCCAACTCTTACATTCACATACACACACACACACATGTACACCTACACACATACAAAAACACCACCTTCAGCCCTCCCCGCTCGGACCCCCTGCTTCCCTCTCCCAACTACACCCGCCACCACCCCTACACGCCTCACACCCTTCCAGCACTTGTTTATTTTATGTTTATTTTTACTTTTATTTGTACTTCTTCAATCGTTTTTCCTCCCTTCCCACCTTTTTCTAAATGTCTTTCCACCACTCCCCCACACATCCTCAGAACCCGCTTCCTACCCACTTTTCTCCTGATGAAGGGCTTATGCCCGAAACGCCCCCCTCTCAAAAGCGTGAATCTAATAAACTCTTATTTGTATTGCCTCTCTGTTTTTGTTCCCGTCTAAGTTTTAACTATACATATATTCTGATACCATCAACACCATAAACATAGAGCTGGCATATCTAAGAACTAACTAACTGCCTGATGAGGTCATATCCATTCAATGGCTATCATCGAAATATATATAGCAGTAAATACAGGATTATGAGTTCATGCAATTGACTTATGTTTCGTCACCATATATATATATACAGGGTGTTTCAAAAAAGTTAATATCATTTGAGATGTAAATAACCCTGAAACTACAAGGTCTAGGTCAACGAGACAAAGCAGGCTCCAAGATTTATTCCACAAAACATGTCCACGTTATAACATTAATTCATAATATATATTTCAATGTGACAACCTTTGGAACAGACCATTGATATCAAATTTTTTGAAACAATCTCTCTCTCTATATATATGTGAAGTAATTCCGTCGGAAAGGTCCAGAAAAAAAGAGTGGTCTGCGTAGGTTACAGAGCTTAATAGTTATGTAATAATATTTATTACATAATAATTATTACATAACTATATATATATATATATATAATTATAATATAATACTTATTACATAACTATATATATATATATATATATATATATATATATATATAAAAGACGTAAAATAAGAAAATTTAAAAAGAATTTTAAAAAATTAACTTACTTACTAAAATTTTCACTCCAACTAATTAGTTTCTGCAATGGGATAAAGACAGTTACGTAATGAACTGTTGAGAATTTCATTGCGTCATCAGGGAGGTCTATTCTCAGCTAAGTCTCCAGGCAATGCGCGGACACTGGGGACTCATATAAAAATAATAATAATTCGGTAAATGGAACGTGAAAATTTTAGTAAGTAAGTTAATTTTTTTAAATTTTTTTTAAATTTACTTATTTTACGTCTTTTATATTATTGTTCTGCATCATCCTGCATTGAACCACCTAGGTACTATGACATAACCTGTGTATTTGCTGGCATTAGCGTACATCTGTGCGCATGTGTTAGTAGATATATTAAATTATCTATATTTATCTCCAAATCACTGATTTGTCGAGCAAACCTGCCAAAACCACTACTAAATTTTTGGTGTGTTAGTAGGCGTCTGTCATCTTACCATCCCACTCCTACCGACTAGCCTCAGTGTCACGTGATTGATTCTTTAGGATCGGCCATTTGACCAGTGGCAGCGAGATTTTCAGTGCTTGGAATCCAGTCCCCGATAGCTGTTCCATTTACCGAATTATTATTATTTTTATATGAGTCCCCAGTGTCCGCGCATTGCCTGGAGACTTAGCTGAGAATAGACCTCCCTGATGACGCAATGAAATTCTCAACAGTTCATTACGTAACTGTCTTTATCCCATTCCAGAAACTAATTAGTTGGAGTGAAAATTTTAGTAAGTAAGTTAATTTTTTAAAATTTTTTAAACATTTTCTTACTTTACGTCTTTTATATTATTGTTCTGCATCCTCCTGCATTGAACCACCTAGGTACTATGACATAACCTGTGTATTTGCTGGCATTAGCGTACATCTGTGCGCATGTGTTAGTAGATATATTAAATTATCTCTATATATATATATATATATATATATGTGTGTGTGTGTGTGTGTGTGTGTGTGTGTGTGTGTGTGTGTGTGTGTGTGTGTGTGTGTGTGTGTGTGTGTGTGTGTGTGTGTGTGTGTGTGTGTGTGTGCGTGTGTGTGTGTGTGTGTGTATCACTATCCGTATGTGTGAAAGAAATAGGATATCAGTCCTCGTATAAGTGCCTGAAAGTGGGTCAGTTTTGATGTTGTCACGATCGAATAATCGCGATGAGGAGACTTAGAAGATCAGATGTCAGGATCGAATGCGATACATGTTTAGGTACAGTTGGTATAGTAATTAGTAAAATCCCAACAAATTATCCACTCAATTTCGACTAGGAATAAAGAGTAGAAACTATTTAGCTGGGATGGACGTTTCCAGTATCCTCCATTTTATTGCATGTGGGTATACCTTTATACTTCAGTTCCCACAGGTTTTGCTAAGGTGGTCGCTGTTTTCATTCTAAGCACCTCAGAGTGACTGAATAATTAGTCATGTGAATAATATATGTGCTTAAAGCTTTTTCTGCATTATACCCACATCATTTTTCTGCACACTGCTTGGCTGGTGTTCTCATGTGTAACTTCAGCTTCATATATTATCGACTTTGTTACAAACTTGCTGCAGACTCCATTCATCCTTTATCTCGTAAGAACATCCAGATTCTTCACTGGGTCTTGCAGTTATGATTGATTTCATGGAAATGCTGTATGAATAACTGATCTTGTTATAATAATTGTTTCTACTTTAGGCACCAAGCCAGCAATTACCCAGTGCATTACTGGTACTTTATTTTATCGACCCCGTATTTGTGAAAGGCAAAGTCAACCTCGGCGGGATTTGAACTCAGATCGTAAAGGGACGTAACTATACTGGAAAGCATGGCGTCCGACCCTCAACCGATACTGCCAATCCACCGCCCTCTTGTTATAATAATCAGTCTGTTTCCGGAGATATCACACCTCTTCATCTTCAATGATTATAGATATTCCGTTCACTTACACCTTTCTTCAAGATTTTACATCGTGGGGGTGGACTTTACCTAGAATTCAAACAGACAGGCTTGCCTCGCACTGTCTCGCTGAATTACTCTGAGGATTACGTTAAGTATACATGTGTTATGTAATGTTTAAATTCATGTGCAGGCTGTTCCGTTGATCGAAACCATTTGTAGATCCATTCCATTGCTTGTTTCAACTCGCATCATCATCTCTTTTGTCGTATTACATCTTTCAGCTTGTTTCCTGGGAGTTACGTTGTATTAGCTGCTTTAAATTGTATTATTTGCGAATTACAGTCACTATATCATTATTAATTTAAACAGACAAAGGAGATACTTAAAAGTGGAGTGTAAAATAGAAAGAATTGAATACAGAATAAAGAAAATAGACGTTCATTCAATATTCTGCCCTGGAATTAGTTCAACGATAAGAGCTCCTTAAGAGAAAGTATGAAGGCATCGCCTGTCTTTTTACGTCAGTATTTATATGCAAACGATATATCGCGTCACCATCTTACTTGAACTTCTCTTTATAGGATTACTAGCAGTAAAGCCCGGCGTTGCTCGGGGTCGCTCAGTAGCTGTGTTAAAGTTACAATGTTAAGTTTTTTTCTTGGCTTAAAAACTGTAGTGTCTACTGTGCAGACTTGCATGTGGTGTTTTTGATTAATATTCCCTCAACCAACAATATGCCTTATGAAGTTAAGAAAACATAACGATAACCCGAATGTTATAACAAAAGAGGATGCTGGGGATAGAAACTGCACTGGTTATTTATTAACAAAGATCGAAAATGTAAACACTGCAACGCAGAGAAAAACATTAGCGTAACCAAATTATCAGTTATGTCTGTCTGCACGCCTATATCACCTCTCTGCACGACTGTCTGTCTGCACGCCTATATCACCTCTCTGCACGACTGTCTGTCTGCACGCCTAAATCACCTCTCTGCACGACTGTCTGTCTGCACGCGTATATCACCTCTCTGCACGACTGTCTGTCTGCACGACTGTCTGTCTGCACGCCTAACGACGAAATATTTGCTTGTTTTACGTAGTCTTTAAATAGACTTGTTTTCAAGTAAAAATATTGTTTTAAAATGCTTTTAAATGGAAATGAAGCAAAACGGAAGCTTAGTGTTCAACTGTTCGTGTATTGTGTTAATGTCATTTTAAACGCTGAGAAAGCCAGCGTAATTTTTTACGTAAGACGCTCAATGTAAACAGAACAAAGGGAAATAACTGATAACTTACGCTAAAAAATCGATACATTATATTCGATTTCGTCACATAGGGTGGGTCAATTTGAAATTTTTTTTTTCCGATGTCTTCGCTAGGGCTCAATGTACAAGTATAGCAATTTCGGTGCAATTCCGTCAGAGATTCTAAGAGGAGATGTGTGCCAAAAATCGATAGACAGACAGACAACCACAGTTTTATATATATAGATGAGCTGTTGTGAGAGTATTCGAGGTGGATATCAAGAGGTGTGGGTGTCATTTATTGTGTAAGTTAAAAGAACGTTTTATCGATCATACCTCTCTCTCTCTCTCTCTCTCTCTCCCTCTCTCTCTCTGTCTTTCTTTCTTTCTCTCTCGCCCTCTCTTTCTCTCTATATTATCCTCGGAATGACTGATTATTCCTTACGAGTACAACATGTTATTGTTACTGCTTTAACAATAGAGGACAAAACGGAACATTTTTCATAAAGAAAATGCAGAGAGATTAATATCTTAAAAGTAACCAATATATGACAAAACACTGTTTTGCAATACTGGAATCACCTTTCATATGCCCAGCCAATGCATTAATTGAAAAAATAATGGATAGCGGTAAGAGCCACCGAGTCTTTTCAAATATTGCATGTCACCATTATTCCTGTGGATATCGGATATTATTAAAACCGTATATTTGACATAATCATCTAACATTTCAGCATTCGCTTAGCTAATTCAAACATTTTGCTGGCCATTATTTTGGTTGTTGCTATTGCTATTGTTGTTGTTGCTACTGTTGTTGATGATGCTATTGCTTTTGTTGCTGCAATTGTTGTTGTTGTTGCTCCTATTGCTGTTGTTACTATTGTTGTTGTTGTTGCTACTGTTATTGATGATGCTATTGCTTTTGTTGCTGTTATTGCTGTTTTTGTTGATGCTATTGATATTGTAGCAGCTATTGCTGTTGTTGCTGCTATTGCTGTTGATGTTGCTATTGATGTTATTGCTATTGCTGTTGTTGCTGCTATTGCTGTTGATGCTATTGCAGTTGTTGCTGCTATTGCTGTTGTTGCTGTTATTGCTGTTGTTGCTGCTATTGCTGTTGATGATGATATTGCTGTTGCTGCTATTTTTCTGTTGTGGTTGCTATTGCTGTTGTTGCTATTGCTGTTGTTTCTGCTATTGCTGTTGATGCTATTGCAGTTGTTGCTGCTATTGTTGTTGTTGCTGTTATTGATGTTGTTGCTGCTATTGCTGTTGATGATGATATTGCTGTTGCTGCTATTTTTCTGTTGTGGTTGCTATTGCTGTTGTTGCTATTGCTGTTGTTTCTGCTATTGCTGTTGATGCTATTGCAGTTGTTGCTGCTATTGTTGTTGTTGCTGTTATTGATGTTGTTGCTGCTATTGATGTTGTTGCTGCTATTGCTGTTGCTGCTGTTGCTGTTGTTGATGCTATTGCTGTTGTTGTTGCTATTGCTGTTGTTGCTGCTATTGCTGTTGTTGCTGCTATTGCCGTTGTTGCTGCTATTGTTGTTGTTGATGATATTGCTGTTGTTGATGCTATTGCTGTTGTTGATGCTATTGCTGTTGTTGATGCTATTGCTGTTGTTGATGTTATTGTTGTTGTTGCTGCGATTGTTATTGTTGCTGCTATTGCTGTTGTTAATGCTATTGCTGTTGTTGTTGCTATTGATGTTGTTGCTGCTATTGCTGTTGTGGCTGCTATTGTTGTTGCTGATATTGCTGTTGATGCTATTGCTGTTGTTGATGCGATTGTTGTTGTTGCTATTGCTGTTGTTGCTGATATTGCTGTTGTTCATGCTATTGCTGTTGATGATATTGCTGATGTTGATGCTATTGTTGTTGTTGCTATTGCTGTTGTTCCTGCTATTGCTGTTGTGGCTGCTATTGCTGTTGCTGCTATTGCTGTTGCTGCTATTGCTGTTGTTGCTGCTATTGCTGTTGATGCTATGGCTGATTTAAATATTGCTGTTGTTGATAATATTGCTGTTATTGCTATTGCTGTTGTTAATGCTGTTGTTGTTCATGATATTATTGTTCTTATCGTTGTGGTTGCTATTGCTGTTAAGACTACATTTTTTTATTTTGATGTTGTTGACGTCGTCGTCATAGTTATTGTTGTTTATGTTATTGCTGGTGGTGTCAGTGATGGTGGGGATGGTAGCTATGGTGATGTAGCTGGTAGCAACATGATTGCTATTGTTGTTAATGCTGGTGGTGATGGTAGCTATGGTGATGTAGCTGGTAGTAACATGATTGCTATTGTTGTTATTGCTGGTGGGGTCAGTGATGGTGGGGATGGTAGCTATGGTGATGTAGCTGTTAGCAACATGATTGCTATTGTTGTTGTTGCTGGTGGTGTCAGTGATGGTGGGGATGGTAGCTATGGTGATGTAGCTGGTAGTAACATGATTGCTATTGTTGTTATTGCTGGTGGTGTCAGTGATGGTGGGGATGGTAGCTATGGTGATGTAGCTGGTAGTAACATGATTGCTATTGTTGTTATTGCTGGTGGTGTCAGTGATGGTGGGGATGGTAGCTATGGTGATGTAGCTGGTAGTAACATGATTGCTATTGTTGTTATTGCTGGTGGTGTCGTGATGGTGGGGATGGTAGCTATGGTGATGTAGCTGGTAGCAACATGATTGCTATTGTTGTTATTGCTGGTGGTGTCAGTGATGGTGGGGATGGTAGCTATGGTGATGTAGCTTGTAGTAACATGATTGCTATTGTTGTTATTGCTGGTGGTGTCAGTGACGGTGGGGATGGTAGCTATGGTGATGTAGCTGGTAGTAACATGATTGCTATTGTTGTTATTGCTGGTGGTGTCGTGATGGTGGGGATGGTAGCTATGGTGATGTAGCTGCTAGCAACATGATTGCTATTGTTGTTATTGCTGGTGCTGTCAGTGATGGTGGGGATGGTAGCTATGGTGATGTAGCTGGTTGTAACATGATTGCTATTGTTGTTATTGCTGGTGGTGTCTGTGATGGTGGGGATGGAAGCTATGGTGATGAAGCTGCTAGCAACATGATTGCTATTGTTGTTATTGCTGGTGGTATCAGTGATGGTGGGGATGGTAGATATGGTGATGTAGCTGGTAGCAACATGATTGCTATTGTTGTTATTGCTGGTTGTATCAGTGATGGTGGGGATGGTAGCTATGGTGATGTAGCTGGTAGCAACATGATTGCTATTGTTGTTGTTGCTGGTGGAGTCAGTGATGGTGGGGATGGTTGCTATGGTGATGTAGCTGCTAGTAACATGATTGCTATTGTTGTTACTGCTGGTGGTGTCAGTGATGGTGGGGATGGTAGCTATGGTGATGTAGCTGCTAGCAACATGATTGCTATTGTTGTTGTTGCTGGTGGTGTCAGTGATGGTGGGGATGGTAGCTATGGTGATGTAGCTGGTAGTAACATGATTGCTATTGTTGTTATTGCTGGTGGTGATGGTAGCTATGGTGATGTAGCTGGTAGTAACATGATTGCTATTGTTGTTATTGCTGGTGGTGATGGTAGCTATGGTGATATAGCTGGTAGTAACACGATTGCTATTGTTGTTATTGCTGGTGGGGATGGTAGCTATGGTGATGTAGCTGGTAGTAACATGATTGCTATTGTTGTTATTGCTGGTGGTGTCAGTGATGGTGGGGATGGTAGCTATGGTGATGTAACTGGTAGCAACATGATTGCTATTGTTGTTATTGCTGGTGGTATCAGTGATGGTGGGGATGGTAGCTATGGTGATGTAGCTGGTAGCAACATGATTGCTATTGTTGTTATTGCTGGTGGTATCAGTGATGGTGGGGATGGTAGCTATGGTGATGTAGCTGCTAGCAACATGATTGCTATTGTTGTTATTGTTGGTGGTGTCAGTGATGGTGGGGATGGTAGCTATGGTGATGTAGCTGGTAGCAACATGATTGCTATTGTTGTTATTGCTGGTGGTATCAGTGATGGTGGGGATGGTAGCTATGGTGATGTAGCTGGTAGCAACATGATTGCTATTGTTGTTATTGCTGGTTGTATCAGTGATGGTGGGGATGGTAGCTATGGTGATGTAGCTGGTAGTAACATGATTGCTATTGTTGTTATTGCTGGTGGTGTCAGTGATGGTGGGGATGGTAGCTATGGTGATGTAGCTGGTAGCAACATGATTGCTATTGTTGTTATTGCTGGTGGTGTCAGTGATGGTGGGGATGGTAGCTATGGTGATGTAGCTGCTAGCAACATGATTGCTATTGTTGTTATTGCTGGTGCTGTCAGTGATGGTGGGGATGGTAGCTATGGTGATGTAGCTGGTTGTAACATGATTGCTATTGTTGTTATTGCTGGTGGTATCAGTGATGGTGGGGATGGTAGCTATGGTGATGTAGCTGGTAGCAACATGATTGCTATTGTTGTTATTGCTGGTTGTATCAGTGATGGTGGGGATGGTAGCTTTGGTGATGTAGCTGGTAGTAACATGATTGCTATTGTTGTTATTGCTGGTGGTGTCAGTGATGGTGGGGATGGTAGCTATGGTGATGTAGCTGGTAGCAACATGATTGCTATTGTTGTTATTGCTGGTGGTGTCAGTGATGGTGGGGATGGTAGCTATGGTGATGTAGCTGCTAGCAACATGATTGCTATTGTTGTTATTGCTGGTGCTGTCAGTGATGGTGGGGATGGTAGCTATGGTGATGTAGCTGGTTGTAACATGATTGCTATTGTTGTTATTGCTGGTGGTGTCAGTGATGGTGGGGATAGTAGCTATGGTGATGAAGCTGCTAGCAACATGATTGCTATTGTTGTTATTGCTGGTGGTATCAGTGATGGTGGGGATGGTAGATACGGTGATGTAGCTGCTAGCAACATGATTGCTATTGTTGTTATTGCTAGTGGTGTCAGTGATGGTGTGGATGGTAGCTATGGTGATGTAGCTGCTAGCAACATGATTGCTATTGTTGTTATTG
Source organism: Eledone cirrhosa (assembly GCA_964016885.1). Lineage (NCBI taxonomy): Eukaryota > Metazoa > Mollusca > Cephalopoda > Octopoda > Eledonidae > Eledone > Eledone cirrhosa. The sequence continues at coordinate 335,640,945 of OZ024743.1, forward strand.
CTGGTGGTGTCAGTGATGGTGGGGATGGTAGCTATGGTGATGTAGCTGCTAGCAATATGATTGCTATTTTTGTTATTGCTGGTGGTGTCAGTGATGGTGGGGTTGGTAGCTATGGTGATGTAGCTGCTAGTAACATGATTGCTATTGTTGTTATTGCTGGTGGTGTCAGTGATGGTGGGGATGGTAGCTATGGTGATGTAGCTGCTAGTAACATGATTGCTATTGTTGTTATTGCTGGTGGTGTCAGTGATGGTGGGGATGGTAGCTATGGTGATGTAGCTGCTAGCAATATGATTGCTATTGTTGTTATTGCTGGTGGTGTCAGTGATGGTGGGGTTGGTAGCTATGGTGATGTAGCTGGTAGAAACATGATTGCTATTGTTTTTGCTGGTGGTGTCAGTGATGGTGGGGATGGTAGCTATGGTGATGTAGCTGGTAGTGACATGATTGCTACTGTTGTTATTGCTGGTGGTGTCAGTGATGGTGGGGATGGTAGCTATGGTGATGTAGCTGCTAGCAACATGATTGCTATTGTTGTTATTGCTGGTGGTGTCAGTGATGGTGGGGATGGTAGCTATGGTGATGTAGCTGGTAGTAACATGATTGCTATTGTTGTTATTGCTGGTGGTGTCAGTGATGGTGGGGATGGTAGCTATGGTGATGTAGCTGGTAGTGACATGATTGCTATTGTTGTTATTGCTGGTGGTGTCAGTGATGGTGGGGATGGTAGCTATGGTGATGTAGCTGGTAGTAACATGATTGCTATTGTTGTTATTGCTGGTGGTGTCAGTGAATGTGGGGATGGTAGCTATGGTGATGTAGCTGGTAGCAACATGATTGCTATTGTTGTTATTGCTGGTGGTGTCAGTGATGGTGGGGATGGTAGCTATGGTGATGTAGCTGGTAGTAACATGATTGCTATTGTTGTTATTGCTGGTGGTGTCAGTGAATGTGGGGATGGTAGCTATGGTGATGTAGCTGGTAGCAACATGATTGCTATTGTTGTTATTGCTGGTGGTGTCAGTGATGGTGGGGATGGTAGCTATGGTGATATAGCTGCTAGCAACATGATTGCTATTGTTGTTATTGCTGGTAGTGTCAGTGATGGTGGGGATGGTAGCTATGGTGATGTAGCTGCTAGCAACATGATTGCTATTGTTGTTATTGCTGGTGGTGTCAGTGATGGTGGGGATGGTAGCTATGGTGATGTAGCTGGTAGTGACATGATTGCTACTGTTGTTATTGCTGGTGGTGTCAGTGATGGTGGGGATGGTAGCTATGGTGATGTAGCTGGTTGTAACATGATTGCTATTGTTGTTATTGCTGGTGGTGTCAGTGATGGTGGGGATGGTAGCAATGGTGATGTAGCTGGTAGTAACATGATTGCTATTGTTGTTATTGCTGGTGGTGTTAGTGATGGTGGGGATGGTAGCTATGGTGATGTAGCTGGTAGTAACAGGATTGCTATTGTTGTTATTGCTGGTGGTGTCAGTGATGGTGGGGATGGTAGCTATGGTGATGTAGCTGCTAGCAACATGATTGCTATTGTTGTTATTGCTGGTGGTGTCAGTGATGGTGGGGATGGTAGCTATGGTGATGTAGCTGGTAGTGACATGATTGCTACTGTTGTTATTGCTGGTGGTGTCAGTGATGGTGGGGATGGTAGCTATGGTGATGTAGCTGGTAGTAACATGATTGCTATTGTTGTTATTGCTGGTGGTGTTAGTGATGGTGGGGATGGTAGCTATGGTGATGTAGCTGGTAGTAACAGGATTGCTATTGTTGTTATTGCTGGTGGTGTCAGTGATGGTGGGGATGGTAGCTATGGTGATGTAGCTGCTGGCAACATGATTGCTATTGTTGTTATTGCTGGTGGTGTCAGTGATGGTGGGGATGGTAGCTATGGTGATGTAGCTGCTAGCAACATGATTGCTATTGTTGTTATTGCTGGTGGTATCAGTGATGGTGGGGATGGTAGCTATGGTGATGTAGCTGGTAGTAACAGGATTGCTATTGTTGTTATTGCTGGTGGTGTCAGTGATGGTGGGGATGGTAGCTATGGTGATGTAGCTGCTAGCAACATGATTGCTATTGTTGTTATTGCTGGTGGTATCAGTGATGGTGGGGATGGTAGCTATGGTGATGTAGCTTCTAGTAACATGATTGCTATTGTTGTTATTGCTGGTGGTGTCAGTGATGGTGGAGTTGGTAGCTATGGTGATGTAGCTGGTAGTAACATGATTGCTATTGTTGTTATTGCTGGTGGTGTCAGTGATGGTGGGGATGGTAGATATGGTGATGTAGCTGGTAGTAACATGATTGCTATTGTTGTTATTGCTGGTGGTGACAGTGATGGTGGGGATGGTAGCTATGGTGATGTAGCTGGTAGTAACATGATTGTTATTGTTGTTATTGCTGGTGGTGTCAGTGATGGTGGGGATGGTAGCTATGGTGATGTAGCTGGTAGTAACATGATTGCTATTGTTGTTATTGCTGGTGGTGTCAGTGATGGTGGGGATGGTAGCTATGGTGATGTAGCTGGTAGTAACATGATTACTATCGTTGTTATTGCTGGTGGTGTCAGTGATGGTGGGGATGGTAGCTATGGTGATGTAGCTGCTAGGAACATGATTGCTATTGTTGTTATTGCTGGTGGTGTCAGTGATGGTGGGGATGGTAGCTATGGTGATGTAGCTGGTAGCAACATGATTGCTATTGTTGTTATTGCTGGTGGTGTCAGTGATGGTGGGGATGGTAGCTATGGTGATGTAGCTGGTAGTAACTTGATTGCTATTGTTGTTATTGCTGGTGGTATCAGTGATGGTGGGGATGGTAGATATGGTGATGTAGCTGGTAGTAACTTGATTGCTATTGTTGTTATTGCTGGTGGTATCAGTGATGGTGGGGTTGGTAGCTATGGTGATGTAGCTGGTAGTAACTTGATTGCTATTGTTATTATTGCTGCTGGTATCAGTGATGGTGGGGATGGTAGCTATGGTGATGTAGCTGGTAGTAACATGATTGCTATTGTTGTTATTGCTGGTGGTGTCAGTGATGGTGGGGATGGTAGCTATGGTGATGTAGCTGCTAGCAACATGATTGCTATTGTTGTTATTGCTGGTGGTGTCAGTGATTGTGGGGATGGTAGCTATGGTGATGTAGCTGCTAGCAACATGATTGCTATTGTTGTTATTGCTGGTGGTGTCAGTGATGGTGGGGATGGTAGCTATGGTGATGTAGCTGGTAGTAACATGATTGCTATTGTTGTTATTGCTGGTGGTGTCAGTGATGGTGGGGATGGTAGCTATGGTGATGTAGCTGGTAGTAACATGTTTGCTATCGTTGTTATTGCTGGTGGTGTCAGTGATGGTGGGGATGGTAGCTATGGTGATGTAGCTGCTAGGAACATGATTGCTATTGTTGTTATTGCTGGTGGTGTTAGTGATGGTGGGGATGGTAGCTATGGTGATGTAGCTGGTAGCAACATGATTGCTATTGTTGTTATTGCTGGTGGTGTCAGTGATGGTGGGGATGGTAGCTATGGTGATGTAGCTGGTAGTAACTTGATTGCTATTGTTGTTATTGCTGGTGGTATCAGTGATGGTGGGGATGGTAGCTATGGTGATGTAGCTGGTAGTAACTTGATTGCTATTGTTGTTATTGCTGCTGGTATCAGTGATGGTGGGGATGGTAGCTATGGTGATGTAGCTGGTAGTAACATGATTGCTATTGTTGTTATTGCTGGTGGTGTCAGTGATGATGGGAATGGTAGCTATGGTGATGAAGCTGCTAGCAACATGATTGCTATTGTTGTTATTGCTGGTGGTATCAGTGATGGTGGGGATGGTAGATACGGTGATGTAGCTGCTAGCAACATGATTGCTATTGTTGTTATTGCTAGTGGTGTCAGTGATGGTGTGGATGGTAGCTATGGTGATGTAGCTGCTAGCAACATGATTGCTATTGTTGTTATTGCTGGTGGTGTCAGTGATGGTGGGGATGGTAGCTATGGTGATGTAGCTGCTAGTAACATGATTGCTATTGTTGTTATTGCTGGTGGTGTCAGTGATGGTGGGGATGGTAGCTATGGTGATGTAGCTTCTAGCAATATGATTGCTATTGTTGTTATTGCTGGTGGTGTCAGTGATGGTGGGGATGGTAGCTATGGTGATGTAGCTGCTAGCAACATGATTGCTATTGTTGTTATTGCTGGTGGTGTCAGTGATGGTGGGGATGGTAGCTATGGTGATGTAGCTGGTAGTGACATGATTGCTACTGTTGTTATTGCTGGTGGTGTCAGTGATGGTGGGGATGGTAGCTATGGTGATGTAGCTGGTAGTAACATGATTGCTATTGTTGTTATTGCTGGTGGTGTTAGTGATGGTGGGGATGGTAGCTATGGTGATGTAGCTGGTAGTAACAGGATTGCTATTGTTGTTATTGCTGGTGGTGTCAGTGATGGTGGGGATGGTAGCTATGGTGATGTAGCTGCTGGCAACATGATTGCTATTGTTGTTATTGCTGGTGGTGTCAGTGATGGTGGGGATGGTAGCTATGGTGATGTAGCTGCTAGCAACATGATTGCTATTGTTGTTATTGCTGGTGGTATCAGTGATGGTGGGGATGGTAGCTATGGTGATGTAGCTGGTAGTAACAGGATTGCTATTGTTGTTATTGCTGGTGGTGTCAGTGATGGTGGGGATGGTAGCTATGGTGATGTAGCTGCTAGCAACATGATTGCTATTGTTGTTATTGCTGGTGGTATCAGTGATGGTGGGGATGGTAGCTATGGTGATGTAGCTTCTAGTAACATGATTGCTATTGTTGTTATTGCTGGTGGTGTCAGTGATGGTGGAGTTGGTAGCTATGGTGATGTAGCTGGTAGTAACATGATTGCTATTGTTGTTATTGCTGGTGGTGTCAGTGATGGTGGGGATGGTAGCTATGGTGATGTAGCTGGTAGTAACATGATTGCAATCGTTGTTATTGCTGGTGGTGTCAGTGATGGTGGGGATGGTAGATATGGTGATGTAGCTGGTAGTAACATGATTGCTATTGTTGTTATTGCTGGTGGTGACAGTGATGGTGGGGATGGTAGCTATGGTGATGTAGCTGGTAGTAACATGATTGCTATTGTTGTTATTGCTGGTGGTGTCAGTGATGGTGGGGATGCTAGCTATGGTGATGTAGCTGGTAGTAACATGATTGCTATTGTTGTTATTGCTGGTGGTGTCAGTGATGGTGGGGATGGTAGCTATGGTGATGTAGCTGGTAGTAACATGATTGCTATTGTTGTTATTGCTGGTGGTGTCAGTGATGGTGGGGATGGTAGCTATGGTGATGTAGCTGCTTGTAACATGATTGCTATTGTTGTTATTGCTGGTGATGTTAGTGATGGTGGGGATGGTAGCTATGGTGATGTAGCTGGTAGCAACATGATTGCTATTGTTGTTATTGCTGGTGGTGTCAGTGATGGTGGGGATGGTTGCTATGGTGATGTAGCTGGTAGTAACTTGATTGCTATTGTTGTTATTGCTGGTGGTATCAGTGATGGTGGGGATGGTAGATATGGTGATGTAGCTGGTAGTAACTTCATTGCTATTGTTGTTATTGCTGGTGGTATCAGTGATGGTGGGGTTGGTAGCTATGGTGATGTAGCTGGTAGTAACTTGATTGCTATTGTTATTATTGCTGCTGGTATCAGTGATGGTGGGGATGGTAGCTATGGTGATGTAGCTGGTAGTAACATGATTGCTATTGTTGTTATTGCTGGTGGTGTCAGTGATGGTGGGGATGGTAGCTATGGTGATGTAGCTGCTAGCAACATGATTGCTATTGTTGTTATTGCTGGTGGTGTCAGTGATTGTGGGGATGGTAGCTATGGTGATGTAGCTGCTAGCAACATGATTGCTATTGTTGTTATTGCTGGTGGTGTCAGTGATGGTGGGGATGGTAGCTATGGTGATGTAGCTGGTAGTAACATGATTGTTATTGTTGTTATTGCTGGTGGTGTCAGTGATGGTGGGGATGGTAGCTATGGTGATGTAGCTGGTAGTAACATGATTGTTATTGTTGTTATTGCTGGTGGTGTTAGTGATGGTGGGGATGGTAGCTATGGTGATGTAGCTGGTAGCAACATGATTGCTATTGTTGTTATTGCTGGTGGTGTCAGTGATGGTGGGGATGGTAGCTATGGTGATGTAGCTGGTAGTAACTTGATTGCTATTGTTGTTATTGCTGGTGGTATCATGATGGTGGGGATGGTAGCTATGGTGATGTAGCTGGTAGTAACTTGATTGCTATTGTTGTTATTGCTGCTGGTATCAGTGATGGTGGGGATGGTAGCTATGGTGATGTAGCTGGTAGTAACATGATTGCTATTGTTGTTATTGCTGGTGGTGTCAGTGATGATGGGAATGGTAGCTATGGTGATGTAGCTGCTAGCAACATGATTGCTATTGTTGTTATTGCTGGTGGTGTCAGTGATTGTGGGGATGGTAGCTATGGTGATGTAGCTGCTAGCAACATGATTGCTATTGTTGTTATTGCTGGTGGTGTCAGTGATTGTGGGGATGGTAGCTATGGTGATGTAGCTGCTAGCAACATGATTGCTATTGTTGTTATTGCTGGTGGTGTCAGTGATGGTGGGGATGGTTTCTATGGTGATGTTGCTGGTAGCAACATGATTGCTATTGTTGTTATTGCTGGTGGTATCAGTGATGGTGGGGATGGTAGCTACGGTGATGTAGCTGGTAGTAACATGATTGCTATCGTTGTTATTGCTGGTGGTGTCAGTGATGGTGGGGATGGTAGATATGGTGATGTTGCTGGTAGTTACTTGATTGCTATTGTTGTTGCTGGTGGTGTTAGTGATGGTGGGGATGGTAGCTATGGTGATGTAGCTGGTAGTAACATGATTGCTATCGTTGTTATTGCTGGTGGTGTCAGTGATGGTGGGGATGGTAGATATGGTGATGTTGCTGGTAGTAACTTGATTGCTATTGTTGTTGTTGCTGGTGGTGTTAGTGATGGTGGGGATGGTAGCTATGGTGATGTAGCTGGTAGTAACATGATTGCTATTGTTGTTATTGCTAGTGGTGTCAGTGATGGTGTGGATGGTAGCTATGGTGATGCAGCTGCTAGCAACATGATTGCTATTGTTGTTATTGCTGGTGGTGTCAGTGATGGTGGGGATGGTAGCTATGGTGATGTAGCTGCTAGTAACATGATTGCTATTGTTGTTATTGCTGGTGGTGTCAGTGATGGTGGGGTTGGTAGCTATGGTGATGTAGCTGGTAGTAACATGATTGCTATTGTTTTTGCTGGTGGTGTCAGTGATGGTGGGGATGGTAGCTATGGTGATGTAGCTGGTAGTGACATGATTGCTATTGTTGTTATTGCTGGTGGTGTCAGTGATGGTGGGGATGGTAGCTATGGTGATGTAGCTGCTGGCAACATGATTGCTATTGTTGTTATTGCTGGTGGTGTCAGTGATGGTGGGGATGGTAGCTATGGTGATGTAGCTGCTAGCAACATGATTGCTATTGTTGTTATTGCTGGTGGTATCAGTGCTGGTGGGGATGGTAGCTATGGTGATGTAGATTGTAGTAACATGATTGCTATTGTTGTTATTGCTGGTGGTGTCAGTGATGGTGGGGATGGTAGCTATGGTGATGTAGCTGGTAGTAACATGATTGCTATTGTTGTTATTGCTGGTGGTGTCAGTGATGGTGGGGATGGTAGCTATGGTGATGTAGCTGGTAGTAACTTGATTGCTATTGTTGTTATCGCTGGTGGTGTCAGTGATGGTGGGGATGGTAGCTTTGGTGATGTAGCTGCCTTCAACATGATTGCTATTGTTGTTATTGCTGGTGGTGTCAGTGATGGTGGGGATGGTTGCTATGGTGATGTAGCTGGTAGTAACATGATTGCTATTGTTGTTATTGCTGTTGGTGTCAGTGATGGTGGGGATGGTAGCTATGGTGATGTAGCTGGTAGTAACATGATTGCTATCGTTGTTATTGCTGGTGGTGTCAGTGATGGTGGGGATGGTAGCTATGGTGATGTAGCTGCTAGGAACATGATTGCTATTGTTGTTATTGCTGGTGGTGTTAGTGATGGTGGGGATGGCAGCTATGGTGATGTAGCTGGTAGCAACATGATTGCTATTGTTGTTATTGCTGGTGGTGTCAGTGATGGTGGGGATGGTAGCTTTGGTGATGTAGCTGCCTTCAACATGATTGCTATTGTTGTTATTGCTGGTGGTGTCAGTGATGGTGGGGATGGTTGCTATAGTGATGTAGCTGGTAGTAACATGATTGCTATTGTTGTTATTGCTGGTGGTGTCAGTGATGGTGGGGATGGTAGCTATGGTGATGTAGATGGTAGTAACATGATTGCTATTGTTGTTATTGCTGGTGGTGTCAGTGATGGTGGGGATGGTAGCTATGGTGATGTAGCTGGTAGCAACATGATTGCTATTGTTGTTATTGCTGGTGGTGTCAGTGATGGTGGGGATGGTAGCCATGGTGATGTAGCTGCTAGCAACATGATTGCTATTGTTGTTGTTGCTGGTGGTGTCAGTGATGGTGGGGATGGTAGCTATGGTGATGTAGCTGGTAGTGACATGATTGCTATTGTTGCTATTGCTGGTGGTGTCAGTGATGGTGGGGATGGTAGCTATGGTGATGTAGCTGGTAGTAACATGATTGCTATTGTTGTTATTGCTGGTGGTGTTAGTGATGGTGGGGATGGTAGCTATGGTGATGTAGCTGGTAGTAACATGATTGCTATTGTTGTTATTGCTGGTGGTGTCAGTGATGGTGGGGATGGTAGCTATGGTGATGTAGCTGGTAGGAACATGATTGCTATTGTTGTTATTGCTGGTGGTGTCAGTGATAGTGGGGATGGTAGCTATGGTGATGTAGATGGTAGTTACATGATTGCTATTGATGTTATTGCTGGTGGTGTCAGTGATGTTGGGGATGGTAGCTATGGTGATGTAGCTGGTAGCAACATGATTGCTATTGTTGTTATTGCTGGTGGTGTCAGTGATGGTGGGGATGGTAGCTATGGTGATGTAGCTGGTAGTAACGTGATTGCTATTGTTGTTATTGCTGGTGGTGTCAGTGATGGTGGGGATGGTAGCCATGGTGATGTAGCTGCTAGCAACATGATTGCTATTGTTGTTATTGCTGGTGGTGTCAGTGATGGTGGGGATGGTAGCTATGGTGATGTAGCTGGTAGTAACATGATTGCTATTGTTGTTATTGCTGGTGGTGTCAGTGATGGTGGGGATGGTAGCTATGGTGATGTAGCTGCTAGCAACATGATTGCTATTGTTGTTATTGCTGGTGGTATCAGTGATGGTGGGGATTGTAGCTATGGTGATGTAGCTGGTAGTAACAGGATTGCTATTGTTGTTATTGCTGGTGGTGTCAGTGATGTTGGGGATGGTAGCTATGGTGATGTAGCTGGTAGTAACATGATTGCTATTGTTGTTATTGCTGGTGGTGTCAGTGATGGTGGGGATGGTAGCTATGGTGATGTAGCTGCTAGCAACATGATTGCTATTGTTGTTATTGCTGGTGGTATCAGTGATGGTGGGGATTGTAGCTATGGTGATGTAGCTGGTAGTAACAGGATTGCTATTGTTGTTATTGCTGGTGGTGTCAGTGATGGTGGGGATGGTAGCTATGGTGATGTAGCTGCTAGCAACATGATTGCTATTGTTGTTATTGCTGGTGTTATCAGTGATTGTGGCGATGGTAGCTATGGTGATGTAGCTTGTAGTAACATGATTGCTATTGTTGTTATTGCTGGTGGTGTCAGTGATGTAGGGGATGGTAGCTATGGTGATGTAGCTGGTAGTAACATGATTGCTATTGTTGTTATTGCTGGTGGTGTCAGTGATGGTGGGGATGGTAGCTATGGTGATGTAGCTGGTAGTAACATGATTGCTATCGTTGTTATTGCTGGTGGTGTCAGTGATGGTGGGGATGGTAGATATGGTGATGTAGCTGGTAGTAACATGATTGCTATTGTTGTTATTGCTGGTGGTGTCAGTGATGGTGGGGATGGTAGCTATGGTGATGTAGCTGGTAGTAACATGATTGCTATTGTTGTTATTGCTGGTGGTGTCAGTGATGGTGGGGATGGTAGCTATGGTGATGTAGTTGGTAGTAACATGATTGCTATCGTTGTTATTGCTGGTGGTGTCAGTGATGGTGGGGATGGTAGCTATGGTGATGTAGCTGGTAGTAACTTGATTGCTATTGTTGTTATTGCTGGTGGTATCAGTGATGGTGGGGATGGTAGCTATGGTGATGTAGCTGGTAGTAACTTGATTGCTATCGTTGTTATTGCTGGTGGTGACAGTGATAGTGGGGATCGTAGCTATGGTGATGTAGCTGGTAGTAACTTGATTGCTATCGTTGTTATTGCTGGTGGTGTCAGTGATGGCGGGGATGGTAGCTATGGTGATGTAGCTGGTAGTAACATGATTGCTATCGTTGTTATTGCTGGTGGTGTCAGTGATGGTGGGGATGGTAGCTATGGTGATGTAGCTGGTAGTAACTTGATTGCTATTGTTGTTATTGCTGGTGGTATCAGTGATGGTGGGGATGGTAGCTATGGTGATGTAGCTGGTAGTAACTTGATTGCTATTGTTGTTATTGCTGGTGGTATCAGTGATGGTGGGGATGGTAGCTATGGTGATGTAGCTGGTAGTAACTTGATTGCTATCGTTGTTATTGCTGGTGGTATCAGTGATGGTGGGGATGGTAGCTATGGTGATGTAGCTGGTAGTAACTTGATTGCTATCGTTGTTATTGCTGGTGGTGTCAGTGATGGTGGGGATGGTAGCTATGGTGATGTAGCTGGTAGTAACATGATTGCTATCGTTGTTATTGCTGGTGGTGTCAGTGATGGTGGGGATGGTAGCTATGGTGATGTAGCTGGTAGTAACTTGATTGCTATTGTTGTTATTGCTGGTGGTATCAGTGATGGTGGGGATGGTAGCTATGGTGATGTAGCTGGTAGTAACTTGATTGCTATTGTTGTTATTGCTGGTGGTATCAGTGATGGTGGGGATGGTAGCTATGGTGATGTAGCTGGTAGTAACTTGATTGCTATTGTTGTTATTGCTGCTGGTATCAGTGATGGTGGGGATGGTAGCTATGGTGATGTAGCTGGTAGTAACATGATTGCTATTGTTGTTATTGCTGGTGGTGTCAGTGATGGTGGGGATGGTAGCTATGGTGATGTAGCTGCTAGCAACATGATTGCTATTGTTGTTATTGCTGGTGGTGTCAGTGATTGTGGGGATGGTAGCTATGGTGATGTAGCTGGTAGTAACTTGATTGCTATTGTTGTTATTGCTGCTGGTATCAGTGATGGTGGGGATGGTAGCTATGGTGATGTAGCTGGTAGTAACATGATTGCTATTGTTGTTATTGCTGGTGGTGTCAGTGATGGTGGGGATGGTAGATATGGTGATGTAGCTGGTAGTAACATGATTGCTATTGTTGTTATTGCTGGTGGTGTCAGTGATGGTGGGGATGGTAGCTATGGTGATGTAGCTGGTAGTAACATGATTGTTATTGTTGTTATTGCTGGTGGTGTCAGTGATTGTGGGGATGGTAGCTATGGTGATGTAGCTGGTAGTAACATGATTGATATTGTTGTTATTGCTGGTGGTGTCAGTGATGTTGGGGATGGTAGCTATGGTGATGTAGCTGGTAGTAACATGATTGCTATTGTTGTTATTGCTGGTGGTGTCAGTGATGGTGGGGATGGTAGCTATGGTGATGTAGCTGGTAGTAACATGATTGTTATTGTTGTTATTGCTGGTGGTGTCAGTGATTGTGGGGATGGTAGCTATGGTGATGTAGCTGCTAGGAACATGATTGCTATTGTTGTTATTGCTGGTGGTGTCAGTGATGGTGGGGTTGGTAGCTATGGTGATGTAGCTGGTAGTAACATGAATGCTATTGTTATTGCTGGTGGTGTCAGTGATGGTGGGGATGGTAGCTATGGTGATGTAGCTGGTAGTAACATGATTGCTATTGTTGTTATTGCTGGTGGTGTCAGTGATGTTGGGGATGGTAGCTATGGTGATGTAGCTGGTAGTAACATGATTGCTATTGATGTTATTGCTGGTGGTGTCAGTGATGGTGGGGATGGTAGCTATGGTGATGTAGCTGCTAGCAACATGATTGCTATTGTTGTTATTGCTGGTGGTGTCAGTGATTGTGGGGATGGTAGCTATGGTGATGTAGCTGCTAGCAACATGATTGCTATTGTTGTTATTGCTGGTGGTGTCAGTGATGGTGGGGATGGTTGCTATGGTGATGTAGCTGGTAGTAACATGATTGCTATTGTTGTTATTGCTGGTGGTGTCAGTGATGGTGGGGATGGTAGCTATGGTGATGTAGCTGGTAGTAACATGATTGCTATTGTTGTTATTGCTGGTGGTGTCAGTGATGGTGGGGATGGTAGCTATGGTGATGTATATGGTAGTAACATGATTGCTATTGTTGTTATTGCTGGTGGTGTCATTGATGGTGGGGATGGTAGCTATGGTGATGTAGCTGGTAGTAACATGATTGCTATTGTTGTTATTGCTGGTGGTGTCAGTGATGGTGGGGATGGTAGCTATGGTGATGTAGATGGTAGTAACATGATTGCTATTGTTGTTATTGCTGGTGGTGTCATTGATGGTGGGGATGGTAGCTATGGTGATGTAGCTGGTAGTAACATGATTGCTATTGATGTTATTGCTGGTAGTGTCAGTGATGGTGGGGATGGTAGCTATGGTGATGTAGCTGCTAGCAACATGATTGCTATTGTTGTTATTGCTGGTGGTGTCAGTGATGGTGGGGATGGTAGCTATGGTGATGTAGCTGGTTGTAACATGATTGCTATTGTTGTTGTTGCTGGTGGTGTCAGTGATGGTGGGGATGGTAGCTATGGTGATGTAGCTGGTAGTAACTTGATTGCTATTGTTGTTATTGCTGGTGGTGTCAGTGATGGTGGGGATGGTAGCTATGGTGATGTAGCTGCTAGCAACATGATTGCTATTGTTGTTATTGCTGGTGGTGTCAGTGATGGTGGGGATGGTAGCTATGGTGATGTAGCTGGTTGTAACATGATTGCTATTGTTGTTGTTGCTGGTGGTGTCAGTGATGGTGGGGATGGTAGCTATGGTGATGTAGCTGGTAGTAACTTGATTGCTATTGTTGTTATTGCTGGTGGTGTCAGTGATGGTGGGGATGGTAGCTAAGGTGATGTAGCTGGTAGTAACATGATTGCTATTGTTGTTATTGCTGGTGGTGTCAGTGATGGTGGGAATGGTAGCTATGGTGATGTAGCTGGTAGTAACAGGATTGCTATTGTTGTTATTGCTGGTGGTTTCAGTGATGGTGGGGATGGTAGCTATGGTGATGTAGCTGCTAGCAACATGATTGCTATTGTTGTTATTGCTGGTGGTATCAGTGATGATGGGGATGGGAGCTTTGGTGATGTAGCTGGTAGTAACATGATTGCTATTGTTGTTATTGCTGGTGGTGTCAGTGATGGTGGGGATGGTAGCTATGGTGATGTAGCTGCTAGCAACATGATTGCTATTGCTGTTATTGCTGGTGGTATCAGTGATGGTGGGGATGGTAGCTATGGTGATGTAGCTGGTAGTAACATGATTGCTATTGTTGTTATTGCTGGTGCTGTCAGTGATGGTGGGGATGGTAGCTATGGTGATGTAGCTGGTAGTAACATGATTGCTATTGTTGTTATCGCTGGTGGTGTCAGTGATGGTGGGGATGGTAGCTATGGTGATGTAGCTGGTAGTAACATGATTGCTATTGTTGTTATTGCTGGTGGTGTCAGTGATGGTGGGGATGGGAGCTTTGGTGATGTAGATGGTAGTAACATGATTGCTATTGTTGTTATTGCTGGTGGTGTCAGTGATGGTGGGTATGGTAGCTATGGTGATGTAGCTGGTAGTAACATGATTGCTATCGTTGTTATTGCTGGTGGTGTTAGTGATGGTGGTGATGGTAGCTATGGTGATGTAGCTGGTAACAACATGATTGCTATTGTTGTTATTGCTGGTGGTGTCAGTGATGGTGGGGATGGTAGCTATGGTGATGTAGCTGGTAGTAACTTGATTGCTATTGTTGTTATTGCTGGTGGTATCAGTGATCGTGGGGATGGTAGCTATGGTGATGTAGCTTCTAGCAACATGATTGCTATTGTTGTTATTGCTGGTGGTATCAATGATGGTGGGGATGGTAGCTATGGTGATGTAGCTGGTAGTAACATGATTGCTATTGTTGTTATTGCTGGTGGTGTCAGTGATGGTGGGGATGGTAGGTATGGTGATGTAGCTGCTAGCAACATGATTGCTATTGTTGTTATTGCTGGTGGTGTCAGTGATGGTGGGGATGGTAGCTATGGTGATGTAGCTGGTAGTAACATGATTGCTATTGTTGTTATTGCTGGTGGTGTCAGTGATGGTGGGGATGGTAGCTATGGTGATGTACCTGCTAGCAACATGATTGCTATTGTTGTTATTGCTGGTGGTGTCAGTGAAGGTGGGGATGGTAGCTATGGTGATGTAGCTGGTTGTAACATGATTGCTATTGTTGTTATTGCTGGTGGTGTCAGTGATGCTGGGGATGGTAGCTATGGTGATGTAGCTGGTAGTAACATGATTGCTATTGTTGTTATTGCTGGTGGTGTCAGTGATGGTGGGGATGGTTGCTATGGTGATGTAGCTGCTAGTAACATGATTGCTATTGTTGTTATTGCTGGTGGTGTCAGTGATGGTGGGGTTGGTAGCTATGGTGATGTAGCTGGTAGTAACATGAATGCTATTGTTATTGCTGGTGGTGTCAGTGATGGTGGGGATGGTAGCTATGGTGATGTAGCTGGTAGTAACATGATTGCTATTGTTGTTATTGCTGGTGGTGTCAGTGATGTTGGGGATGGTAGCTATGGTGATGTAGCTGGAGGTAACAGGATTGCTATTGTTGTTATTGCTGGTGGTGTCGGTGATGTTGGGGATGGTAGCTATGGTGATGTAGCTGGTAGCAACATGATTGCTATTGTTGTTATTGCTGGTGGTGTCATTGATGGTTGGGATGGTAGCTATGGTGATGTAGCTGGTAGTAACATGATTGCTATTGTTGTTATTGCTGGTGGTGTCAGTGATGGTGGGGATGGTAGCAATGGTGATGTAGCTGCTAGGAACATGATTGCAATTGTTGTTATTGCTGGTGCTGTCAGTGATGGTGGGGATGGTAGCTATGGTGATGTAGCTGGTAGTAACATGATTGCTATTGTTGTTATTGCTGGTGGTGTCAGTGATGGTGGGGATGGTAGCTATGGTGATGTAGCTGGTAGTAACATGATTGCTATTGTTGTTATTGCTGGTGGTGTCAGTGATGGTGGGGATGGTAGCTATGGTGATGTAGCTGGTAGTAACATGATTGCTATTGTTGTTATTGCTGGTGGTGTCAGTGATGGTGGGGATGGTAGCTATGGTGATGTAGCATCTAGCAACATGATTGCTATTGTTGTTATTGCTGGTGGTATCAGTGAAGGTGGGGATGGTAGCTATGGTGATTTAGCTGGTAGTAACATGATTGCTATTGTTGTTATTGCTGGTGGTGTCAGTGATGGTGGGGATGGTAGCTATGGTGATGTATCTGCTAGCAACATGATTGCTATTGTTGTTATTGCTGGTGGTGTCAGTGATGGTGGGGATGGTAGCTATGGTGATGTAGCTGGTTGTAACATGATTGCTATTGTTGTTATTGCTGGTGGTGTCAGTGATTGTGGGGATGGTAGCTATGGTGATGTAGCTGCTAGCAACATGATTGCTATTGTTGTTATTGCTGGTGGTGTCAGTGATGGTGGGGATGGTTGCTATGGTGATGTAGCTGGTAGTAACATGATTGCTATTGTTGTTATTGCTGGTGGTGTCAGTGATGGTGGGGATGGTAGTTATGGTGATGTAGCTGCTAGCAACATGATTGCTATTGTTGTTATTGCTGGTGGTGTCAGTGATGGTGGGGATGGTAGCAATGGTGATGTAGCTGCTAGGAACATGATTGCAATTGTTGTTATTGCTGGTGGTATCAGTGATGATGGGGATGGTAGCTTTGGTGATGTAGCTGGTAGTAACATGATTGCTATTGTTGTTATTGCTGGTGGTGTCAGTGATGGTGGGGATTGTAGCTATGGTGATGTAGCTGGTAGTAACATGATTGCTATCGTTGTTATTGCTGGTGGTGTCAGTGATGGTGGGGATGGTAGATATGGTGATGTAGCTGGTAGTAACATGATTGCTATTGTTGTTATTGCTGGTGGTGTCAGTGATGGTGGGGATGGTAGCTATGGTGATGTAGCTGGTAGTAACATGATTGTTATTGTTGTTATTGCTGGTGGTGTCAGTGATGGTGGGGATGGTAGCTATGGTGATGTAGCTGGTAGTAACATGATTGCTATTGTTGTTATTGCTGGTGGGGTCAGTGATGGTGGGGATGGTAGCTATGGTGATGTAGCATCTAGCAACATGATTGCTATTGTTGTTATTGCTGGTGGTATCAGTGATGGTGGGGATGGTAGCTATGGTGATTTAGCTGGTAGTAACATGATTGCTATTGTTGTTATTGCTGGTGGTGTCAGTGATGGTGGGGATGGTAGCTATGGTGATGTATCTGCTAGCAACATGATTGCTATTGTTGTTATTGCTGGTGGTGTCAGTGATGGTGGGGATGGTAGCTATGGTGATGTAGCTGGTTGTAACATGATTGCTATTGTTGTTATTGCTGGTGGTGTCAGTGATTGTGGGGATGGTAGCTATGGTGATGTAGCTGCTAGCAACATGATTGCTATTGTTGTTATTGCTGGTGGTGTCAGTGATGGTGGGGATGGTTGCTATGGTGATGTAGCTGGTAGTAACATGATTGCTATTGTTGTTATTGCTGGTGGTGTCAGTGATGGTGGGGATGGTAGGTATGGTGATGTAGCTGCTAGCAACATGATTGCTATTGTTGTTATTGCTGGTGGTGTCAGTGATGGTGGGGATGGTAGCTATGGTGATGTAGCTGGTAGTAACATGATTGCTATTGTTGTTATTGCTGGTGGTGTCAGTGATGGTGGGGATGGTAGCTATGGTGATGTACCTGCTAGCAACATGATTGCTATTGTTGTTATTGCTGGTGGTGTCAGTGAAGGTGGGGATGGTAGCTATGGTGATGTAACTGGTTGTAACATGATTGCTATTGTTGTTATTGCTGGTGGTGTCAGTGATGGTGGGGATGGTAGCTATGGTGATGTAGCTGGTAGTAACATGATTGCTATTGTTGTTATTGCTGGTGGTGTCAGTGATGGTGGGGATGGTTGCTATGGTGATGTAGCTGCTAGTAACATGATTGCTATTGTTGTTATTGGTGGTGGTGTCTGTGATGGTGGGGATGGTAGCTATGGTGATGTAGCTGCTAGCAACATGATTGCTATTGTTGTTATTGCTGGTGGTGTCAGTGATGGTGGGGTTGGTAGCTATGGTGATGTAGCTGGTAGTAACATGAATGGTATTGTTATTGCTGGTGGTGTCAGTGATGGTGGGGATGGTAGCTATGGTGATGTAGCTGGTAGTAACATGATTGCTATTGTTGTTATTGCTGGTGGTGTCAGTGATGTTGGGGATGGTAGCTATGGTGATGTAGCTGGAGGTAACAGGATTGCTATTGTTGTTATTGCTGGTGGTGTCGGTGATGTTGGGGATGGTAGCTATGGTGATGTAGCTGGTAGCAACATGATTGCTATTGTTGTTATTGCTGGTGGTGTCATTGATGGTTGGGATGGTAGCTATGGTGATGTAGCTGGTAGTAACATGATTGCTATTGTTGTTATTGCTGGTGGTGTCAGTGATTGTGGGGATGGTAGCTATGGTGATGTAGCTGCTAGCAACATGATTGCTATTGTTGTTATTGCTGGTGGTGTCAGTGATGGTGGGGATGGTTGCTATGGTGATGTAGCTGGTAGTAACATGATTGCTATTGTTGTTATTGCTGGTGGTGTCAGTGATGGTGGGGATGGTAGTTATGGTGATGTAGCTGCTAGCAACATGATTGCTATTGTTGTTATTGCTGGTGGTGTCAGTGATGGTGGGGATGGTAGCAATGGTGATGTAGCTGCTAGGAACATGATTGCTATTGTTGTTATTGCTGGTGGTATCAGTGATGGTGGGGATTGTAGCTATGGTGATGTAGCTGGTAGTAACATGATTGCTATCGTTGTTATTGCTGGTGGTGTCAGTGATGGTGGGGATGGTAGATATGGTGATGTAGCTGGTAGTAACATGATTGCTATTGTTGTTATTGCTGGTGGTGTCAGTGATGGTGGGGATGGTAGCTATGGTGATGTAGCTGGTAGTAACATGATTGTTATTGTTGTTATTGCTGGTGGTGTCAGTGATGGTGGGGATGGTAGCTATGGTGATGTAGCTGGTAGTAACATGATTGCTATTGTTGTTATTGCTGGTGGGGTCAGTGATGGTGGGGATGGTAGCTATGGTGATGTAGCATCTAGCAACATGATTGCTATTGTTGTTATTGCTGGTGGTATCAGTGATGGTGGGGATGGTAGCTATGGTGATTTAGCTGGTAGTAACATGATTGCTATTGTTGTTATTGCTGGTGGTGTCAGTGATGGTGGGGATGGTAGCTATGGTGATGTAGCTGCTAGCAACATGATTGCTATTGTTGTTATTGCTGGTGGTGTCAGTGATGGTGGGGATGGTAGCTATGGTGATGTAGCTGCTAGCAACAGGATTGCTATTGTTGTTATTGCTGGTGGTGTCGGTGATGTTGGGGATGGTAGCTATGGTGATGTAGCTGGTAGCAACATGATTGCTATTGTTGTTATTGCTGGTGGTGTCATTGATGGTTGGGATGGTAGCTATGGTGATGTAGCTGGTAGTAACATGATTGCTATTGTTGTTATTGCTGGTGGTGTCAGTGATGGTGGGGATGGTAGCTATGGTGATGTAGCTGCTAGGAACATGATTGCAATTGTTGTTATTGCTGGTGGTATCAGTGATGATGGGGATGGTAGCTTTGGTGATGTAGCTGGTAGTAACATGATTGCTATTGTTGTTATTGCTGCTGGTGTCAGTGATGGTGGGGATGGTAGCTATGGTGATGTAGCTGGTAGTAACATGATTGCTATCGTTGTTATTGCTGGTGGTGTCAGTGATGGTGGTGATGGTAGATATGGTGATGTAGCTGGTAGTAACATGATTGCTATTGTTGTTATTGCTGGTGGTGTCAGTGATGGTGGGGATGGTAGCTATGGTGATGTAGCTGGTAGTAACATGATTGTTATTGTTGTTATTGCTGGTGGTGTCAGTGATGGTGGGGATGGTAGCTATGGTGATGTAGCTGGTAGTAACATGATTGCTATTGTTGTTATTGCTGGTGGTGTCAGTGATGGTGGGGATGGTAGCTATGGTGATGAAGCATCTAGCAACATGATTGCTATTGTTGTTATTGCTGGTGGTATCAGTGAAGGTGGGGATGGTAGCTATGGTGATTTAGCTGGTAGTAACATGATTGCTATTGTTGTTATTGCTGGTGGTGTCAGTGATGGTGGGGATGGTAGCTATGGTGATGTATCTGCTAGCAACATGATTGCTATTGTTGTTATTGCTGGTGGTGTCAGTGATGGTGGGGATGGTAGCTATGGTGATGTAGCTGGTTGTAACATGATTGCTATTGTTGTTATTGCTGGTGGTGTCAGTGATTGTGGGGATGGTAGCTATGGTGATGTAGCTGCTAGCAACATGATTGCTATTGTTGTTATTGCTGGTGGTGTCAGTGATGGTGGGGATGGTTGCTATGGTGATGTAGCTGGTAGTAACATGATTGCTATTGTTGTTATTGCTGGTGGTGTCAGTGATGGTGGGGATGGTAGTTATGGTGATGTAGCTGCTAGCAACATGATTGCTATTGTTGTTATTGCTGGTGGTGTCAGTGATGGTGGGGATGGTAGCAATGGTGATGTAGCTGCTAGGAACATGATTGCTATTGTTGTTATTGCTGGTGGTATCAGTGATGGTGGGGATTGTAGCTATGGTGATGTAGCTGGTAGTAACATGATTGCTATCGTTGTTATTGCTGGTGGTGTCAGTGATGGTGGGGATGGTAGATATGGTGATGTAGCTGGTAGTAACATGATTGCTATTGTTGTTATTGCTGGTGGTGTCAGTGATGGTGGGGATGGTAGCTATGGTGATGTAGCTGGTAGTAACATGATTGTTATTGTTGTTATTGCTGGTGGTGTCAGTGATGGTGGGGATGGTAGCTATGGTGATGTAGCTGGTAGTAACATGATTGCTATTGTTGTTATTGCTGGTGGGGTCAGTGATGGTGGGGATGGTAGCTATGGTGATGTAGCATCTAACAACATGATTGCTATTGTTGTTATTGCTGGTGGTATCAGTGATGGTGGGGATGGTAGCTATGGTGATTTAGCTGGTAGTAACATGATTGCTATTGTTGTTATTGCTGGTGGTGTCAGTGATGGTGGGGATGGTAGCTATGGTGATGTAGCTGCTAGCAACATGATTGCTATTGTTGTTATTGCTGGTGGTGTCAGTGATGGTGGGGATGGTAGCTATGGTGATGTAGCTGCTAGCAACATGATTGCTATTGTTGTTATTGCTGGTGGTGTCAGTGATGGTGGGGATGGTAGCTATGGTGATGTAGCTGATAGTAACATGATTGCTATTGTTGTTATTGCTGGTGGTGTCAGTGATGGTGGGGATGGTAACTATGGTGATGTAGCTGGTAGTAACATGATTGTTATTGTTGTTATTGCTGGTGGTGTCAGTGATGGTGGGGATGGTAGCTATGGTGATGTAGCTGGTAGTAACATGATTGCTATTGTTGTTATTGCTGGTGGTGTCAGTGATGGTGGGGATGGTAGCTATGGTGATGTAGCATCTAGCAACATGATTGCTATTGTTGTTATTGCTGGTGGTATCAGTGATGGTGGGGATGGTAGCTATGGTGATTTAGCTGGTAGTAACATGATTGCTATTGTTGTTATTGCTGGTGGTGTCAGTGATGGTGGGGATGGTAGCTATGGTGATGTATCTGCTAGCAACATGATTGCTATTGTTGTTATTGCTGGTGGTGTCAGTGATGGTGGGGATGGTAGCTATGGTGATGTAGCTGGTTGTAACATGATTGCTATTGTTGTTATTGCTGGTGGTGTCAGTGATTGTGGGGATGGTAGCTATGGTGATGTAGCTGCTAGCAACATGATTGCTATTGTTGTTATTGCTGGTGGTGTCAGTGATGGTGGGGATGGTTGCTATGGTGATGTAGCTGGTAGTAACATGATTGCTATTGTTGTTATTGCTGGTGGTGTCAGTGATGGTGGGGATGGTAGTTATGGTGATGTAGCTGCTAGCAACATGATTGCTATTGTTGTTATTGCTGGTGGTGTCAGTGATGGTGGGGATGGTGGCAATGGTGATGTAGCTGCTAGGAACATGATTGCAATTGTTGTTATTGCTGGTGGTATCAGTGATGATGGGGATGGTAGCTTTGGTGATGTAGCTGGTAGTAACATGATTGCTATTGTTGTTATTGCTGGTGGTGTCAGTGATGGTGGGGATGGTAGCTATGGTGATGTAGCTGGTAGTAACATGATTGCTATCGTTGTTATTGCTGGTGGTGTCAGTGATGGTGGGGATGGTAGATATGGTGATGTAGCTGGTAGTAACATGATTGCTATTGTTGTTATTGCTGGTGGTGTCAGTGATGGTGGGGATGGTAGCTATGGTGATGTAGCTGGTAGTAACATGATTGTTATTGTTGTTATTGCTGGTGGTGTCAGTGATGGTGGGGATGGTAGCTATGGTGATGTAGCTGGTAGTAACATGATTGCTACTGTTGTTATTGCTGGTGGGGTCAGTGATGGTGGGGATGGTAGTTATGGTGATGTAGCATCTAGCAACATGATTGCTATTGTTGTTATTGCTGGTGGTATCAGTGATGGTGGGGATGGTAGCTATGGTGATTTAGCTGGTAGTAACATGATTGCTATTGTTGTTATTGCTGGTGGTGTCAGTGATGGTGGGGATGGTAGCTATGGTGATGTAGCTGCAAGCAACATGATTGCTATTGTTGTTATTGCTGGTGGTGTCAGTGATGGTGGGGATGGTAGCTATGGTGATGTAGCTGCTAGCAACATGATTGCTATTGTTGTTATTGCTGGTGGTGTCAGTGATGGTGGGGATGGTAGCTATGGTGATGTAGCTGCTTGTAACATGATTGCTATTGTTGTTATTGCTGGTGGTGTCAGTGATTGTGGGGATGGTAGCTATGGTGATGTAGCTGCTAGTAACATGATTGCTATTGTTGTTGTTGCTGGTGGTGTCAGTGATGGTGGGGATGGCAGCTATGGTGATGTAGCTGGTAGTAACTTGATTGCTATTGTTGTTAGTGCTGGCGGTGTCAGTGATGGTGGGGATGGTAGCTATGGTGATGTAGCTGGTAGTAACATGATTGCTATTGTTGTTATTGCTGGTGGTGTCAGTGATGGTGGGGATGGTAGCTATGGTGATGTAGCTGCTAGCAACATGATTGCTATTGTTGTTATTGCTGGTGGTGTCAGTGATGGTGGGGATGGTAGCTATGGTGATGTAGCTGGTTGTAACATGATTGCTATTGTTGTTGTTGCTGGTGGTGTCAGTGATGGTGGGGATGGTAGCTATGGTGATGTAGCTGGTAGTAACTTGATTGCTATTGTTGTTATTGCTGGTGGTATCAATGATGGTGGGGATGGTAGCTATGGTGATGTAACTGGTAGTAACATGATTGCTATTGTTGTTATTGCTGGTGGTGTCAGTGATGGTGGGGATGGTAGCTATGGTGATGTAGCTGGTAGTAACATGATTGCTATTGTTGTTATTGCTGGTGGTGTCAGTGATGGTGGGGATATTAGCTATGGTGATGTAGCTGCTAGCAACATGATTGCTATTGTTGTTATTGCTGGTGGTGTCAGTGATTGTGGGGATGGTAGCTATGGTGATGTAGCTGCTAGCAACATGATTGCTATTGTTGTTATTGCTGGTGGTGTCAGTGATGGTGGGGATGGTTGCTATGGTGATGTAGCTGGTAGTAACATGATTGCTATTGGTGTTATTGCTGGTGGTGTCAGTGATGGTGGGGATGGTAGCTATGGTGATGTAGCTGGTAGTAATATGATTGCTATTGTTGTTATTGCTGGTGGTGTCAGTGATGGTGGGGATGGTAGCTATGGTGATGTAGCTGGTAGTAACATGATTGCTATTGTTGTTATCGCTGGTGGTGTCAGTGATGGTGGGGATGGTAGCTATGGTGATGTAGCTGCTAGCAACATGATTGCTATTGTTGTTATTGCTGGTGGTGTCAGTGATGGTGGGGATGGTAGCTATGGTGATGTAGCTGGTTGTAACATGATTGCTATTGTTGTTGTTGCTGGTGCTGTCAGTGATGGTGGGGATGGTAGCTATGGTGATGTAGCTGGTAGTAACTTGATTGCTATTGTTGTTATTGCTGGTGGTGTCAGTGATGGTGGGGATGGTAGTTATGATGATGTAGCTGCTAGCAACATGATTGCTATTGTTGTTATTGCTGGTGGTGTCAGTGATGGTGGGGATGGTAGCTATGGTGATGTAGCTGCTAGCAACATGATTGCTATTGTTGTTATTGCTGGTGGTGTCAGTGATGGTGGGGATGGTAGCTATGGTGATGTAGCTGGTAGTAACATGATTGCTATTGTTGTTATCGCTGGTGGTGTCAGTGATGGTGGGGATGGTAGCTATGGTGATGTAGCTGCTAGCAACATGATTGCTATTGTTGTTATTGCTGGTGGTGTCAGTGATGTTGGGGATGGTAGCTATGGTGATGTAGCTGGTAGTAACATGATTGCTATTGTTGTTATTGCTGGTGGTGTCAGTGATGGTGGGGATGGTAGCTATGGTGATGTAGCTGCTAGCAACATGATTGCTATTGTTGTTATTGCTGGTGGTGTCAGTGATGGTGGGGATGGTAGCTATGGTGATGTAGCTGCTAGCAACATGATTGCTATTGTTGTTATTGCTGGTGGTGTCAGTGATGGTGGGGATGGTAGCTATGGTGATGTAGCTGCTTGTAACATGATTGCTATTGTTGTTGTTGCTGGTGGTGTCAGTGATGGTGGGGATGGTAGCTATGGTGATGTAGCTGCTAGCAACATGATTGCTATTGTTGTTATTGCTGGTGGTGTCAGTGATGATGGGGATGGTAGCTATGGTGTTGTAGCTGGTAGTAACATGATTGTTATTGTTGTTATTGCTGGTGGTGTCAGTGATGGTGGGGATGGTAGCTATGGTGATGTAGCTGGTAGTAACTTGATTGCTATTGTTGTTATTGCTGGTGGTGTCAGTGATGATGGGGATGGTAGCTATGGTGTTGTAGCTGGTAGTAACATGATTGCTATTGTTGTTATTGCTGGTGGTGTCAGTGATGGTGGGGATGGTAGCTATGGTGATGTAGCTGCTAGCAACATGATTGCTATTGTTGTTATTGCTGGTGGTGTCAGTGATGGTGGGGATGGTAGCTATGGTGATGTAGCTGCTAGCAACATGATTGCTATTGTTGTTATTGCTGGTGGTGTCAGTGATGGTGGGGATGGTTGCTATGGTGATGTAGCTGGTAGTAACATGATTGCTATTGTTGTTATTGCTGGTGGTGTCAGTGATGGTGGGGATGGTAGCTATGGTGATGTAGCTGGTAGTAACATGATTGCTATTGTTGTTATCGCTGGTGGTGTCAGTGATGGTGGGGATGGTAGCTATTGTGATGTAGCTGCTAGCAACATGATTGCTATTGTTGTTATTGCTGGTGGTGTCAGTGATGGTGGGGATGGTAGCTATGGTGATGTAGCTGG
The DNA here is from genome assembly GCA_964016885.1 of Eledone cirrhosa. NCBI lineage: Eukaryota > Metazoa > Mollusca > Cephalopoda > Octopoda > Eledonidae > Eledone > Eledone cirrhosa. The sequence continues at coordinate 335,665,935 of OZ024743.1, forward strand.
TTGTAACATGATTGCTATTGTTGTTGTTGCTGGTGGTGTCAGTGATGGTGGGGATGGTAGCTATGGTGATGTAGCTGGTAGTAACTTGATTGCTATTGTTGTTATTGCTGGTGGTGTCAGTGATGGTGGGGATGGTAGTTATGGTGATGTAGCTGCTAGCAACATGATTGCTATTGTTGTTATTGCTGGTGGTGTCAGTGATGGTGGGGATGGTAGCTATGGTGATGTAGCTGCTAGCAACATGATTGCTATTGTTGTTGTTGCTGGTGGTGTCAGTGATGGTGGGGATGGTAGCTATGGTGATGTAGCTGGTAGTAACTTGATTGCTATTGTTGTTATTGCTGGTGGTGTCAGTGATGGTGGGGATGGTAGCTATGGTGTTGTAGCTGGTAGTAACATGATTGCTATTGTTGTTATTGCTGGTGGTGTCAGTGATGGTGGGGATGGTAGCTATGGTGATGTAGCTGCTAGAAACATGATTGCTATTGTTGTTATTGCTGGTGGTGTCAGTGATGGTGGGGATGGTAGCTATGCTGACGTAGCTGGTTGTAACATGATTGCTATTGTTGTTGTTGCTGGTGGTGTCAGTGATGGTGGGGATGGTAGCTATGGTGATGTAGCTGGTAGTAACATGATTGCTATTGTTGTTATTGCTGGTGGTGTCAGTGATTGTGGGGATGGTAGCTATGGTGATGTAGCTGGTTGTAACATGATTGCTATTGTTGTTATTGCTGGTGGTGTCAGTGATGGTGGGGATGGTTGCTATGGTGATGTAGCTGGTAGTAACATGATTGCTATTGTTGTTGTTGCTGGTGGTGTCAGTGATGGTGGGGATGGTAGCTATGGTGATGTAGCTGGTAGTAACATGATTGCTATTGTTGTTATTGCTGGTGGTGTCAGTGATGGTGGGGATGGTAGCTATGGTGATGTAGCTGGTAGTAACATGATTGCTATTGTTGTTATTGCTGGTGGTGTCAGTGATGGTGGGGATGGTAGCTATGGCGATGTAGCTGGTAGTAACATGATTGCTATTGTTGTTATTGCTGGTGGTGTCAGTGATGGTGGGGATGGTTGCTATGGTGATGTAGCTGGTAGTAACATGATTGCTATTGTTGTTATTGCTGGTGGTGTCAGTGATGGTGGGGATGGTAGCTATGGTGATGTAGCTGCTAGCAACATGATTGCTATTGTTGTTATTGCTGGTGGTGTCAGTGATGGTGGGGATGGTTGCTATGGTGATGTAGCTGGTAGTAACATGATTGCTATTGTTGTTATTGCTGGTGGTGTCAGTGATGGTGGGGATCGTAGCTATGGTGATGTAGCTGGTAGTAACATGATTGCTATTGTTGTTATTGCTGGTGGTGTCAGTGATGGTGGGGATGGTAGCTATGGTGATGTAGCTGGTAGTAACATGATTGCTATTGTTGTTATCGCTGGTGGTGTCAGTGATGGTGGGGATGGTAGCTATGGTGATGTAGCTGCTAGCAACATGATTGCTATTGTTGTTATTGCTGGTGGTGTCAGTGATGGTGGGGATGGTAGCTATGGTGATGTAGCTGGTTGTAACATGATTGCTATTGTTGTTGTTGCTGGTGGTGTCAGTGATGGTGGGGATGGTAGCTATGGTGATGTAGCTGGTAGTAACTTGATTGCTATTGTTGTTATTGCTGGTGGTGTCAGTGATGGTGGGGATGGTAGCTATGGTGATGTAGCTGCTAGCAACATGATTGCTATTGTTGTTATTGCTGGTGGTGTCAGTGATGGTGGGGATGGTAGCTATGGTGATGTAGATGGTTGTAACATGATTGCTATTGTTGTTGTTGCTGGTGGTGTCAGTGATGGTGGGGATGGTAGCTATGGTGATGTAGCTGGTAGTAACTTGATTGATATTGTTGTTATTGCTGGTGGTGTCAGTGATGGTGGGGATGGTAGCTAAGGTGATGTAGCTGGTAGTAACATGATTGCTATTGTTGTTATTGCTGGTGGTGTCAGTGATGGTGGGGATGGTAGCTATGGTGATGTAGCTGGTAGCAACAGGATTACTATTGTTGTTATTGCTGGTGGTGTCAGTGATTGTGGGGATGGTAGCTATGGTGATGTAGCTGCTAGCAACATGATTGCTATTGTTGTTATTGCTGGTGGTGACAGTGATGGTGGGGATCGTAGCTATGGTGATGTAGCTGGTAGTAACATGATTGCCATTGTTGTTATCGCTGGTGGTGTCAGTGATGGTGGGGATGGTAGCTATGGTGATGTAGCTGGTTGTAACATGATTGCTATTGTTGTTGTTGCTGGTGGTGTCAGTGATGATGGGGATGGTAGCTATGGTGATGTAGCTGGTAGTAACTTGATTGCTATTGTTGTTATTGCTGGTGGTGTCAGTGATGGTGGGGATGGTAGCTATGGTGATGTAGCTGGTAGTAATATGATTGCTATTGTTGTTATTGCTGGTGGTGTCAGTGATGGTGGGGATGGTAGCTATGGTGATGTAGCTGGTAGTAACATGATTGCTATTGTTGTTATCGCTGGTGGTGTCAGTGATGGTGGGGATGGTAGCTATGGTGATGTAGCTGCTAGCAACATGATTGCTATTGTTGTTATTGCTGGTGGTGTCAGTGATGGTGGGGATGGTAGCTATGGTGATGTAGCTGGTTGTAACATGATTGCTATTGTTGTTGTTGCTGGTGCTGTCAGTGATGGTGGGGATGGTAGCTATGGTGATGTAGCTGGTAGTAACTTGATTGCTATTGTTGTTATTGCTGGTGGTGTCAGTGATGGTGGGGATGGTAGTTATGATGATGTAGCTGCTAGCAACATGATTGCTATTGTTGTTATTGCTGGTGGTGTCAGTGATGGTGGGGATGGTAGCTATGGTGATGTAGCTGCTAGCAACATGATTGCTATTGTTGTTATTGCTGGTGGTGTCAGTGATGGTGGGGATGGTAGCTATGGTGATGTGGCTGGTAGTAACATGATTGCTATTGTTGTTATCGCTGGTGGTGTCAGTGATGGTGGGGATGGTAGCTATGGTGATGTAGCTGCTAGCAACATGATTGCTATTGTTGTTATTGCTGGTGGTGTCAGTGATGGTGGGGATGGTAGCTATGGTGATGTAGCTGGTTGTAACATGATTGCTATTGTTGTTGTTGCTGGTGGTGTCAGTGATGGTGGGGATGGTAGCTATGGTGATGTAGCTGGTAGTAACTTGATTGCTATTGTTGTTATTGCTGGTGGTGTCAGTGATGGTGGGGATGGTAGCTATGGTGATGTAGCTGCTAGCAACATGATTGCTATTGTTGTTATTGCTGGTGGTGTCAGTGATGGTGGGGATGGTAGCTATGGTGATGTAGATGGTTGTAACATGATTGCTATTGTTGTTGTTGCTGGTGGTGTCAGTGATGGTGGGGATGGTAGCTATGGTGATGTAGCTGGTAGTAACTTGATTGATATTGTTGTTATTGCTGGTGGTGTCAGTGATGGTGGGGATGGTAGCTAAGGTGATGTAGCTGGTAGTAACATGATTGCTATTGTTGTTATTGCTGGTGGTGTCAGTGATGGTGGGGATGGTAGCTATGGTGATGTAGCCGGTAGCAACAGGATTACTATTGTTGTTATTGCTGGTGGTGTCAGTGATTGTGGGGATGGTAGCTATGGTGATGTAGCTGCTAGCAACATGATTGCTATTGTTGTTATTGCTGGTGGTGTCAGTGATGGTGGGGATGGTTGCTATGGTGATGTAGCTGGTAGTAAAATGATTGCTATTGTTGTTATTGCTGGTGGTGTCAGTGATGGGGGGATGGTAGCTATGGTGATGTAGCTGCTAGCAACATGATTGCTATTGTTGTTATTGCTGGTGGTGACAGTGATGGTGGGGATCGTAGCTATGGTGATGTAGCTGGTAGTAACATGATTGCCATTGTTGTTATCGCTGGTGGTGTCAGTGATGGTGGGGATGGTAGCTATGGTGATGTAGCTGGTTGTAACATGATTGCTATTGTTGTTGTTGCTGGTGGTGTCAGTGATGGTGGGGATGGTAGCTATGGTGATGTAGCTGGTAGTAACTTGATTGCTATTGTTGTTATTGCTGGTGGTGTCAGTGATGGTGGGGATGGTAGCTATGGTGATGTAGCTGGTAGTAATATGATTGCTATTGTTGTTATTGCTGGTGGTGTCAGTGATGGTGGGGATGGTAGCTATGGTGATGTAGCTGGTAGTAACATGATTGCTATTGTTGTTATCGCTGGTGGTGTCAGTGATGGTGGGGATGGTAGCTATGGTGATGTAGCTGCTAGCAACATGATTGCTATTGTTGTTATTGCTGGTGGTGTCAGTGATGGTGGGGATGGTAGCTATGGTGATGTAGCTGGTTGTAACATGATTGCTATTGTTGTTGTTGCTGGTGCTGTCAGTGATGGTGGGGATGGTAGCTATGGTGATGTAGCTGGTAGTAACTTGATTGCTATTGTTGTTATTGCTGGTGGTGTCAGTGATGGTGGGGATGGTAGTTATGATGATGTAGCTGCTAGCAACATGATTGCTATTGTTGTTATTGCTGGTGGTGTCAGTGATGGTGGGGATGGTAGCTATGGTGATGTAGCTGCTAGCAACATGATTGCTATTGTTGTTATTGCTGGTGGTGTCAGTGATGGTGGGGATGGTAGCTATGGTGATGTAGCTTGTAGTAACATGATTGCTATTGTTGTTGTTGCTGGTGGTGTCAGTGATGTTGGGGATGGTAGCTATGGTGATGTAGCTGGTAGTAACATGATTGCTATTGTTGTTATTGCTGGTGGTGTCAGTGATGGTGGGGATGGTAGCTATGGTGATGTAGCTGCTAGCAACATGATTGCTATTGTTGTTATTGCTGGTGGTGTCAGTGATGGTGGGGATGGTAGCTATGGTGATGTAGCTGCTAGCAACATGATTGCTATTGTTGTTATTGCTGGTGGTGTCAGTGATGGTGGGGATGGTAGTAATGGTGATGTAGCTGCTAGCAACATGATTGCTATTGTTGTTATTGCTGGTGGTGTCAGTGATGGTGGGGATGGTAGCTATGGTGATGTAGCTGCTTGTAACATGATTGCTATTGTTGTTGTTGCTGGTGGTGTCAGTGATGGTGGGGATGGTAGCTATGGTGATGTAGCTGCTAGCAACATGATTGCTATTGTTGTTATTGCTGGTGGTGTCAGTGATGATGGGGATGGTAGCTATGGTGTTGTAGCTGGTAGTAACATGATTGTTATTGTTGTTATTGCTGGTGGTGTCAGTGATGGTGGGGATGGTAGCTATGGTGATGTAGCTGGTAGTAACTTGATTGCTATTGTTGTTATTGCTGGTGGTGTCAGTGATGATGGGGATGGTAGCTATGGTGTTGTAGCTGGTAGTAACATGATTGCTATTGTTATTATTGCTGGTGGTGTCAGTGATGGTGGGGATGGTAGCTATGGTGATGTAGCTGCTAGCAACATGATTGCTATTGTTGTTATTGCTGGTGGTGTCAGTGATGGTGGGGATGGTAGCTATGGTGATGTAGCTGCTAGCAACAGGATTGCTATTGTTGTTATTGCTGGTGGTGTCAGTGATGGTGGGGATGGTTGCTATGGTGATGTAGCTGGTAGTAACATGATTGCTATTGTTGTTATTGCTGGTGGTGTCAGTGATGGTGGGGATGGTAGCTATGGTGATGTAGCTGGTAGTAACATGATTGCTATTGTTGTTATTGCTGGTGGTGTCAGTGATGGTGGGGATGGTAGCTATGGTGATGTAGCTGCTAGAAACATGATTGCTATTGTTGTTATTGCTGGTGGTGTCAGTGATGGTGGGGATGGTAGCTATGGTGATGTAGCTGCTAGCAACATGATTGCTATTGTTGTTATTGCTGGTGGTGTCAGTGATGGTGGGGATGGTAGCTATGGTGATGTAGCTGCTAGCAACATGATTGCTATTGTTGTTATTGCTGGTGGTGTCAGTGATGGTGGGGATGGTAGCTATGGTGATGTAGCTGCTTGTAACATGATTGCTATTGTTGTTGTTGCTGGTGGTGTCAGTGATGGTGGGGATGGTAGCTATGGTGATGTAGCTGCTAGCAACATGATTGCTATTGTTGTTATTGCTGGTGGTGTCAGTGATGATGGGGATGGTAGCTATGGTGTTGTAGCTGGTAGTAACATGATTGTTATTGTTGTTATTGCTGGTGGTGTCAGTGATGGTGGGGATGGTAGCTATGGTGATGTAGCTGGTAGTAACTTGATTGCTATTGTTGTTATTGCTGGTGGTGTCAGTGATGATGGGGATGGTAGCTATGGTGTTGTAGCTGGTAGTAACATGATTGCTATTGTTATTATTGCTGGTGGTGTCAGTGATGGTGGGGATGGTAGCTATGGTGATGTAGCTGCTAGCAACATGATTGCTATTGTTGTTATTGCTGGTGGTGTCAGTGATGGTGGGGATGGTAGCTATGGTGATGTAGCTGCTAGCAACAGGATTGCTATTGTTGTTATTGCTGGTGGTGTCAGTGATGGTGGGGATGGTTGCTATGGTGATGTAGCTGGTAGTAACATGATTGCTATTGTTGTTATTGCTGGTGGTGTCAGTGATGGTGGGGATGGTAGCTATGGTGATGTAGCTGGTAGTAACATGATTGCTATTGTTGTTATCGCTGGTGGTGTCAGTGATGGTGGGGATGGTAGCTATTGTGATGTAGCTGCTAGCAACATGATTGCTATTGTTGTTATTGCTGGTGGTGTCAGTGATGGTGGGGATGGTAGCTATAGTGATGTAGCTGGTTGTAACATGATTGCTATTGTTGTTGTTGCTGGTGGTGTCAGTGATGGTGGGGATGGTAGCTATGGTGATGTAGCTGGTAGTAACTTGATTGCTATTGTTGTTATTGCTGGTGGTGTCAGTGATGGTGGGGATGGTAGTTATGGTGATGTAGCTGCTAGCAACATGATTGCTATTGTTGTTATTGCTGGTGGTGTCAGTGATGGTGGGGATGGTAGCTATGGTGATGTAGCTGGTTGTAACATGATTGCTATTGTTGTTGTTGCTGGTGGTGTCAGTGATGTTGGGGATGGTAGCTATGGTGATGTAGCTGGTAGTAACATGATTGCTATTGTTGTTATTGCTGGTGGTGTCAGTGATGGTGGGGATGGTAGCTATGGTGATGTAGCTGCTAGCAACATGATTGCTATTGTTGTTATTGCTGGTGGTGTCAGTGATGGTGGGGATGGTAGCTATGGTGATGTAGCTGCTAGCAACATGATTGCTATTGTTGTTATTGCTGGTGGTGTCAGTGATGGTGGGTATGGTAGCTATGGTGATGTAGCTGCTAGCAACATGATTGCTATTGTTGTTATTGCTGGTGGTGTCAGTGATGGTGGGGATGGTAGCTATGGTGATGTAGCTGCTTGTAACATGATTGCTATTGTTGTTGTTGCTGGTGGTGTCAGTGATGGTGGGGATGGTAGCTATGGTGATGTAGCTGGTAGTAACTTGATTGCTATTGTTGTTATTGCTGGTGGTGTCAGTGATGATGGGGATGGTAGCTATGGTGTTGTAGCTGGTAGTAACATGATTGCTATTGTTGTTATTGCTGGTGGTGTCAGTGATGGTGGGGATGGTAGCTATGGTGATGTAGCTGCTAGAAACATGATTGCTATTGTTGTTATTGCTGGTGGTGTCAGTGATGGTGGGGATGGTAGCTATGCTGACGTAGCTGGTTGTAACATGATTGCTATTGTTGTTGTTGCTGGTGGTGTCAGTGATGGTGGGGATGGTAGCTATGGTGATGTAGCTGGTAGTAACATGATTGCTATTGTTGTTATTGCTGGTGGTGTCAGTGATTGTGGGGATGGTAGCTATGGTGATGTAGCTGCTAGCAACATGATTGCTATTGTTGTTATTGCTGGTGGTGTCAGTGATGGTGGGGATGGTTGCTATGGTGATGTAGCTGGTAGTAACATAATTGCTATTGTTGTTGTTGCTGGTGGTGTCAGTGATGGTGGGGATGGTAGCTATGGTGATGTAGCTGGTAGTAACATGATTGCTATTGTTGTTATTGCTGGTGGTGTCAGTGATGGTGGGGATGGTAGCTATGGTGATGTAGCTGGTAGTAACATGATTGCTATTGTTGTTATTGCTGGTGGTGTCAGTGATGGTGGGGATGGTAGCTATGGCGATGTAGCTGGTAGTAACATGATTGCTATTGTTGTTATTGCTGGTGGTGTCAGTGATGGTGGGGATGGTTGCTATGGTGATGTAGCTGGTAGTAACATGATTGCTATTGTTGTTATTGCTGGTGGTGTCAGTGATGGTGGGGATGGTAGCTATGGTGATGTAGCTGCTAGCAACATGATTGCTATTGTTGTTATTGCTGGTGGTGTCAGTGATGGTGGGGATGGTTGCTATGGTGATGTAGCTGGTAGTAACATGATTGCTATTGTTGTTATTGCTGGTGGTGTCAGTGATGGTGGGGATCGTAGCTATGGTGATGTAGCTGGTAGTAACATGATTGCTATTGTTGTTATTGCTGGTGGTGTCAGTGATGGTGGGGATGGTAGCTATGGTGATGTAGCTGGTAGTAACATGATTGCTATTGTTGTTATCGCTGGTGGTGTCAGTGATGGTGGGGATGGTAGCTATGGTGATGTAGCTGCTAGCAACATGATTGCTATTGTTGTTATTGCTGGTGGTGTCAGTGATGGTGGTGTCAGTGATGGTGGGGATGGTAGCTATGGTGATGTAGCTGGTTGTAACATGATTGCTATTGTTGTTGTTGCTGGTGGTGTCAGTGATGGTAGGGATGGTAGCTATGGTGATGTAGCTGCTAGCAACATGATTGCTATTGTTGTTATTGCTGGTGGTGTCAGTGACTGTGGGGATGGTAGCTATGGTGATGTAGCTGGTAGTAACTTGATTGCTATTGTTGTTATTGCTGGTGGTGTCAGTGATGGTGGGGATGGTAGCTATGGTGATGTAGCTGGTAGTAACTTGATTGCTATTGTTGTTATTGCTGGTGGTGTCAGTGATTGTGGGGATGGTAGCTATGGTGATGTAGCTGCTAGCAACATGATTGCTATTGTTGTTATTGCTGGTGGTGTCAGTGATTGTGGGGATGGTAGCTATGGTGATGTAGCTGGTAGTAACTTGATTGCTATTGTTGTTATTGCTGGTGGTGTCAGTGATTGTGGGGATGGTAGCTATGGTGATGTAGCTGCTAGCAACATGATTGCTATTGTTGTTATTGCTGGTGGTGTCAGTGATGGTGGGGATGGTAGCTATGGTGATGTAGCTGCTAGCAACATGATTGCTATTGTTGTTATTGCTGGTGGTGTCAGTGATTGTGGGGATGGTAGCTATGGTGATGTAGCTGGTAGTAACTTGATTGCTATTGTTGTTATTGCTGGTGGTGTCAGTGATGGTGGGGATGGTAGCTATGGTGATGTAGCTGCTAGCAACATGATTGCTATTGTTGTTATTGCTGGTGGTGTCAGTGATGGTGGGGATGGTAGCTATGGTGATGTAGATGGTTGTAACATGATTGCTATTGTTGTTGTTGCTGGTGGTGTCAGTGATGGTGGGGATGGTAGCTATGGTGATGTAGCTGGTAGTAACTTGATTGATATTGTTGTTATTGCTGGTGGTGTCAGTGATGGTGGGGATGGTAGCTAAGGTGATGTAGCTGGTAGTAACATGATTGCTATTGTTGTTATTGCTGGTGGTGTCAGTGATGGTGGGGATGGTAGCTATGGTGATGTAGCCGGTAGCAACAGGATTACTATTGTTGTTATTGCTGGTGGTGTCAGTGATTGTGGGGATGGTAGCTATGGTGATGTAGCTGCTAGCAACATGATTGCTATTGTTGTTATTGCTGGTGGTGTCAGTAATGGTGGGGATGGTTGCTATGGTGATGTAGCTGGTAGTAACATGATTGCTATTGTTGTTATTGCTGGTGGTGTCAGTGATGGTGGGGATGGTAGCTATGGTGATGTAGCTGCTAGCAACATGATTGCTATTGTTGTTATTGCTGGTGGTGACAGTGATGGTGGGGATCGTAGCTATGGTGATGTAGCTGGTAGTAACATGATTGCTATTGTTGTTATTGCTGGTGGTGTCAGTGATGGTGGGGATGGTAGCTATGGTGATGTAGCTGGTAGTAACATGATTGCTATTGTTGTTATTGCTGGTGGTGACAGTGATGGTGGGGATCGTAGCTATGGTGATGTAGCTGGTAGTAACATGATTGCTATTGTTGTTATTGCTGGTGGTGTCAGTGATGGTGGGGATGGTAGCCATGGTGATGTAGCTGCTAGCAACATGATTGCCATTGTTGTTATCGCTGGTGGTGTCAGTGATGGTGGGGATGGTAGCTATGGTGATGTAGCTGGTTGTAACATGATTGCTATTGTTGTTGTTGCTGGTGGTGTCAGTGATGGTGGGGATGGTAGCTATGGTGATGTAGCTGGTAGTAACTTGATTGCTATTGTTGTTATTGCTGGTGGTGTCAGTGATGGTGGGGATGGTAGCTATGGTGATGTAGCTGCTAGCAACATGATTGCTATTGTTGTTATTGCTGGTGGTGTCAGTGATGGTGGGGATGGTAGCTATGGCGATGTAGATGGTTGTAACATGATTGCTATTGTTGTTGTTGCTGGTGGTGTCAGTGATGGTGGGGATGGTAGCTATGGTGATGTAGCTGCTAGTAACATGATTGCTATTGTTGTTATTGCTGGTGGTGTCAGTGATGGTGGGGATGGTAGCTATGGTGATGTAGCTGCTAGGAACATGATTGCTATTGTTGTTATTGCTGGTGATGTCAGTGATGGTGGGGATGGTAGCTATGGTGATGTAGCTGGTAGTAACATGATTGCTATTGTTATTGCTGGTGGTGTCAGTGATGGTGGGGATGGTAGCTATGGTGATGTAGCTGGTAGTAACATGATTGCTATTGTTGTTATTGCTGGTGGTGTCAGTGATGTTGGGGATGGTAGCTATGGTGATGTAGCTGGTAGCAACATGATTGCTATTGTTGTTATTGCTGGTCGTGTCAGTGATGTTGGGGATGGTAGCTATGGTGATGTAGCTGGTAGCAACATGATTGCTATTGTTGTTATTGCTGGTGGTATCAGTGATGGTGGGGTTGGTAGCTATGGTGATGTAGCTGGTAGCAACATGATTGCTATTGTTGTTATTGCTGGTGGTGTCAGTGATGTTGGGGATGGTAGCTATGGTGATGTAGCTGGTAGCAACATGATTGCTATTGTTGTTATTGCTGGTGGTATCAGTGATGGTGGGGTTGGTATCTATTGTGATGTAGCTGGTAGTAACATGATTGCTATTGTTGTTATTGCTGGTGGTGTCAGTGATGGTGGGGATGGTAGCTATGGTGATGTAGCTGGTAGTAACATGATTGTTATTGTTGTTATTGCTGGTGGTGTCAGTGATTGTGGGGATGGTAGCTATGGTGATGTAGCTGGTAGCAACATGATTGCTATTGTTGTTATTGCTGGTGGTGTCAGTGATGGTGGGGATGGTAGCTATGGTGATGTAGCTGCTAGCAACATGATTGCTATTGTTGTTATTGCTGGTGGTGTCAGTGATGGTGGGGATGGTAGCTATGGTGATGTAGCCGGTAGCAACAGGATTACTATTGTTGTTATTGCTGGTGGTGTCAGTGATTGTGGGGATGGTAGCTATGGTGATGTAGCTGCTAGCAACATGATTGCTATTGTTGTTATTGCTGGTGGTGTCAGTAATGGTGGGGATGGTTGCTATGGTGATGTAGCTGGTAGTAACATGATTGCTATTGTTGTTATTGCTGGTGGTGTCAGTGATGGTGGGGATGGTAGCTATGGTGATGTAGCTGCTAGCAACATGATTGCTATTGTTGTTATTGCTGGTGGTGACAGTGATGGTGGGGATCGTAGCTATGGTGATGTAGCTGGTAGTAACATGATTGCTATTGTTGTTATTGCTGGTGGTGTCAGTGATGGTGGGGATGGTAGCTATGGTGATGTAGCTGGTAGTAACATGATTGCTATTGTTGTTATTGCTGGTGGTGACAGTGATGGTGGGGATCGTAGCTATGGTGATGTAGCTGGTAGTAACATGATTGCTATTGTTGTTATTGCTGGTGGTGTCAGTGATGGTGGGGATGGTAGCCATGGTGATGTAGCTGCTAGCAACATGATTGCCATTGTTGTTATCGCTGGTGGTGTCAGTGATGGTGGGGATGGTAGCTATGGTGATGTAGCTGGTTGTAACATGATTGCTATTGTTGTTGTTGCTGGTGGTGTCAGTGATGGTGGGGATGGTAGCTATGGTGATGTAGCTGGTAGTAACTTGATTGCTATTGTTGTTATTGCTGGTGGTGTCAGTGATGGTGGGGATGGTAGCTATGGTGATGTAGCTGCTAGCAACATGATTGCTATTGTTGTTATTGCTGGTGGTGTCAGTGATGGTGGGGATGGTAGCTATGGCGATGTAGATGGTTGTAACATGATTGCTATTGTTGTTGTTGCTGGTGGTGTCAGTGATGGTGGGGATGGTAGCTATGGTGATGTAGCTGCTAGTAACATGATTGCTATTGTTGTTATTGCTGGTGGTGTCAGTGATGGTGGGGATGGTAGCTATGGTGATGTAGCTGCTAGGAACATGATTGCTATTGTTGTTATTGCTGGTGATGTCAGTGATGGTGGGGATGGTAGCTATGGTGATGTAGCTGGTAGTAACATGATTGCTATTGTTATTGCTGGTGGTGTCAGTGATGGTGGGGATGGTAGCTATGGTGATGTAGCTGGTAGTAACATGATTGCTATTGTTGTTATTGCTGGTGGTGTCAGTGATGTTGGGGATGGTAGCTATGGTGATGTAGCTGGTAGCAACATGATTGCTATTGTTGTTATTGCTGGTCGTGTCAGTGATGTTGGGGATGGTAGCTATGGTGATGTAGCTGGTAGCAACATGATTGCTATTGTTGTTATTGCTGGTGGTATCAGTGATGGTGGGGTTGGTAGCTATGGTGATGTAGCTGGTAGCAACATGATTGCTATTGTTGTTATTGCTGGTGGTGTCAGTGATGTTGGGGATGGTAGCTATGGTGATGTAGCTGGTAGCAACATGATTGCTATTGTTGTTATTGCTGGTGGTATCAGTGATGGTGGGGTTGGTATCTATTGTGATGTAGCTGGTAGTAACATGATTGCTATTGTTGTTATTGCTGGTGGTGTCAGTGATGGTGGGGATGGTAGCTATGGTGATGTAGCTGGTAGTAACATGATTGTTATTGTTGTTATTGCTGGTGGTGTCAGTGATTGTGGGGATGGTAGCTATGGTGATGTAGCTGGTAGCAACATGATTGCTATTGTTGTTATTGCTGGTGGTGTCAGTGATGGTGGGGATGGTAGCTATGGTGATGTAGCTGCTAGCAACATGATTGCTATTGTTGTTATTGCTGGTGGTGTCAGTGATGGTGGGGATGGTAGCTATGGTGTTGTAGCTGGTAGTAACATGATTGCTATTGTTGTTATTGCTGGTGGTGTCAGTGATGTTGGGGATGGTAGCTATTGTGATGTAGCTGGTAGCAACATGATTGCTATTGTTGTTATTGCTGGTGGTGTCAGTGATAGTGGGGATGGTAGCTATGGTGATGTAGCTGGTAGTAACATGATTGCTATTGTTGTTATTGCTGGTGGTGTCAGTGACTGTGGGGATGGTAGCTATGATGATGTAGCTGGTAGTAACAGTATTGCTATTGTTGTTATTGCTGGTGGTGTCAGTGATGGTGGGGATGGTAGCTATGGTGATGTAGCTGCTAGCAACATGATTGCTATTGTTGTTATTGCTGGTGGTGTCAGTGACTGTGGGGATGGTAGCTATGGTGATGTAGCTGGTAGTAACAGGATTGCTATTGTTGTTATTGCTGGTGGTGTCAGTGATGGTGGGGATGGTAGCTATGGTGATGTAGCTGCTAGCAACATGATTGCTATTGTTGTTATTGCTGGTGGTATCAGTGATGATGGGGATGGTAGCTTTGGTGATGTAGCTGGTAGTAACATGATTGCTATTGTTGTTATTGCTGGTGGTGTCAGTGATGGTGGGGATGGTAGATATAGTGATGTAGCTGGTAGTAACATGATTGCTATTGTTGTTATTGCTGGTGGTGTCAGTGATGGTGGGGATGGCAGCTATGGTGATGTAGCTGGTAGTAACATGATTGTTATTGTTGTTATTGCTGGTGGTGTCAGTGATGGTGGGGATGGTAGCTATGGTGATGTAGCTGGTAGTAACATGATTGCTATTGTTATTGCTGGTGGTGTCAGTGATGGTGGGGATGGTAGCTATGGTGATGTAGCTGGTAGTAACATGATTGCTATTGTTGTTATTGCTGGTGGTGTCAGTGATGTTGGGGATGGTAGCTATGGTGATGTAGCTGGTAGCAACATGATTGCTATTGTTGTTATTGCTGGTCGTGTCAGTGATGTTGGGGATGGTAGCTATGGTGATGTAGCTGGTAGCAACATGATTGCTATTGTTGTTATTGCTGGTGGTATCAGTGATGGTGGGGTTGGTAGCTATGGTGATGTAGCTGGTAGCAACATGATTGCTATTGTTGTTATTGCTGGTGGTGTCAGTGATGTTGGGGATGGTAGCTATGGTGATGTAGCTGGTAGCAACATGATTGCTATTGTTGTTATTGCTGGTGGTATCAGTGATGGTGGGGTTGGTATCTATTGTGATGTAGCTGGTAGTAACATGATTGCTATTGTTGTTATTGCTGGTGGTGTCAGTGATGGTGGGGATGGTTGCTATGGTGATGTAGCTGGTAGTAACATGATTGTTATTGTTGTTATTGCTGGTGGTGTCAGTGATTGTGGGGATGGTAGCTATGGTGATGTAGCTGGTAGCAACATGATTGCTATTGTTGTTATTGCTGGTGGTGTCAGTGATGGTGGGGATGGTAGCTATGGTGATGTAGCTGCTAGCAACATGATTGCTATTGTTGTTATTGCTGGTGGTGTCAGTGATGGTGGGGATGGTAGCTATGGTGTTGTAGCTGGTAGTAACATGATTGCTATTGTTGTTATTGCTGGTGGTGTCAGTGATGTTGGGGATGGTAGCTATTGTGATGTAGCTGGTAGCAACATGATTGCTATTGTTGTTATTGCTGGTGGTGTCAGTGATAGTGGGGATGGTAGCTATGGTGATGTAGCTGGTAGTAACATGATTGCTATTGTTGTTATTGCTGGTGGTGTCAGTGACTGTGGGGATGGTAGCTATGATGATGTAGCTGGTAGTAACAGTATTGCTATTGTTGTTATTGCTGGTGGTGTCAGTGATGGTGGGGATGGTAGCTATGGTGATGTAGCTGCTAGCAACATGATTGCTATTGTTGTTATTGCTGGTGGTGTCAGTGACTGTGGGGATGGTAGCTATGGTGATGTAGCTGGTAGTAACAGGATTGCTATTGTTGTTATTGCTGGTGGTGTCAGTGATGGTGGGGATGGTAGCTATGGTGATGTAGCTGCTAGCAACATGATTGCTATTGTTGTTATTGCTGGTGGTATCAGTGATGATGGGGATGGTAGCTTTGGTGATGTAGCTGGTAGTAACATGATTGCTATTGTTGTTATTGCTGGTGGTGTCAGTGATGGTGGGGATGGTAGATATAGTGATGTAGCTGGTAGTAACATGATTGCTATTGTTGTTATTGCTGGTGGTGTCAGTGATGGTGGGGATGGCAGCTATGGTGATGTAGCTGGTAGTAACATGATTGTTATTGTTGTTATTGCTGGTGGTGTCAGTGATGGTGGGGATGGTAGCTATGGTGATGTAGCTGGTAGTAACATGATTGCTATTGTTGTTATTGCTGGTGGTGTCAGTGATGGTGGGGATGGTAGCTATGGTGATGTAGCTGCTAGGAACATGATTGCTATTGTTGTTATTGCTGGTGGTATCAGTGATGGTGGGGATGGTAGCTTTGGTGATGTAGCTGGTAGTAACATGATTGCTATTGTTGTTATTGCTGGTGGTGTCAGTGATGTTGGGGATGGTAGCTATTGTGATGTAGCTGGTAGCAACATGATTGCTATTGTTGTTATTGCTGGTGGTGTCAGTGATAGTGGGGATGGTAGCTATGGTGATGTAGCTGGTAGTAACATGATTGCTATTGTTGTTATTGCTGGTGGTGTCAGTGACTGTGGGGATGGTAGCTATGATGATGTAGCTGGTAGTAACAGTATTGCTATTGTTGTTATTGCTGGTGGTGTCAGTGATGGTGGGGATGGTAGCTATGGTGATGTAGCTGCTAGCAACATGATTGCTATTGTTGTTATTGCTGGTGGTGTCAGTGACTGTGGGGATGGTAGCTATGGTGATGTAGCTGGTAGTAACAGGATTGCTATTGTTGTTATTGCTGGTGGTGTCAGTGATGGTGGGGATGGTAGCTATGGTGATGTAGCTGCTAGCAACATGATTGCTATTGTTGTTATTGCTGGTGGTATCAGTGATGATGGGGATGGTAGCTTTGGTGATGTAGCTGGTAGTAACATGATTGCTATTGTTGTTATTGCTGGTGGTGTCAGTGATGGTGGGGATGGTAGATATAGTGATGTAGCTGGTAGTAACATGATTGCTATTGTTGTTATTGCTGGTGGTGTCAGTGATGGTGGGGATGGCAGCTATGGTGATGTAGCTGGTAGTAACATGATTGTTATTGTTGTTATTGCTGGTGGTGTCAGTGATGGTGGGGATGGTAGCTATGGTGATGTAGCTGGTAGTAACATGATTGCTATTGTTATTGCTGGTGGTGTCAGTGATGGTGGGGATGGTAGCTATGGTGATGTAGCTGGTAGTAACATGATTGCTATTGTTGTTATTGCTGGTGGTGTCAGTGATGTTGGGGATGGTAGCTATGGTGATGTAGCTGGTAGCAACATGATTGCTATTGTTGTTATTGCTGGTCGTGTCAGTGATGTTGGGGATGGTAGCTATGGTGATGTAGCTGGTAGCAACATGATTGCTATTGTTGTTATTGCTGGTGGTATCAGTGATGGTGGGGTTGGTAGCTATGGTGATGTAGCTGGTAGCAACATGATTGCTATTGTTGTTATTGCTGGTGGTGTCAGTGATGTTGGGGATGGTAGCTATGGTGATGTAGCTGGTAGCAACATGATTGCTATTGTTGTTATTGCTGGTGGTATCAGTGATGGTGGGGTTGGTATCTATTGTGATGTAGCTGGTAGTAACATGATTGCTATTGTTGTTATTGCTGGTGGTGTCAGTGATGGTGGGGATGGTAGCTATGGTGATGTAGCTGGTAGTAACATGATTGTTATTGTTGTTATTGCTGGTGGTGTCAGTGATTGTGGGGATGGTAGCTATGGTGATGTAGCTGGTAGCAACATGATTGCTATTGTTGTTATTGCTGGTGGTGTCAGTGATGGTGGGGATGGTAGCTATGGTGATGTAGCTGCTAGCAACATGATTGCTATTGTTGTTATTGCTGGTGGTGTCAGTGATGGTGGGGATGGTAGCTATGGTGTTGTAGCTGGTAGTAACATGATTGCTATTGTTGTTATTGCTGGTGGTGTCAGTGATGTTGGGGATGGTAGCTATTGTGATGTAGCTGGTAGCAACATGATTGCTATTGTTGTTATTGCTGGTGGTGTCAGTGATAGTGGGGATGGTAGCTATGGTGATGTAGCTGGTAGTAACATGATTGCTATTGTTGTTATTGCTGGTGGTGTCAGTGACTGTGGGGATGGTAGCTATGATGATGTAGCTGGTAGTAACAGTATTGCTATTGTTGTTATTGCTGGTGGTGTCAGTGATGGTGGGGATGGTAGCTATGGTGATGTAGCTGCTAGCAACATGATTGCTATTGTTGTTATTGCTGGTGGTGTCAGTGACTGTGGGGATGGTAGCTATGGTGATGTAGCTGGTAGTAACAGGATTGCTATTGTTGTTATTGCTGGTGGTGTCAGTGATGGTGGGGATGGTAGCTATGGTGATGTAGCTGCTAGCAACATGATTGCTATTGTTGTTATTGCTGGTGGTATCAGTGATGATGGGGATGGTAGCTTTGGTGATGTAGCTGGTAGTAACATGATTGCTATTGTTGTTATTGCTGGTGGTGTCAGTGATGGTGGGGATGGTAGATATAGTGATGTAGCTGGTAGTAACATGATTGCTATTGTTGTTATTGCTGGTGGTGTCAGTGATGGTGGGGATGGCAGCTATGGTGATGTAGCTGGTAGTAACATGATTGTTATTGTTGTTATTGCTGGTGGTGTCAGTGATGGTGGGGATGGTAGCTATGGTGATGTAGCTGGTAGTAACATGATTGCTATTGTTGTTATTGCTGGTGGTGTCAGTGATGGTGGGGATGGTAGCTATGGTGATGTAGCTGCTAGGAACATGATTGCTATTGTTGTTATTGCTGGTGGTATCAGTGATGGTGGGGATGGTAGCTATGGTGATGTAGCTGGTAGTAACATGATTGCTATTGTTGTTATTGCTGGTGGTGTCAGTGATGGTGGGGATGGTAGCTATGGTGATGTAGCTGGTAGTAACTTGATTGCTATTGTTGTTATTGCTGGTGGTGTCAGTGATGGTGGGGATGGTAGCTAAGGTGATGTAGCTGGTAGTAACATGATTGCTATTGTTGTTATTGCTGGTGGTGTCAGTGATGGGTGGGATGGTAGCTATGGTGATGTAGCTGCTAGCAACATGATTGCTATTGTTGTTATTGCTGGTGGTGTCAGTGATGGTGGGGATGGTTGCTATGGTGATGTAGCTGGTAGTAACATGATTGCTATTGTTGTTATTGCTGGTGGTGTCAGTGATGGTGGGGATGGTAGCTATGGTGATGTAGCTGCTAGCAACATGATTGCTATTGTTGTTATTGCTGGTGGTGACAGTGATGGTGGGGATCGTAGCTATGGTGATGTAGCTGGTAGTAACATGATTGCTATTGTTGTTATTGCTGGTGGTGTCAGTGATGGTGGGGATGGTAGATATGGTGATGTAGCTGGTAGTAACATGATTGCTATTGTTGTTATCGCTGGTGGTGTCAGTGATGGTGGGAATGGTAGCTATGGTGATTGCTATTGTTGTTATTGCTGGTGGTGTCAGTGATAGTGGGGATGGTAGCTAAGGTGATGTAGCTGGTAGTAACATGATTGCTATTGTTGTTATTGCTGGTGGTGTCAGTGATGGTGGGGATGGTAGCTATGGTGATGTAGCCGGTAGCAACAGGATTACTATTGTTGTTATTGCTGGTGGTGTCAGTGATTGTGGGGATGGTAGCTATGGTGATGTAGCTGCTAGCAACATGATTGCTATTGTTGTTATTGCTGGTGGTGTCAGTGATGGTGGGGATGGTTGCTATGGTGATGTAGCTGGTAGTAACATGATTGCTATTGTTGTTATTGCTGGTGGTGTCAGTGATGGTGGGGATGGTAGCTATGGTGATGTAGCTGCTAGCAACATGATTGCTATTGTTGTTATTGCTGGTGGTGACAGTGATGGTGGGGATCGTAGCTATGGTGATGTAGCTGGTAGTAACATGATTGCTATTGTTGTTATTGCTGGTGGTGTCAGTGATGGTGGGGATGGTAGCTATGGTGATGTAGCTGGTAGTAACATGATTGCTATTGTTGTTATTGCTGGTGGTGTCAGTGATGGTGGGGATGGTAGCTATGGTGATGTAGCTGCTAGCAACATGATTGCTATTGTTGTTATTGCTGGTGGTGTCAGTGATGGTGGGGATGGTAGCTATGGTGATGTAGCTGCTAGCAACATGATTGCTATTGTTGTTATTGCTGGTGGTGTCAGTGATGGTGGGGATGGTAGCTATGGTGATGTAGCTGGTTGTAACATGATTGCTATTGTTGTTGTTGCTGGTGGTGTCAGTGATGGTGGGGATGGTAGCTATGGTGATGTAGCTGGTAGTAACTTGATTGCTATTGTTGTTATTGCTGGTGGTGTCAGTGATGGTGGGGATGGTAGCTATGGTGATGTAGCTGGTTGTAACATGATTGCTATTGTTGTTATTGCTGGTGGTGTCAGTGATGGTGGGGATGGTAGCTATGGCGATGTAGATGGTTGTAACATGATTGCTATTGTTGTTGTTGCTGGTGGTGTCAGTGATGGTGGGGATGGTAGCTATGGTGATGTAGCTGCTAGTAACATGATTGCTATTGTTGTTATTGCTAGTGGTGTCAGTGATGGTGGGGATGGTAGCTATGGTGATGTAGCTGCTAGGAACATGATTGCTATTGTTGTTATTGCTGGTGATGTCAGTGATGGTGGGGTTGGTAGCTATGGTGATGTAGCTGGTAGTAACATGATTGCTATTGTTATTGCTGGTGGTGTCAGTGATGGTGGGGATGGTAGCTATGGTGATGTAGCTGGTAGTAACATGATTGCTATTGTTGTTATTGCTGGTGGTGTCAGTGAAGTTGGGGATGGTAGCTATGGTGATGTAGCTGGTAGCAACATGATTGCTATTGTTGTTATTGCTGGTGGTGTCAGTGATGGTGGGGATGGTAGCTATGGTGATGTAGCTGGTAGTAACATGATTGCTATTGTTGTTATTGCTGGTGGTGTCAGTGATGGTGGGGATGGTAGCTATGGTGATGTAGCTGGTAGTAACAGGATTGCTATTGTTGTTATTGCTGGTGGTGTCAGTGATGGTGGGGATGGTAGCTATGGTGATGTAGCTGCTAGCAACATGATTGCTATTGTTGTTATTGCTGGTGGTGTCGTGATGGTGGGGATGGTAGCTATGGTGATGTAGCTGGTAGTAACAGGATTGCTGTTGTTGTTATTGCTGGTGGTGTCAGTGATGGTGGGGATGGTAGCTATGGTGATGTAGCTGCTAGCAACATGATTGCTATTGTTGTTATTGCTGGTGGTGTCAGTGACTGTGGGGATGGTAGCTATGATGATGTAGCTGGTAGTAACAGGATTGCTATTGTTGTTATTGCTGGTGGTGTCAGTGATGGTGGGGATGGTAGCTATGGTGATGTAGCTGCTAGCAACATGATTGCTATTGTTGTTATTGCTGGTGGTGTCAGTGACTGTGGGGATGGTAGCTATGGTGATGTAGCTGGTAGTAACAGGATTGCTATTGTTGTTATTGCTGGTGGTGTCAGTGATGGTGGGGATGGTAGCTATGGTGATGTAGCTGCTAGCAACATGATTGCTATTGTTGTTATTGCTGGTGGTATCAGTGATGATGGGGATGGTAGCTTTGGTGATGTAGCTGGTAGTAACATGATTGCTATTGTTGTTATTGCTGGTGGTGTCAGTGATGGTGGGGATGGTAGATATAGTGATGTAGCTTGTAGTAACATGATTGTTATTGTTGTTATTGCTGGTGGTGTCAGTGATGGTGGGGATGGTAGCTATGGTGATGCAGCTGGTAGTAACATGATTGCTATTGTTGTTATTGCTGGTGGTGTCAGTGATGGTGGGGATGGTAGCTATGGTGATGTAGCTGCTAGGAACATGATTGCTATTGTTGTTATTGCTGGTGGTATCAGTGATGGTGGGGATGGTAGCTATGGTGATGTAGCTGGTAGTAACATGATTGCTATTGTTGTTATTGCTGGTGGTGTCAGTGATGGTGGGGATGGTAGCTATGGTGATGTAGCTGGTAGTAACTTGATTGCTATTGTTGTTATTGCTGGTGGTGTCAGTGAAGGTGGGGATGGTAGCTATGGTGATGTAGATGGTAGTAACATGATTGCTATTGTTGTTATTGCTGGTGGTGTCAGTGATGGTGGGGATGGTAGCCATGGTGATGTAGCTGGTAGTAACATGATTGCCATTGTTGTTATCGCTGGTGGTGTCAGTGATGGTGGGGATGGTAGCTATGGTGATGTAGCTGCTAGCAACATGATTGCTATTGTTGTTATTGCTGGTGGTGTCAGTGATGATGGGGATGGTAGCTATGGTGATGTAGCTGGTTGTAACATGATTGCTATTGTTGTTGTTGCTGGTGGTGTCAGTGATGGTGGGGATGGTAGCTATGGTGATGTAGCTGCTAGCAACATGATTGCTATTGTTGTTATTGCTGGTGGTGTCAGTGATGGTGGGGATGGTAGCTATGGTGATGTAGCTGCTAGCAACATGATTGCTATTGTTGTTATTGCTGGTGGTGTCAGTGATGGTGGGGATGGTAGCTATGGCGATGTAGATGGTTGTAACATGATTGCTATTGTTGTTGTTGCTGGTGGTGTCAGTGATGGTGGGGATGGTAGCTATGGTGATGTAGCTGCTAGCAACATGATTGCTATTGTTGTTATTGCTGGTGGTGTCAGTGATGGTGGGGATGGTTGCTATGGTGATGTAGCTGGTAGTAACATGATTGCTATTGTTGTTATTGCTGGTGGTGTCAGTGATGGTGGGGATGGTAGCTATGGTGATGTAGCTGCTAGCAACATGATTGCTATTGTTGTTATTGCTGGTGGTGACAGTGATGGTGGGGATCGTAGCTATGGTGATGTAGCTGGTAGTAACATGATTGCTATTGTTGTTATTGCTGGTGGTGTCAGTGATGGTGGGGATGGTAGCTATGGTGATGTAGCTGCTAGCAACATGATTGCTATTGTTGTTATTGCTGGTGGTGTCAGTGATGGTGGGGATGGTAGCTATGGTGATGTAGCTGGTTGTAACATGATTGCTATTGTTGTTGTTGCTGGTGGTGTCAGTGATGGTGGGGATGGTAGCTATGGTGATGTAGCTGGTAGTAACTTGATTGCTATTGTTGTTATTGCTGGTGGTGTCAGTGATGGTGGGGATGGTAGCTATGGCGATGTAGATGGTTGTAACATGATTGCTATTGTTGTTGTTGCTGGTGGTGTCAGTGATGGTGGGGATGGTAGCTATGGCGATGTAGATGGTTGTAACATGATTGCTATTGTTGTTGTTGCTGGTGGTGTCAGTGATGGTGGGGATGGTAGCTATGGCGATGTAGATGGTTGTAACATGATTGCTATTGTTGTTATTGCTGGTGGTGTCATTGATGGTGGGGATGGTAGCTATGGTGATGTAGCTGCTAGCAACATGATTGCTATTGTTGTTATTGCTGGTGGTGTCAGTGATGGTGGGGATGGTAGCTATGGCGATGTAGATGGTTGTAACATGATTGCTATTGTTGTTGTTGCTGGTGGTGTCAGTGATGGTGGGGATGGTAGCTATGGTGATGTAGCTGCTAGTAACATGATTGCTATTGTTGTTATTGCTGGTGGTGTCAGTGATGGTGGGGATGGTAGCTATGGTGATGTAGCTGCTAGGAACATGATTGCTATTGTTGTTATTGCTGGTGATGTCAGTGATGGTGGGGTTGGTAGCTATGGTGATGTAGCTGGTAGTAACATGATTGCTATTGTTATTGCTGGTGGTGTCAGTGATGGTGGGGATGGTAGCTATGGTGATGTAGCTGGTAGTAACATGATTGCTATTGTTGTTATTGCTGGTGGTGTCAGTGATGTTGGGGATGGTAGCTATGGTGATGTAGCTGGTAGCAACATGATTGCTATTGTTGTTATTGCTGGTGGTGTCAGTGATGGTGGGGATGGTAGCTATGGTGATGTAGCTGGTAGTAACATGATTGCTATTGTTGTTATTGCTGGTGGTGTCAGTGATGGTGGGGATGGTAGCTATGGTGATGTAGCTGGTAGTAACAAGATTGCTATTGTTGTTATTGCTGGTGGTGTCAGTGATGGTGGGGATGGTAGCTATGGTGATGTAGCTGCTAGCAACATGATTGCTATTGTTGTTATTGCTGGTGGTGTCGTGATGGTGGGGATGGTAGCTATGGTGATGTAGCTGGTAGTAACAGGATTGCTATTGTTGTTATTGCTGGTTGTGTCAGTGATGGTGGGGATGGTAGCTATGGTGATGTAGCTGCTAGCAACATGATTGCTATTGTTGTTATTGCTGGTGGTGTCAGTGACTGTGGGGATGGTAGCTATGATGATGTAGCTGGTAGTAACAGGATTGCTATTGTTGTTATTGCTGGTGGTGTCAGTGATGGTGGGGATGGTAGCTATGGTGATGTAGATGCTAGCAACATGATTGCTATTGTTGTTATTGCTGGTGGTGTCAGTGACTGTGGGGATGGTAGCTATGGTGATGTAGCTGGTAGTAACAGGATTGCTATTGTTGTTATTGCTGGTGGTGTCAGTGATGGTGGGGATGGTAGCTATGGTGATGTAGCTGCTAGCAACATGATTGCTATTGTTGTTATTGCTGGTGGTGTCAGTGATGGTGGGGATGGTAGCTATGGTGGTGTAGCTGGTAGTAACATGATTGCTATTGTTGTTATTGCTGGTGGTATCAGTGATGATGGGGATGGTAGCTTTGGTGATGTAGCTGGTAGTAACATGATTGCTATTGTTGTTATTGCTGGTGGTGTCAGTGATGGTGGGGATGGCAGCTATGGTGATGTAGCTGGTAGTAACATTATTGTTATTGTTGTTATTGCTGGTGGTGTCAGTGATGGTGGGGATGGTATCTATGGTGATGTAGCTGCTAGGAACATGATTGCTATTGTTGTTATTGCTGGTGGTATCAGTGATGGTGGGGATGGTAGCTATGGTGATGTAGCTGGTAGTAACATGATTGCTATTGTTGTTATTGCTGGTGGTGTCAGTGATGGTGGGGATGGTAGCTATGGTGATGTAGCTGGTAGTAACTTGATTGCTATTGTTGTTATTGCTGGTGGTATCAGTGATGGTGGGGATGGTAGCTATGGTGATGTAGCTGGTAGTAACATGATTGCTATTGTTGTTATTGCTGGTGGTGTCAGTGATTGTGGGGATGGTAGCTATGGTGATGTAGCTGGTAGTAACATGATTGCTATTGTTGTTATTGCTGGTGGTGTCAGTGATGGTGGGGATGGTAGCTATGGTGATGTAGCTGGTAGTAACTTGATTGCTATTGTTGTTATTGCTGGTGGTGTCAGTGATGGTGGTGATGGTAGCTATGGTGATGTAGCCGGTAGCATCAGGATTACTATTGTTGTTATTGCTGGTGGTGTCAGTGATTGTGGGGATGGTAGCTATGGTGATGTAGCTGCTAGCAACATGATTGCTATTGTTGTTATTGCTGGTGGTGTCAGTGATGGTGGGGATGGTTGCTATGGTGATGTAGCTGGTAGTAACATGATTGCTATTGTTGTTATTGCTGGTGGTGTCAGTGATGGTGGGGATGGTAGCTATGGTGATGTAGCTGCTAGCAACATGATTGCTATTGATGTTATTGCTGGTGGTGACAGTGATGGTGGGGATCGTAGCTATGGTGATGTAGCTGGTAGTAACATGATTGCTATTGTTGTTATTGCTGGTGGTGTCAGTGAAGGTGGGGATGGTAGCTATGGTGATGTAGATGGTAGTAACATGATTGCCATTGTTGTTATCGCTGGTGGTGTCAGTGATGGTGGGGATGGTAGCTATGGTGATGTAGCTGCTAGCAACATGATTGCTATTGTTGTTATTGCTGGTGGTGTCAGTGATGGTGGGGATGGTAGCTATGGTGATGTAGCTGGTTGTAACATGATTGCTATTGTTGTTGTTGCTGGTGGTGTCAGTGATGGTGGGGATGGTAGCTATGGTGATGTAGCTGGTAGTAACTTGATTGCTATTGTTGTTATTGCTGGTGGTGTCAGTGATGGTGGGGATGGTAGCTATGGTGATGTAGCTGCTAGCAACATGATTGCTATTGTTGTTATTGCTGGTGGTGTCAGTGATGGTGGGGATGGTAGCTATGGCGATGTAGATGGTTGTAACATGATTGCTATTGTTGTTGTTGCTGGTGGTGTCAGTGATGGTGGGGATGGTAGCTATGGTGATGTAGCTGCTAGTAACATGATTGCTATTGTTGTTATTGCTGGTGGTGTCAGTGATGGTGGGGATGGTAGCTATGGTGATGTAGCTGCTAGGAACATGATTGCTATTGTTGTTATTGCTGGTGATGTCAGTGATGGTGGGGTTGGTAGCTATGGTGATGTAGCTGGTAGTAACATGATTGCTATTGTTATTGCTGGTGGTGTCAGTGATGTTGGGGATGGTAGCTATGGTGATGTAGCTGGTAGCAACATGATTGCTATTGTTGTTATTGCTGGTGGTGTCAGTGATGGTGGGGATGGTAGCTATGGTGATGTAGCTGGTAGTAACATGATTGCTATTGTTGTTATTGCTGGTGGTGTCAGTGATGGTGGTGATGGTAGCTATGGTGATGTAGCTGGTAGTAACAGGATTGCTATTGTTGTTATTGCTGGTGGTGTCAGTGATGGTGGGGATGGTAGCTATGGCGATGTAGATGGTTGTAACATGATTGCTATTGTTGTTGTTGCTGGTGGTGTCAGTGATGGTGGGGATGGTAGCTATGGTGATGTAGCTGCTAGTAACATGATTGCTATTGTTGTTATTGCTGGTGGTGTCAGTGATGGTGGGGATGGTAGCTATGGTGATGTAGCTGCTAGGAACATGATTGCTATTGTTGTTATTGCTGGTGATGTCAGTGATGGTGGGGATGGTAGCTATGGTGATGTAGCTGGTAGTAACATGATTGCTATTGTTGTTATTGCTGGTGGTGTCAGTGATGTTGGGGATGGTAGCTATGGTGATGTAGCTGGTAGCAACATGATTGCTATTGTTGTTATTGCTGGTGGTGTCAGTGATGGTGGGGATGGTAGCTATGGTGATGTAGCTGGTAGTAACATGATTGCTATTGTTGTTATTGCTGGTGGTGTCAGTGATGGTGGTGATGGTAGCTATGGTGATGTAGCTGGTAGTAACAGGATTGCTATTGTTGTTATTGCTGGTGGTGTCAGTGATGGTGGGGATGGTAGCTATAGTGATGTAGCTGCTAGCAACATGATTGCTATTGTTGTTATTGCTGGTGGTGTCGTGATGGTGGGGATGGTAGCTATGGTGATGTAGCTGCTAGCAACATGATTGCTATTGTTGTTATTGCTGGTGGTGTCAGTGACTGTGGGGATGGTAGCTATGATGATGTAGCTGGTAGTAACAGGATTGCTATTGTTGTTATTGCTGGTGGTGTCAGTGATGGTGGGGGTGGTAGCTATGGTGATGTAGCTGCTAGCAACATGATTGCTATTGTTGTTATTGCTGGTGGTGTCAGTGACTGTGGGGATGGTAGCTATGGTGATGTAGCTGGTAGTAACAGGATTGCTATTGTTGTTATTGCTGGTGGTGTCAGTGATGGTGGGGATGGTAGCTATGGTGATGTAGCTGCTAGCAACATGATTGCTATTGTTGTTATTGCTGGTGGTATCAGTGATGATGGGGATGGTAGCTTTGGTGATGTAGCTGGTAGTAACATGATTGCTATTGTTGTTATTGCTGGTGGTGTCAGTGATGGTGGGGATGACAGCTATGGTGATGTAGCTGGTAGTAACATGATTGTTATTGTTGTTATTGCTGGTGGTGTCAGTGATGGTGGGGATGGTAGCTATGGTGATGTAGCTGGTAGTAACATGATTGCTATTGTTGTTATTGCTGGTGGTGTCAGTGATGGTGGGGATGGTAGCTATGGTGATGTAGCTGCTAGGAACATGATTGCTATTGTTATTATTGCTGGTGGTATCAGTGATGGTGGGGATGGTAGCTATGGTGATGTAGCTGGTAGTAACATGATTGCTATTGTTGTTATTGCTGGTGGTGTCAGTGATGGTGGGGATGGTAGCTAAGGTGATGTAGCTGGTAGTAACATGATTGCTATTGTTGTTATTGCTGGTGGTATCAGTGATGGTGGGGATGGTAGCTATGGTGATGTAGCCGGTAGCAACAGGATTACTATTGTTGTTATTGCTGGTGGTGTCAGTGATTGTGGGGATGGTAGCTATGGTGATGTAGCTGCTAGCAACATGATTGCTATTATTGTTATTGCTGGTGGTGTCAGTGATGGTGGGGATGGTATCTATGGTGATGTAGCTGGTAGGAACATGATTGCTATTGTTGTTATTGCTGGTGGTGTCAGTGATGGTGGGGATGGTAGCTATGGTGATGTAGCTGGTAGTAACATGATTGATATTGTTGTTATTGCTGGTGGTGTCAGTGATGGTGGGGATGGTAGCTATGGTGATCTGGCTGGTAGCAACATGATTGCTATTGTTGTTATTGCTGGTGGTGTCAGTGATGGTGGGGATGGTAGCTATGGTGATGTAGCTGGTAGTAACATGATTGCTATCGTTGTTATTGCTGGTGGTATCAGTGTTGGTGGGGATGGTAGCTATGGTGATGTAGCTGGTAGTAACATGATTGCTATCGTTGTTATTGCTGGTGGTGTCAATGATGGTGGGGATGGTAGATATGGTGATGTAGCTGGTAGTAACATGATTGCTATTGTTGTTATTGCTGGTGGTGTCAGTGATGGTGGGGATGGTAGCTATGGTGATGTAGCTGGTAGTAACATGATTGCTATTGTTGTTATTGCTGGTGGTGTCAGTGATGGTGGGGATGGTAGCTATGGTGATGTAGCTGGTAGCAACATGATTGCTATTGTTGTTATTGCTGGTGGTGTCAGTGATGGTGGGGATGGTAGCTATGGTGATGTAGCTGCTAGGAACATGATTGCTATTGTTGTTATTGCTGGTGGTGTTAGTGATGGTGGGGATGGTAGCTATGGTGATGTAGCTGGTAGCAACATGATTGCTATTGTTGTTATTGCTGGTGGTGTCAGTGATGGTGGGGATGGTAGCTATGGTGATGTAGCTGGTAGTAACTTGATTGCTATTGTTGTTATTGCTGGTGGTATCAGTGATGGTGGGGATGGTAGCTATGGTGATGTAGCTGCTAGCAACATGATTGCTATTGTTGTTATTGCTGGTGGTGTCAGTGATGGTGGGGATGGTAGCTATGGTGATGTAGCTGCTTGTAACATGATTGCTATTGTTGTTGTTGCTGGTGGTGTCAGAGATGGTGAGGATGGTAGCTATGGTGATGTAGCTGGTAGTAACAGGATTGCTATTGTTGTTATTGCTGGTGGTGTCAGTGATGGTGGGGATGGTAGCTATGGTGATGTAGCTGCTAGCAACATGATTGCTATTGTTGTTATTGCTGGTGGTGTCAGTGACTGTGGGGATGGTAGCTATGGTGATGTAGCTGGTAGTAACAGGATTGCTATTGTTGTTATTGCTGGTGGTGTCAGTGATGGTGGGGATGGTAGCTATGGTGATGTAGCTGCTAGCAACATGATTGCTATTGTTGTTATTGCTGGTGGTGTCAGTGACTGTGGGGATGGTAGCTATGGTGATGTAGCTGGTAGTAACAGGATTGCTATTGTTGTTATTGCTGGTGGTGTCAGTGATGGTGGGGATGGTAGCTATAGTGATGTAGCTGCTAGCAACATGATTGCTATTGTTGTTATTGCTGGTGGTTTCAGTGATGATGGGGATGGTAGCTATGGTGATGTAGCTGGTAGTAACATGATTGCTATTGTTGTTATTGCTGGTGGTGTCAGTGATGGTGGGGATGGTAGCTATGGTGATGTAGCTGGTAGTAACATGATTGCTATTGTTGTTATTGCTGGTGGTGTCAGTGATGGTGGGGATGGTAGCTATGGTGATGTAGCTGGTAGTAACTTGATTGCTATTGTTGTTATTGCTGGTGGTGTCAGTGATGGTTGGGATGCTAGCGAAGGTGATGTAGCTGGTAGTAACATGATTGTTATTGTTGTTATTGCTGGTGGTGTCAGTGATGGTGGGGATGGTAGCTATGGTGATGTAGCTGGTAGTAACATGATTGCTATTGTTGTTATTGCTGGTGGTGTCAGTGATGGTGGGGATGGTAGCTATGGTGATGTAGCTGCTAGGAACATGATTGCTATTGTTGTTATTGCTGGTGGTGTTAGTGATGGTGTGGATGGTAGCTATGGTGATGTAGCTGGTAGCAAATATTGCTATTGTTGTTATTGCTGGTGGTATCAGTGATGGTGGGGATGGTAGCTATGGTGATGTAGCTGGTAGAAACTTGATTGCTATTGTTGTTATTGCTGGTGGTGTCAGTGATGGTGGGGATGGTAGCTATGGTGATGTAGCTGCTAGCAACATGATTGCTATTGTTGTTATTGCTGGTGGTATCAGTGATGGTGGGGATGGTAGCTATGGTGATGTAGCTGGTAGTAACATAATTGCTATTGTTGTTGTTGCTGGTGGTGTCAGTGATGGTGGGGATGGTAGCTATGGTGATGTAGCTGCTAGCAACATGATTGCTATTGTTGTTATTGCTGGTGGTATCAGTGATGGTGGGGATGGTAGCTATGGTGATGTAGCTGGTAGTAACATAATTGCTATTGTTGTTGTTGCTGGTGGTGTCAGTGATGGTGGGGATGGTAGCTATGGTGATGTAGCTGCTTGTAACATGATTGCTATTATTGTTGTTGCTGGTGGTGTCAGTGATGGTGGGGATGGCAGCTATGGTGATGTAGCTGGAAGTAACTTGATTGCTATTGTTGTTATTGCTGGTGGTGTCAGTGATGGTGGGGATGGTAGCTATGGTGATGTAGTTGGTAGTAACATGATTGCTATTGTTGTTATTGCTGGTGGTGTCAGTGATGGTGGGGATGGTAGCTATGGTGATGTAGCTGGTAGTAACATGATTGCTATTGTTTTTATTGCTGGTGGTGTCAGTGATTGTGGGGATGGTAGCTATGGTGATGTAGCTGCTAGCAACATGATTGCTATTGTTGTTATTGTTGGTGGTGTCAGTGATGGTGGGGATGGTTGCTATGGTGATGTAGCTGGTAGGAACATGATTGCTATTGTTGTTATTGCTGGTGCTGTCAGTGATGGTGGGGATGTTAGCTATGGTGATGTAGCTGCTAGCAACATGATTGCTATTGTTGTTATTGCTGGTGGTGTCAGTGATGGTGGGGATGGTAGCTATGGTGATGTAGCTGGTAGTAACATGATTGCTATTGTTTTTATTGCTGGTGGTGTCAGTGATTGTGGGGATGGTAGCTATGGTGATGTAGCTGCTAGCAACATGATTGCTATTGTTGTTATTGTTGGTGGTGTCAGTGATGGTGGGGATGGTTGCTATGGTGATGTAGCTGGTAGTAACATGATTGCTATTGTTGTTATTGCTGGTGGTGTCAGTGATGGTGGGGATGGTAGCTATGGTGATGTAGCTGCTAGCAACATGATTGCTATTGTTGTTATTGCTGGTGGTGTCAGTGATGGTGGGGATGGTTGCTATGGTGATGTAGCTGGTAGTAACATGATTGCTATTGTTATTGCTGGTGGTGTCAGTGATGGTGGGGATGGTAGCTATGGTGATGTAGCTGGTAGTAACATGATTGCTATTGTTGTTATTGCTGGTGGTGTCAGTGATGGTGGGGATGGTAGCTATGGTGATGTAGCTGCCAGCAACATGATTGCTATTGTTGTTATTGCTGGTGGTGTCAGTGATGGTGGGGATGGTAGCTATGGTGATGTAGCTGGTAGCAACAGGATTGCTATTGTTGTTATTGCTGGTGGTGTCAGTGATGGTGGGGATGGTAGCTATGGTGATGTAGCTGGTAGCAACAGGATTGCTATTGTTGTTATTGCTGGTGGTGTCAGTGATGGTGGGGATGGTAGCTATGGTGATGTAGCTGCTAGCAACATGATTGCTATTGTTGTTATTGCTGGTGGTGTCAGTGATGGTGGGGTTGGTAGCTATGGTAATGTAGCTGGTAGTAACATGATTGCTATTGTTATTGCTGGTGGTGTCAGTGATGGTGGGGATGGTAGCTATGGTGATGTAGCTGCTAGCAACATGATTGCTATTGTTGTTATTGCTGGTGGTGTCAGTGATGTTGGGGATGGTAGCTATGGTGATGTAGCTGGTAGTAACATGATTGCTATTGTTGTTATTGCTGGTGGTGTCAGTGATGGTGGGGATGGTAGCTATGGTGATGTAGCTGCTAGCAACATGATTGCTATTGTTGTTATTGCTTGTGGTGTCAGTGACGGTGGGGATGGTAGCTATGGTGATGTAGCTGCTTGTAACATGATTGCTATTGTTGTTGTTGCTGCTGGTGTCAGTGATTGTGGGGATGGTAGCTATGGTGATGTAGCTGGTAGTAACAGGATTGCTATTGTTGTTATTGCTGGTGGTGTCAGTGATGGTGGGGATGGTAGCTATGGTGATGTAGCTGGTAGTAACATGATTGCTATCGTTGTTATTCCTGGTGGTGTCAGTGATGGTGGGGATGGTAGATATAGTGATGTAGCTGGTAGTAACTTGATTGCTATTGTTGTTATTGCTGGTGGTGTCAGTGATGGTGGGGATGGTAGCTATGGTGATGTAGCTGGTAGTAACATGATTGCTATTGTTGTTATTTCTGGTGGTGTCAGTGATGGTGGTGATGGTAGCTATGGTGATGTAGCTGGTTGTAACATGATTGCTATTGTTGTTATCGCTGGTGGTGTCAGTGATGGTGGGGATGGTAGCTATGGTGATGTAGCTGCTTGTAACATGATTGCTATTGTTGTTGTTGCTGGTGGTGTCAGTGATGGTGGGGATGGTAGCTATGGTGATGTAGATGGTAGTAACTTGATTGCTATTGTTGTTATTGCTGGTGGTGTCAGTGATGGTGGGGATGGTAGCTAAGGTGATGTACCTGGTAGTAACATGATTGCTATTGTTGTTATTGCTGGTGGTATCAGTGATGGTGGGGATGGTAGCTATGGTGATGTAGCTGGTAGTAACATGATTGCTATTGTTGTTATTGCTGGTGGTGTCAGTGATGGTGGGGATGGTAGCTATTGTGATGTAGCTGGTAGTAACTTGATTGCTATTGTTGTTATTGCTTGTGGTATCAGTGATGGTGGGGATGGTAGCTATGGTGATGTAGCTGGTAGTAACATGATTGCTATTGTTGTTATTGCTGGTGGTGTCAGTGATGGTGGGGATGGTAGCTATGGTGATGTAGCTGGTAGTAACATGTTTGCTATTGTTGTTATCGCTGGTGGTGTGAGTGATGGTGGGGATGGTAGCTATGGTGATGTAGCTGGTAGTAACATGATTGCTATTGTTGTTATCGCTGGTGGTGTGAGTGATGGTGGGGATGGTAGCTATGGTGATGTAGCTGGTAGTAACATGATTGCTATTGTTGTTATCGCTGGTGGTGTCAGTGATGGTGGGGATGGTAGCTATGGTGATGTAGCTGCTAGCAACATGATTGCTATTGTTGTTGTTGCTGGTGGTGTCAGTGATGGTGGGGATGGTAGCTATGGTGATGTAGCTGCTAGCAACATGATTGCTATTGTTGTTATTGCTGGTGGTGTCAGTGATGGTGGGGATGGTAGCTATGGTGATGAAGCTGGTAGCAACATGATTGCTATTGTTGTTATTGCTGGTGGTGTCAGTGATGGTGGTGATGGTAGCTATGGTGATGTAGCTGGTAGTAACTTGATTGCTATTGTTGTTATTGCTGGTGGTATCAGTGATGGTGGGGATGGTAGCTATGGTGATGTAGCTGGTAGTAACATGATTGCTATTGTTGTTATTGCTGGTGGTATCAGTGATGGTGGGGATGGTAGCTATGGTGATGTAGCTGGTAGTAACATGATTGCTATTGTTGTTATTGCTGGTGGTGTCAGTGATGGTGGGGATGGTAGCTATGGTGATGTAGCTGCTAGCAACATGATTGCTATTGTTGTTATTGCTGGTGGTGTCAGTGATGGTGGGGATGGTAGCTATGGTGATGTAGCTGCTAGCAACATGATTGCTATTGTTGTTATTGCTGGTGGTGTCAGTGATGGTGGGGATGGTAGCTATGGTGATGTAGCTGCTTGTAACATGATTGCTATTGTTGTTGTTGCTGGTGGTGTCAGTGATGGTGGGGATTGTAGCTATGGTGATGTAGCTGCTAGCAACATGATTGCTATTGTTGTTATTGCTGGTGGTGTCAGTGATGGTGGGGATGGTAGCTATGGTGATGTAGCTGCTAGCAAGATGATTGCTATTGTTGTTATTGCTGGTGGTGTCAGTGATGGTGGGGATTGTAGCTATGGTGATGTAGCTGCTAGCAACATGATTGCTATTGTTGTTATTGCTGGTGGTGTCAGTGATGGTGGGGATCGTAGCTATGGTGATGTAGCTGCTTGTAACATGATTGCTATTGTTGTTGTTGCTGGTGGTGTCAGTGATGGTGGGGATGGCAGCTATGGTGATGTAGCTGGTAGTAACTTGATTGCTATTGTTGTTGTTGCTGGTGGTGTCAGTGATGGTGGGGATGGTAGCTATGGTGATGTAGCTGCTAGCAACATGATTGCTATTGTTGTTATTGCTGGTGGTGTCAGTGATGGTGGGGATGGTAGCTATGGTGATGAAGCTGGTAGCAACATGATTGCTATTGTTGTTATTGCTGGTGGTGTCAGTGATGGTGGTGATGGTAGCTATGGTGATGTAGCTGGTAGTAACTTGATTGCTATTGTTGTTATTGCTGGTGGTATCAGTGATGGTGGGGATGGTAGCTATGGTGATGTAGCTGGTAGTAACATGATTGCTATTGTTGTTATTGCTGGTGGTATCAGTGATGGTGGGGATGGTAGCTATGGTGATGTAGCTGGTAGTAACATGATTGCTATTGTTGTTATTGCTGGTGGTGTCAGTGATGGTGGGGATGGTAGCTATGGTGATGTAGCTGCTAGCAACATGATTGCTATTGTTGTTATTGCTGGTGGTGTCAGTGATGGTGGGGATGGTAGCTATGGTGATGTAGCTGCTAGCAACATGATTGCTATTGTTGTTATTGCTGGTGGTGTCAGTGATGGTGGGGATGGTAGCTATGGTGATGTAGCTGCTTGTAACATGATTGCTATTGTTGTTGTTGCTGGTGGTGTCAGTGATGGTGGGGATTGTAGCTATGGTGATGTAGCTGCTAGCAACATGATTGCTATTGTTGTTATTGCTGGTGGTGTCAGTGATGGTGGGGATGGTAGCTATGGTGATGTAGCTGCTAGCAAGATGATTGCTATTGTTGTTATTGCTGGTGGTGTCAGTGATGGTGGGGATTGTAGCTATGGTGATGTAGCTGCTAGCAACATGATTGCTATTGTTGTTATTGCTGGTGGTGTCAGTGATGGTGGGGATCGTAGCTATGGTGATGTAGCTGCTTGTAACATGATTGCTATTGTTGTTGTTGCTGGTGGTGTCAGTGATGGTGGGGATGGCAGCTATGGTGATGTAGCTGGTAGTAACTTGATTGCTATTGTTGTTATTGCTGGTGGTGTCAGTGATGGTGGGGATGGTAGCTATGGTGATGTAGCTGCTTGTAACATGATTGCTATTGTTGTTGTTGCTGGTGGTGTCAGTGATGGTGGGGATGGTAGCTATGGTGATGTAGCTGGTAGTAACTTGATTGCTATTGTGGTTATTGCTGGTGGTGTCAGTGATGGTGGGGATGGTAGCTATGGTGATGTAGCTGCTTGTGTCATGATTGCTATTGTTGTTGTTGCTGGTGGTGTCAGTGATGGTGGGGATGGTAGCTATGGTGATGTAGCTGCTTGTAACATGATTGCTATTGTTGTTATTGCTGGTGGTGTCAGTGGTGGTGGGGATGGTATCTATGGTGATGTAGCTGCTAGGAACATGATTGCTATTGTTGTTATTGCTGGTGGTGTTAGTGATGGTGGGGATGGTAGCTATGGTGATGTAGCTGGTAGTAACTTGATTGCTATTGTTGTTATTGCTGGTGGTATCAGTGATGGTGGGGATGGAAGCTATGGTGATGTAACTGGTAGTAACATGATTGCTATTGTTGTTGTTGCTGGTGGTGTCAGTGATGGTGGGGATGGTAGCTATGGTGATGTAGCTGCTAGCAACATGATTGCTATTGTTGTTATTGCTGGTGGTATCAGTGATGGTGGGGATGGTAGCTATGGTGATGTAGCTGGTAGTAACATGATTGCTATTGTTGTTATTGCTGGTGGTGTCAGTGATGGTGGGGATGGTAGCTATGGTGATGTAGCTGCTAGCAACATGATTGCTATTGTTGTTATTGCTGGTGGTGTAGCTGCTAGCAACATGATTGCTATTGTTGTTATTGCTGGTGGTGTCAGTGATGGTGGGGTTGGTAGCTATGGTAATGTAGCTGGTAGTAACATGATTGCTATTGTTATTGCTGGTGGTGTCAGTGATGGTGGGGATGGTAGCTATGGTGATGTAGCTGCTAGCAACATGATTGCTATTGTTGTTATTGCTGGTGGTGTCAGTGATGTTCGGGATGGTAGCTATGGTGATGTAGCTGGTAGTAACATGATTGCTATTGTTGTTATTGCTGGTGGTGTCAGTGATGGTGGGGATGGTAGCTATGGTGATGTAGCTGCTAGCAACATGATTGCTATTGTTGTTATTGCTTGTGGTGTCAGTGACGGTGGGGATGGTAGCTATGGTGATGTAGCTGCTTGTAACATGATTGCTATTGTTGTTGTTGCTGCTGGTGTCAGTGATTGTGGGGATGGTAGCTATGGTGATGTAGCTGGTAGTAACAGGATTGCTATTGTTGTTATTGCTGGTGGTGTCAGTGATGGTGGGGATGGTAGCTATGGTGATGTAGCTGGTAGTAACATGATTGCTATCGTTGTTATTCCTGGTGGTGTCAGTGATGGTGGGGATGGTAGATATAGTGATGTAGCTGGTAGTAACTTGATTGCTATTGTTGTTATTGCTGGTGGTGTCAGTGATGGTGGGGATGGTAGCTATGGTGATGTAGCTGGTAGTAACATGATTGCTATTGTTGTTATTTCTGGTGGTGTCAGTGATGGTGGTGATGGTAGCTATGGTGATGTAGCTGGTTGTAACATGATTGCTATTGTTGTTATCGCTGGTGGTGTCAGTGATGGTGGGGATGGTAGCTATGGTGATGTAGCTGCTTGTAACATGATTGCTATTGTTGTTGTTGCTGGTGGTGTCAGTGATGGTGGGGATGGTAGCTATGGTGATGTAGATGGTAGTAACTTGATTGCTATTGTTGTTATTGCTGGTGGTGTCAGTGATGGTGGGGATGGTAGCTAAGGTGATGTACCTGGTAGTAACATGATTGCTATTGTTGTTATTGCTGGCGGTATCAGTGATGGTGGGGATGGTAGCTATGGTGATGTAGCTGGTAGTAACATGATTGCTATTGTTGTTATTGCTGGTGGTGTCAGTGATGGTGGGGATGGTAGCTATTGTGATGTAGCTGGTAGTAACTTGATTGCTATTGTTATTATTGCTTGTGGTATCAGTGATGGTGGGGATGGTAGCTATGGTGATGTAGCTGGTAGTAACATGATTGCTATTGTTGTTATTGCTGGTGGTGTCAGTGATGGTGGGGATGGTAGCTATGGTGATGTAGCTGGTAGTAACATGTTTGCTATTGTTGTTATCGCTGGTGGTGTGAGTGATGGTGGGGATGGTAGCTATGGTGATGTAGCTGGTAGTAACATGATTGCTATTGTTGTTATCGCTGGTGGTGTGAGTGATGGTGGGGATGGTAGCTATGGTGATGTAGCTGGTAGTAACATGATTGCTATTGTTGTTATCGCTGGTGGTGTCAGTGATGGTGGGGATGGTAGCCATGGTGATGTAGCTGCTAGCAACATGATTGCTATTGTTGTTGTTGCTGGTGGTGTCAGTGATGGTGGGGATGGTAGCTATGGTGATGTAGCTGCTAGCAACATGATTGCTATTGTTGTTATTGCTGGTGGTGTCAGTGATGGTGGGGATGGTAGCTATGGTGATGAAGCTGGTAGCAACATGATTGCTATTGTTGTTATTGCTGGTGGTGTCAGTGATGGTGGTGATGGTAGCTATGGTGATGTAGCTGGTAGTAACTTGATTGCTATTGTTGTTATTGCTGGTGGTATCAGTGATGGTGGGGATGGTAGCTATGGTGATGTAGCTGGTAGTAACATGATTGCTATTGTTGTTATTGCTGGTGGTATCAGTGATGGTGGGGATGGTAGCTATGGTGATGTAGCTGGTAGTAACATGATTGCTATTGTTGTTATTGCTGGTGGTGTCAGTGATGGTGGGGATGGTAGCTATGGTGATGTAGCTGCTAGCAACATGATTGCTATTGTTGTTATTGCTGGTGGTGTCAGTGATGGTGGGGATGGTAGCTATGGTGATGTAGCTGCTAGCAACATGATTGCTATTGTTGTTATTGCTGGTGGTGTCAGTGATGGTGGGGATGGTAGCTATGGTGATGTAGCTGCTTGTAACATGATTGCTATTGTTGTTGTTGCTGGTGGTGTCAGTGATGGTGGGGATTGTAGCTATGGTGATGTAGCTGCTAGCAACATGATTGCTATTGTTGTTATTGCTGGTGGTGTCAGTGATGGTGGGGATGGTAGCTATGGTGATGTAGCTGCTAGCAAGATGATTGCTATTGTTGTTATTGCTGGTGGTGTCAGTGATGGTGGGGATTGTAGCTATGGTGATGTAGCTGCTAGCAACATGATTGCTATTGTTGTTATTGCTGGTGGTGTCAGTGATGGTGGGGATCGTAGCTATGGTGATGTAGCTGCTTGTAACATGATTGCTATTGTTGTTGTTGCTGGTGGTGTCAGTGATGGTGGGGATGGCAGCTATGGTGATGTAGCTGGTAGTAACTTGATTGCTATTGTTGTTATTGCTGGTGGTGTCAGTGATGGTGGGGATGGTAGCTATGGTGATGTAGCTGCTTGTAACATGATTGCTATTGTTGTTGTTGCTGGTGGTGTCAGTGATGGTGGGGATGGTAGCTATGGTGATGTAGCTGCTTGTGTCATGATTGCTATTGTTGTTGTTGCTGGTGGTGTCAGTGATGGTGGGGATGGTAGCTATGGTGATGTAGCTGCTTGTAACATGATTGCTATTGTTGTTATTGCTGGTGGTGTCAGTGGTGGTGGGGATGGTATCTATGGTGATGTAGCTGGTAGTAACTTGATTGCTATTGTGGTTATTGCTGGTGGTGTCAGTGATGGTGGGGATGGTAGCTATGGTGATGTAGCTGCTTGTGTCATGATTGCTATTGTTGTTGTTGCTGGTGGTGTCAGTGATGGTGGGGATGGTAGCTATGGTGATGTAGCTGCTTGTAACATGATTGCTATTGTTGTTATTGCTGGTGGTGTCAGTGGTGGTGGGGATGGTAGCTATGGTGATGTAGATGGTAGTAACTTGATTGCTATTGTGGTTATTGCTGGTGGTGTCAGTGATGGTGGGGATGGTAGCTATGGTGATGTAGCTGCTTGTGTCATGATTGCTATTGTTGTTGTTGCTGGTGGTGTCAGTGATGGTGGGGATGGTAGCTATGGTGATGTAGCTGCTTGTAACATGATTGCTATTGTTGTTATTGCTGGTGGTGTCAGTGGTGGTGGGGATGGTATCTATGGTGATGTAGCTGCTAGGAACATGATTGCTATTGTTGTTATTGCTGGTGGTGTTAGTGATGGTGGGGATGGTAGCTATGGTGATGTAGCTGGTAGTAACTTGATTGCTATTGTTGTTATTGCTGGTGGTATCAGTGATGGTGGGGATGGAAGCTATGGTGATGTAACTGGTAGTAACATGATTGCTATTGTTGTTGTTGCTGGTGGTGTCAGTGATGGTGGGGATGGTAGCTATGGTGATGTAGCTGCTAGCAACATGATTGCTATTGTTGTTATTGCTGGTGGTATCAGTGATGGTGGGGATGGTAGCTATGGTGATGTAGCTGGTAGTAACATGATTGCTATTGTTGTTATTGCTGGTGGTGTCAGTGATGGTGGGGATGGTAGCTATGGTGATGTAGCTGCTAGCAACATGATTGCTATTGTTGTTATTGCTGGTGGTGTAGCTGCTAGCAACATGATTGCTATTGTTGTTATTGCTGGTGGTGTCAGTGATGGTGGGGATGGCAGCTATGGTGATGTAGCTGGTAGTAACTTGATTGCTATTGTTGTTATTGCTGGTGGTGTCAGTGATGGTGGGGATGGTAGCTAAGGTGATGTAGCTGGTAGCAACATGATTGCTATTGTTGTTATTGCTGGTGGTGTCAGTGATTGTGGGGATGGTAGCTATGGTGATGTAGCTGCTAGCAACATGATTGCTATTGTTGTTATTGCTGGTGGTGTCAGTGATGGTGGGGATGGTTGCTATGGTGATGTAGCTGGTAGTAACATGATTGCTATTGTTGTTATTGCTGGTGGTGTCAGTGATGGTGGGGATTGTAGCGATGGTGATGTAGCTGCTAGCAACATGATTGCTATTGTTGTTATTGCTGGTGGTGTCAGTGATGGTGGGGATGGTAGCTATGGTGATGTAGTTGCTAGCAACATGATTGCTATTGTTGTTATTGCTGGTGGTGTCAGTGATGGTGGGGATGGTAGCTATGGTGATGTAGCTGGTAGTAACATGATTGCTATTGTTGTTATTGCTGGTGGTGTCAGTGATGGTGGGGATTGTAGCGATGGTGATGTAGCTGCTAGCAACATGATTGCTATTGTTGTTATTGCTGGTGGTGACAGTGATGGTGGGGATGGTAGCTATGGTGATGTAGCTGGTAGTAACATGATTGCTATTGTTGTTATTGCTGGTGGTGTCGGTGATGGTGGGGATGGTAGCTATGGTGATGTAGCTGGTAGTAACATGATTGCTATTGTTGTTAACGCTGGTGGTGTGAGTGATGGTGGGGATGGTAGCTATGGTGATGTAGCTGGTAGTAACATGATTGCTATTGTTGTTATCGCTGGTGGTGTCAGTGATGGTGGGGATGGTAGCCATGGTGATGTAGCTGCTAGCAACATGATTGCTATTGTTGTTGTTGCTGGTGGTGTCAGTGATGGTGGGGATGGTAGCTATGGTGATGTAGCTGCTAGCAACATGATTGCTATTGTTGTTATTGCTGGTGGTGTCAGTGATGGTGGGGATGGTAGCTATGGTGATGTAGCTGGTAGTAACATGATTGTTATTGTTGTTATTGCTGGTGGTGTCAGTGATGGTGGGGATGGTAGCTATGGTGATGTAGCTGGTAGTAACATGATTGCTATTGTTGTTATTGCTGGTGGTGTCAGTGATGGTGGGGATGGTAGCTATGGTGATGTAGCTGCTAGCAACATGATTGCTATTGTTGTTATTGCTGGTGGTGTCAGTGATGGTGGGGATGGTAGCTATGGTGATGTAGCTGGTAGCAACATGATTGCTATTGTTGTTATTGCTGGTGGTATCAGTGATGGTGGGGATGGTAGCTATGGTGATGTAGCTGGTAGCAACATGATTGCTATTGTTGTTATTGCTGGTGGTGTCAGTGATGGTCTAGATGGTAGCTATGGTGATGTAGCTGCTAGCAACATGATTGCTATTGTTGTTATTGCTGGTGGTGTCAGTGATGGTGGGGATGGTAGCTATGGTGATGTAGCTGCTAGCAACATGATTGCTATTGTTGTTATTGCTGGTGGTGTCAGTGATGGTGGGGATTGTAGCTATGGTGATGTAGCTGCTAGCAACATGATTGTTATTGTTGTTATTGCTGGTGGTGTCAGTGATGGTGGGGATGGTAGCTATGGTGATGTAGCTGCTTGTAACATGATTGCTATTGTTGTTGTTGCTGGTGGGGTCAGTGATGGTGGGGATGGTAGCTATGGTGATGTAGCTGGTAGTAACTTGATTGCTATTGTTGTTATTGCTGGTGGTGTCAGTGATGGTGGGGATGGTAGCTATGGTGATGTAGCTGGTAGTAACTTGATTGCTATTGTGGTTATTGCTGGTGGTGTCAGTGATGGTGGGGATGGTAGCTATGGTGATGTAGCTGGTAGTAACATGATTGATATTGTTGTATTGCTGGTGGTGTCAGTGATGGTGGGGATGGTTGCTATGGTGATGTAGCTGGTAGTAACATGATTGCTATTGTTGTTATTGCTGGTGGTGTCAGTGATGGTGGGGATGGTTGCTATGGTGATGTAGCTGGTAGTAACATGATTGCTATTGTTGTTATTGCTGGTGGTATCAGTGATGTTGGTGATGGTAGCTATGGTGATGTAGCTGGTAGTAACATGATTGCTATTGTTGTTGTTGCTGGTGGTGTCAGTGATGGTGGGGATGGTAGATATGGTGATGTAGCTGCTTGTAACATGATTGCTATTGTTGTTATTGCTGGTGGTGTCAGTGATGGTGGGGATGGTAGCTATGGTGATGTAGCTGCTTGTAACATGATTGCTATTGTTGTTATTGCTGGTGGTGTCAGTGATGGTGGGGATGGTAGCCATGGTGATGTAGCTGCTAGCAACATGATTGCTATTGTTGTTGTTGCTGGTGGTGTCAGTGATGGTGGGGATGGTAGCTATGGTGATGTAGCTGGTAGCAACATGATTGCTATTGTTGTTATTGCTGGTGGTGTCAGTGATGATGGGAATGGTAGCTATGGTGATGTAACTGGTAGTAACAGGATTGCTATTGTTGTTATTGCTGGTGGTGTCAGTGATGATGGGAATGGTAGCTATGGTGATGTAACTGGTAGTAACAGGATTGCTATTGTTGTTATTGCTGGTGGTGTCAGTGATGATGGGAATGGTAGCTATGGTGATGTAGCTGCTAGCAACATGATTGCTATTGTTGTTATTGCTGGTGGTGTCAGTGATGGTGGGGATGGTAGCTATGGTGATGTAGCTGCTAGCAACATGATTGCTATTGTTGTTATTGCTGGTGGTATCAGTGATGGTGGGGATGGTAGCTATTGTGATGTAGCTGGTAGTAACATGA
This sequence comes from Eledone cirrhosa, assembly GCA_964016885.1. Taxonomy (NCBI): domain Eukaryota; kingdom Metazoa; phylum Mollusca; class Cephalopoda; order Octopoda; family Eledonidae; genus Eledone; species Eledone cirrhosa. The sequence goes on from OZ024743.1 coordinate 335,708,660, forward strand.
TTGCTATTGTTGTTATTGCTGGTGGTGTCAGTGATGGTGGGGATGGTTGCTATGGTGATGTAGCTGGTAGTAACATGATTGGTATTGTTGTTATTGCTGGTGGTGTCAGTGATGGTGGGGATGGTAGCTATGGTGATGTAGCTGCTAGCAACATGATTGCTATTGTTGTTATTGCTGGTGGTATCAGTGATGGTGGGGATGGTAGCTATGGTGATGAAGCTGGTAGCAACATGATTGCTATTGTTGTTATTGCTGGTGGTGTCAGTGATGGTGGTGATGGTAGCTATGGTGATGTAGCTGGTAGTAACTTGATTGCTATTGTTGTTATTGCTGGTGGTATCAGTGATGGTGGGGATGGTAGCTATGGTGATGTAACTGGTAGTAACATGATTGCTATTGTTGTTGTTGCTGGTGGTGACAGTGATGGTGGGGATGGTAGCTATGGTGATGTAGCTGCTAGCAACATGATTGCTATTGTTGTTATTGCTGGTGGTATCAGTGATGGTGGGGATGGTAGCTATGGTGATGTAGCTGGTAGTAACATGATTGCTATTGTTGTTATTGCTGGTGGTGTCAGTGATGGTGGGGATGGTAGCTATGCTGATGTAGCTGCTAGCAACATGATTGCTATTGTTGTTATTGCTGGTGGTGTCAGTGATGGTGGGGATGGCAGCTATGGTGATGTAGCTGGTAGTAACATGATTGCTATTGTTGTTATTGCTGGTGGTGTCAGTGATGGTGGGGATGGTAGCTATGGTGATGTAGCTGCTTGTAACATGATTGCTATTGTTGTTGTTGCTGGTGGTGTCAGTGATGGTGGGGATGGTAGCTATGGTGATGTAGCTGGTAGTAACTTGATTGCTATTGTTGTTATTGCTGGTGGTGTCAGTGATGGTGGGGATGGTAGCTATGGTGATGTAGCTGGTAGTAACTTGATTGCTATTGTTGTTATTGCTGGTGGTGTCAGTGATGGTGGGGATGGTAGCTATGGTGATGTAGCTGCTTGTAACATGATTGCTATTGTTGTTGTTGCTGGTGGTGTCAGTGATGGTGGGGATGGTAGCTATGGTGATGTAGCTGGTAGTAACTTGATTGCTATTGTGGTTATTGCTGGTGGTGTCAGTGATGGTGGGGATGGTAGCTATGGTGATGTAGCTGCTTGTGTCATGATTGCTATTGTTGTTGTTGCTGGTGGTGTCAGTGATGGTGGGGATGGTAGCTATGGTGATGTAGCTGCTTGTAACATGATTGCTATTGTTGTTATTGCTGGTGGTGTCAGTGATGGTGGGGATGGTAGCTATGGTGATGTAGCTGCTAGGAACATGATTGCTATTGTTGTTATTGCTGGTGGTGTTAGTGATGGTGGGGATGGTAGCTATGGTGATGTAGCTGCTAGCAACATGATTGCTATTGTTGTTATTGCTGGTGGTATCAGTGATGGTGGGGATGGTAGCTATGGTGATGTAGCTGGTAGTAACATGATTGCTATTGTTGTTATTGCTGGTGGTGTCAGTGATGGTGGGGATGGTAGCTATGGTGATGTAGCTGCTAGCAACATGATTGCTATTGTTGTTATTGCTGGTGGTGTCAGTGATGGTGGGGATGGCAGCTATGGTGATGTAGCTGGTAGTAACTTGATTGCTATTGTTGTTATTGCTGGTGGTGTCAGTGATGGTGGGGATGGTAGCTAAGGTGATGTAGATGGTAGCAACATGATTGCTATTGTTGTTATTGCTGGTGGTGTCAGTGATTGTGGGGATGGTAGCTATGGTGATGTAGCTGCTAGCAACATGATTGTTATTGTTGTTATTGCTGGTGGTGTCAGTGATGGTGGGAATCGTTGCTATGGTGATGTAGCTGGTAGTAACATGATTGCTATTGTTGTTATTGCTGGTGGTGTCAGTGATGGTGGGGATGGTAGCTATGGTGATGTAGCTGCTAGCAACATGATTGCTATTGTTGTTGTTGCTGGTGGTGTCAGTGATGGTGGGGATGGTAGCTATGGTGATGTAGCTGGTAGTAACTTGATTGCTATTGTTGTTATTGCTGGTGGTGTCAGTGATGGTGGGGCTGGTAGCTATGGTGATGTAGCTGGTAGTAACTTGATTGCTATTGTGGTTATTGCTGGTGGTGTCAGTGATGGTGGGGATGGTAGCTATGGTGATGTAGCTGCTTGTGTCATGATTGCTATTGTTGTTGTTGCTGGTGGTGTCAGTGATGGTGGGGATGGTAGCTATGGTGATGTAGCTGCTTGTAACATGATTGCTATTGTTGTTATTGCTGGTGGTGTCAGTGATGGTGGGGATGGTAGCTATGGTGATGTAGCTGCTAGGAACATGATTGCTATTGTTGTTATTGCTGGTGGTGTTAGTGATGGTGGGGATGGTAGCTATGGTGATGTAGCTGCTAGCAACATGATTGCTATTGTTGTTATTGCTGGTGGTATCAGTGATGGTGGGGATGGTAGCTATGGTGATGTAGCTGGTAGTAACATGATTGCTATTGTTGTTATTGCTGGTGGTGTCAGTGATGGTGGGGATGGTAGCTATGGTGATGTAGCTGCTAGCAACATGATTGCTATTGTTGTTATTGCTGGTGGTGTAGCTGCTAGCAACATGATTGCTATTGTTGTTATTGCTGGTGGTGTCAGTGATGGTGGGGATGGCAGCTATGGTGATGTAGCTGGTAGTAACTTGATTGCTATTGTTGTTATTGCTGGTGGTGTCAGTGATGGTGGGGATGGTAGCTAAGGTGATGTAGCTGGTAGCAACATGATTGCTCTTGTTGTTATTGCTGGTGGTGTCAGTGATTGTGGGGATGGTAGCTATGGTGATGTAGCTGCTAGCAACATGATTGCTATTGTTGTTATTGCTGGTGGTGTCAGTGATGGTGGGGATGGTTGCTATGGTGATGTAGCTGGTAGTAACATGATTGCTATTGTTGTTATTGCTGGTGGTGTCAGTGATGGTGGGGATGGTTGCTATGGTGATGTAGCTGGTAGTAACATGATTGCTATTGTTGTTATTGCTGGTGCTGTCAGTGATGGTGGGGATGGTAGCTATGGTGATGTAGCTGCTAGCAACATGATTGCTATTGTTGTTATTGCTGGTGGTGTCAGTGATGGTGGGGATGGTAGCTATGGTGATGTAGCTGGTAGCAACATGATTGCTATTGTTGTTATTGCTGGTGGTGTCAGTGATGGTGGGGATTGTAGCGATGGTGATGTAGCTGCTAGCAACATGATTGCTATTGTTGTTATTGCTGGTGGTGACAGTGATGGTGGGGATGGTAGCTATGGTGATGTAGCTGGTAGTAACATGATTGCTATTGTTGTTATTGCTGGTGGTGTCGGTGATGGTGGGGATGGTAGCTATGGTGATGTAGCTGGTAGTAACATGATTGCTATTGTTGTTAACGCTGGTGGTGTGAGTGATGGTGGGGATGGTAGCTATGGTGATGTAGCTGGTAGTAACATGATTGCTATTGTTGTTATCGCTGGTGGTGTCAGTGATGGTGGGGATGGTAGCCATGGTGATGTAGCTGCTAGCAACATGATTGCTATTGTTGTTGTTGCTGGTGGTGTCAGTGATGGTGGGGATGGTAGCTATGGTGATGTAGCTGCTAGCAACATGATTGCTATTGTTGTTATTGCTGGTGGTGTCAGTGATGGTGGGGATGGTAGCTATGGTGATGTAGCTGGTAGTAACATGATTGTTATTGTTGTTATTGCTGGTGGTGTCAGTGATGGTGGGGATGGTAGCTATGGTGATGTAGCTGGTAGCAACATGATTGCTATTGTTGTTATTGCTGGTGGTGTCAGTGATGGTGGGGATGGTAGCTATGGTGATGTAGCTGCTAGCAACATGATTGCTATTGTTGTTATTGCTGGTGGTGTCAGTGATGGTGGGGATTGTAGCTATGGTGATGTAGCTGGTAGTAACATGATTGTTATTGTTGTTATTGCTGGTGGTGTCAGTGATGGTGGGGATGGTAGCTATGGTGATGTAGCTGGTAGTATCATGATTGCTATTGTTGTTATTGCTGGTGGTGTCAGTGATGGTGGGGATGGTAGCTATGGTGATGTAGCTGCTAGCAACATGATTGCTATTGTTGTTATTGCTGGTGGTGTTAGTGATGGTGGGGATGGTAGCTATGGTGATGAAGCTGGTAGCAACATGATTGCTATTGTTGTTATTGCTGGTGGTGTCAGTGATGGTGGTGATGGTAGCTATGGTGATGTAGCTGGTAGTAACTTGATTGCTATTGTTGTTATTGCTGGTGGTATCAGTGATGGTGGGGATGGAAGCTATAGTGATGTAACTGGTAGTAACATGATTGCTATTGTTGTTGTTGCTGGTGGTGTCAGTGATGGTGGGGATGGTAGCTATGTTGATGTAGCTGCTAGCAACATGATTGCTATTGTTGTTATTGCTGGTGGTATCAGTGATGGTGGGGATGGTAGCTATGGTGATGTAGCTGGTAGCAACATGAATGCTATTGTTGTTATTGCTGGTGGTGTCAGTGATGGTGGGGATGGTAGCTATGGTGATGTAGCTGCTAGCAACATGATTGCTATTGTTGTTATTGCTGGTGGTGTCAGTGATGGTGGGGATGGTAGCTATGGTGATGTAGCTGCTAGCAACATGATTGCTATTGTTGTTATTGCTGGTGGTGTCAGTGATGGTGGGGATGGTAGCTATGGTGATGTAGCTGCTTGTAACATGATTGCTATTGTTGTTTTTGCTGGTGGTGTCAGTGATGGTGGGGATTGTAGCTATGGTGATGTAGCTGCTAGCAACATGATTGCTATTGTTGTTATTGCTGGTGGTGTCAGTGATGGTGGGGATTGTAGCTATGGTGATGTAGCTGCTAGCAACATGATTGTTATTGTTGTTATTGCTGGTGGTGTCAGTGATGGTGGGGATGGTAGCTATGGTGATGTAGCTGGTAGTAACTTGATTGCTATTGTTGTTATTGCTGGTGGTGTCAGTGATGGTGGGGATGGTAGCTATGGTGATGTAGCTGCTAGCAACATGATTGCTATTGTTGTTATTGCTGGTGGTGTCAGTGATGGTGGGGATGGTAGCTATGGTGATGTAGCTGGTAGTAACATGATTGTTATTGTTGTTATTGCTGGTGGTGTCAGTGATGGTGGGGATGGTAGCTATGGTGATGTAGCTGGTAGTATCATGATTGCTATTGTTGTTATTGCTGGTGGTGTCAGTGATGGTGGGGATGGTAGCTATGGTGATGTAGCTGCTAGCAACATGATTGCTATTGTTGTTATTGCTGGTGGTGTTAGTGATGGTGGGGATGGTAGCTATGGTGATGAAGCTGGTAGCAACATGATTGCTATTGTTGTTATTGCTGGTGGTGTCAGTGATGGTGGTGATGGTAGCTATGGTGATGTAGCTGGTAGTAACTTGATTGCTATTGTTGTTATTGCTGCTGGTATCAGTGATGGTGGGGATGGTAGCTATGGTGATGTAACTGGTAGTAACATGATTGCTATTGTTGTTGTTGCTGGTGGTGTCAGTGATGGTGGGGATGGTAGCTATGGTGATGTAGCTGCTAGCAACATGATTGCTATTGTTGTTATTGCTGGTGGTGTCAGTGATGGTGGGGATGGTAGCTATGGTGATGTAGCTGGTAGCAACATGAATGCTATTGTTGTTATTGCTGGTGGTGTCAGTGATGGTGGGGATGGTAGCTATGGTGATGTAGCTGCTAGCAACATGATTGCTATTGTTGTTATTGCTGGTGGTGTCAGTGATGGTGGGGATGGTAGCTATGGTGATGTAGCTGCTAGCAACATGATTGCTATTGTTGTTATTGCGGGTGGTGTCAGTGATGGTGGGGATGGTAGCTATGGTGATGTAGCTGGTAGTAACATGATTGCTATTGTTGTTAACGCTGGTGGTGTGAGTGATGGTGGGGATGGTAGCTATGGTGATGTAGCTGGTAGTAACATGATTGCTATTGTTGTTATCGCTGGTGGTGTCAGTGATGGTGGGGATGGTAGCCATGGTGATGTAGCTGCTAGCAACATGATTGCTATTGTTGTTGTTGCTGGTGGTGTCAGTGATGGTGGGGATGGTAGCTATGGTGATGTAGCTGCTAGCAACATGATTGCTATTGTTGTTATTGCTGGTGGTGTCAGTGATGGTGGGGATGGTAGCTATGGTGATGTATCTGGTAGTAACATGATTGCTATTGTTGTTGTTGCTGGTGGTGTCAGTGATGGTGGGGATGGTAGCTATGGTGATGTAGCTGCTAGCAACATGATTGCTATTGTTGTTATTGCTGGTGGTATCAGTGATGGTGGGGATGGTAGCTATGGTGATGTAGCTGGTAGCAACATGAATGCTATTGTTGTTATTGCTGGTGGTGTCAGTGATGGTGGGGATGGTAGCTATGGTGATGTAGCTGCTAGCAACATGATTGCTATTGTTGTTATTGCTGGTGGTGTCAGTGATGGTGGGGATGGTAGCTATGGTGATGTAGCTGCTAGCAACATGATTGCTATTGTTGTTATTGCTGGTGGTGTCAGTGATGGTGGGGATGGTAGCTATGGTGATGTAGCTGCTTGTAACATGATTGCTATTGTTGTTTTTGTTGGTGGTGTCAGTGATGGTGGGGATTGTAGCTATGGTGATGTAGCTGCTAGCAACATGATTGCTATTGTTGTTATTGCTGGTGGTGTCAGTGATGGTGGGGATTGTAGCTATGGTGATGTAGCTGCTAGCAACATGATTGTTATTGTTGTTATTGCTGGTGGTGTCAGTGATGGTGGGGATGGTAGCTATGGTGATGTAGCTGGTAGTAACTTGATTGCTATTGTGGTTATTGCTGGTGGTGTCAGTGATGGTGGGGATGGTAGCTATGGTGATGTAGCTGGTAGTAACATGATTGTTATTGTTGTTATTGCTGGTGGTGTCAGTGATGGTGGGGATGGTAGCTATGGTGATGTAGCTGGTAGTAACATGATTGCTATTGTTGCTATTGCTGGTGGTGTCAGTGATGGTGGGGATGGTAGCTATGGTGATGTAGCTGCTAGCAACATGATTGCTATTGTTGTTATTGCTGGTGGTGTCAGTGATGGTGGGGATGGTAGCTATGGTGATGTAGCTGGTAGTAACATGATTGTTATTGTTGTTATTGCTGGTGGTGTCAGTGATGGTGGGGATGCTAGCTATGGTGATGTAGCTGGTAGTATCATGATTGCTATTGTTGTTATTGCTGGTGGTGTCAGTGATGGTGGGGATGGTAGCTATGGTGATGTAGCTGCTAGCAACATGATTGCTATTGTTGTTATTGCTGGTGGTGTTAGTGATGGTGGGGATGGTAGCTATGGTGATGAAGCTGGTAGCAACATGATTGCTATTGTTGTTATTGCTGGTGGTGTCAGTGATGGTGGTGATGGTAGCTATGGTGATGTAGCTGGTAGTAACTTGATTGCTATTGTTGTTATTGCTGCTGGTATCAGTGATGGTGGGGATGGAAGCTATGGTGATGTAACTGGTAGTAACATGATTGCTATTGTTGTTGTTGCTGGTGGTGTCAGTGATGGTGGGGATGGTAGCTATGGTGATGTAGCTGCTAGCAACATGATTGCTATTGTTGTTATTGCTGGTGGTATCAGTGATGGTGGGGATGGTAGCTATGGTGATGTAGCTGGTAGCAACATGAATGCTATTGTTGTTATTGCTGGTGGTGTCAGTGATGGTGGGGATGGTAGCTATGGTGATGTAGCTGCTAGCAACATGATTGCTATTGTTGTTATTGCTGGTGGTGTCAGTGATGGTGGGGATGGTAGCTATGGTGATGTAGCAGCTAGCAACATGATTGCTATTGTTGTTATTGCGGGTGGTGTCAGTGATGGTGGGGATGGTAGCTATGGTGATGTAGCTGCTTGTAACATGATTGCTATTGTTGTTTTTGCTGGTGGTGTCAGTGATGGTGGGGATTGTAGCTATGGTGATGTAGCTGCTAGCAACATGATTGCTATTGTTGTTATTGCTGGTGGTGTCAGTGATGGTGGGGATTGTAGCTATGGTGATGTAGCTGCTAGCAACATGATTGTTATTGTTGTTATTGCTGGTGGTGTCAGTGATGGTGGGGATGGCAGCTATGGTGATATAGCTGGTAGTAACTTGATTGCTATTGTTGTTATTGCTGGTGGTGTCAGTGATGGTGGGGATGGTAGCTATGGTGATGTAGCTGCTTGTAACATGATTGCTATTGTTGTTGTTGCTGGTGGGGTCAGTGATGGTGGGGATGGTAGCTATGGTGATGTAGCTGGTAGTAACTTGATTGCTATTGTTGTTATTGCTGGTGGTGTCAGTGATGGTGGGGATGGTAGCTATGGTGATGTAGCTGGTAGTAACTTGATTGCTATTGTGGTTATTGCTGGTGGTGTCAGTGATGGTGGGGATGGTAGCTATGGTGATGTAGCTGGTAGTAACATGATTGATATTGTTGTTATTGCTGGTGGTGTCAGTGATTGTGGGGATGGTAGCTATGGTGATGTAGCTGCTAGCAACATGATTGCTATTGTTGTTATTGCTGGTGGTGTCAGTGATGGTGGGGATGGTTGCTATGGTGATGTAGCTGGTAGTAACATGATTGCTATTGTTGTTATTGCTGGTGGTGTCAGTGATGGTGGGGATGGTTGCTATGGTGATGTAGCTGGTATTAACATGATTGCTATTGTTGTTATTGCTGGTGGTATCAGTGATGTTGGGGATGGTAGCTATGGTGATGTAGCTGGTAGTAACATGATTGCTATTGTTGTTGTTGCTGGTGGTGTCAGTGATGGTGGGGATGGTAGCTATGGTGATGTAGCTGCTAGCAACATGATTGCTATTGTTGTTATTGCTGGTGGTGTCAGTGATGGTGGGGATAGTAGCTATGGTGATGTAGCTGCTAGCAACATGATTGCTATTGTTGTTATTGCTGGTGGTATCAGTGATGGTGGTGATGGTAGCTATGGTGATGTAGCTGGTAGTAACATGATTGCTATTGTTGTTATTGCTGGTGGTGTCAGTGATGGTGGGGATGGTAGCTATGGTGATGTAGCTGCTAGCAACATGATTGCTATTGTTGTTATTGCTGGTGGTATCAGTGATGGTGGTGATGGTAGCTATGGTGATGTAGCTGGTAGTAACATGATTGCTATTGTTGTTATTGCTGGTGGTGTCAGTGATGGTGGGGATGGTAGCTATGGTGATGTAGCTGCTAGCAACATGATTGCTATTGTTGTTATTGCTGCTGGTATCAGTGATGGTGGGGATGGAAGCTATGGTGATGTAACTGGTAGTAACATGATTGCTATTGTTGTTGTTGCTGGTGGTGTCAGTGATGGTGGGGATGGTAGCTATGGTGATGTAGCTGCTAGCAACATGATTGCTATTGTTGTTATTGCTGGTGGTATCAGTGATGGTGGGGATGGTAGCTATGGTGATGTAGCTGGTAGTAACATGATTGCTATTGTTGTTGTTGCTGGTGGTGTCAGTGATGGTGGGGATGGTAGCTATGGTGATGTAGCTGCTAGCAACATGATTGCTATTGTTGTTATTGCTGGTGGTGTCAGTGATGGTGGGGATAGTAGCTATGGTGATGTAGCTGCTAGCAACATGATTGCTATTGTTGTTATTGCTGGTGGTATCAGTGATGGTGGTGATGGTAGCTATGGTGATGTAGCTGGTAGTAACATGATTGCTATTGTTGTTATTGCTGGTGGTGTCAGTGATGGTGGGGATGGTAGCTATGGTGATGTAGCTGCTAGCAACATGATTGCTATTGTTGTTATTGCTGGTGGTATCAGTGATGGTGGTGATGGTAGCTATGGTGATGTAGCTGGTAGTAACATGATTGCTATTGTTGTTATTGCTGGTGGTGTCAGTGATGGTGGGGATGGTAGCTATGGTGATGTAGCTGCTAGCAACATGATTGCTATTGTTGTTATTGCTGGTGGGGTCAGTGATGGTGGGGATGGTAGCTATGGTGATGTAGCTGCTTGTAACATGATTGCTATTGTTGTTGTTGCTGGTGGTGTCAGTGATGGTGGGGATGGCAGCTATGGTGATGTAGCTGGTAGTAACTTGATTGCTATTGATGTTATTGCTGGTGGTGTCAGTGATGGTGGGGATGGTAGCTAAGGTGATGTAGCTGGTAGTAACATGATTGCTATTGTTGTTATTGCTGGTGGTGTCAGTGATTGTGGCGATGGTAGCTATGGTGATGTAGCTGGTAGTAACATGATTGCTATTGTTGTTATTGCTGGTGGTGTCAGTGATGGTGGGGATGGTAGCTATGGTGATGTAGCTGCTAGCAACATGATTGCTATTGTTGTTATTGCTGGTGGTGTCAGTGATGTTGGGGATGGTTGCTATGGTGATGTAGCTGGTAGTAACATGATTGCTATTGTTGTTATTGACGGTGGTGTCAGTGATGGTGGGGATTGTAGCTATGGTGATGTAGCTGCTAGCAACATGATTGTTATTGTTGTTATTGCTGGTGGTGACAGTGATGGTGGGGATGGTAGCTATGGTGATGTAGCTGGTAGTAACATGATTGCTATTGTTGTTATTGCTGGTGGTGTCAGTGATGGTGGGGATGGTAACTATGGTGATGTAGCTGGTAGTAACATGATTGCTATTGTTGTTATCGCTGGTGGTGTCAGTGATGGTGGGGATGGTAGCCATGGGGATGTAGCTGCTAGCAACATGATTGCTATTGTTGTTGTTGCTGGTGGTGTCAGTGATGGTGGGGATGGTAGCTATGGTGATGTAGCTGCTAGCAACATGATTGCTATTGTTGTTATTGCTGGTGGTGTCAGTGATGGTGGGGATGGTAGCTAAGGTGATGTAGCTGGTAGTAACATGATTGCTATTGTTGTTATTGCTGGTGGTGTCAGTGATTGTGGGGATGGTAGCTATGGTGATGTAGCTGCTAGCAACATGATTGCTATTGTTGTTATTGCTGGTGGTGTCAGTGATGTTGGGGATGGTTACTATGGTGATGTAGCTGGTAGTAACATGATTGCTATTGTTGTTATTGCCGGTGGTGTCAGTGATGGTGGGGATTGTAGCTATGGTGATGTAGCTGCTAGCAACAGGATTGCTATTGTTGTTATTGCTGGTGGTATCAGTGATGGTGGGGATGGTAGCTATGGTGATGTAGCTGGTAGTAACATGATTGCTATTGTTGTTATCGCCGGTGGTGTCAGTGTTGGTGGGGATGGTAGCTATGGTGATGTAGCTGCTAGCAACAGGATTGCTATTGTTGTTATTGCTGGTGGTATCAGTGATGGTGGGGGTGGTAGCTATGGTGATGTAGCTGGTAGTAACATGATTGCTATTGTTGTTATTGCTGGTGGTGTCAGTGATGGTGGGGATGGTAGCTATGGTGATGTAGCTGCTAGCAACATGATTGCTATTGTTGTTATTGCTGGTGGTGTCAGTGATGGTGGGGATGGTAGCTATGGTGATGTAGCTGCTAGCAACATGATTGCTATTGTTGTAATTGCTGGTGGTGTCAGTGATGGTGGGGATGGTTGCTATGGTGATGTAGCTGGTAGTAACATGGTTGCTATTGTTGTTATTGCTGGTGGTGTCAGTGATGGTGGGGATGGTTGCTATGGAGATGTAGCTGGTAGTAACATGGTTGCTATTGTTGTTATTGCTGGTGGTGTCAGTGATGGTGGGGATGGTAGCTATGGTGATGTAGCTGCTAGCAACATGATTGCTATTGTTGTTATTGCTGGTGGTGTCAGTGATGGTGGGGATGGTTGCTATGGTGATGTAGCTGGTAGTAACATGATTGCTATTGTTGTTATTGCTGGTGGTGTCAGTGATTGTGGGGATTGTAGCTACGGTGATGTAGCTGCTAGCAACATGATTGCTATTGTTGTTATTGCTGGTGGTGTCAGTGATGGTGGGGATGGTAGCTATGGTGATGTAGCTGGTAGTAACATGATTGCTATTGTTGTTATTGCTGGTGGTGAGAGTGATGGTGGGGATGGTAGCTATGGTGATGTAGCTGGTAGTAACATGATTGCTATTGTTGTTATTGCTGGTGGTGTCAGTGATGGTGGGGATGGTAGCTATGGTGATGTAGCTGGTAGTAACATGATTGCTATTGTTGTTATCGCTGGTGGTGTCAGTGATGGTGGGGATGGTAGCCATGGTGATGTAGCTGCTAGCAACATGATTGCTATTGTTGTTGTTTCTGGTGGTGTCAGTGATGGTGGGGATGGTAGCTATGGTGATGTAGCTGCTAGCAACATGATTGCTATTGTTGTTATTGCTGGTGGTGTCAGTGATGGTGGGGATGGTAACTATGGTGATGTAGCTGGTAGTAACATGATTGCTATTGTTGTTATCGCTGGTGGTGTCAGTGATGGTGGGGATGGTAGCCATGGTGATGTAGCTGCTAGCAACATGATTGCTATTGTTGTTGTTTCTGGTGGTGTCAGTGATGGTGGGGATGGTAGCTATGGTGATGTAGCTGCTAGCAACATGATTGCTATTGTTGTTATTGCTGGTGGTGTCAGTGATGGTGGGGATGGTAGCTATGGTGATGTAGCTGGTAGTAACTTGATTGCTATTGTTGTTATTGCTGGTGGTATCAGTGATGGTGGGGATGGTAGCTATGGTGATGTAGCTGGTAGTAACATGATTGCTATTGTTGCTGTTGCTGGTGGTGTCAGTGATGGTGGGGATGGTAGCTATGGTGATGTAGCTGGTAGTAACATGATTGCTATTGTTGTTATTGCTGGTGGTGTCAGTGATGGTGGGGATGGTAGCTATGGTGATGTAGCTGCTAGCAACATGATTGCTATTGTTGTTATTGCTGGTGGTATCAGTGATGGTGGTGATGGTAGCTATGGTGATGTAGCTGGTAGTAACATGATTGCTATTGTTGTTATTGCTGGTGGTGTCAGTGATGGTGGGGATGGTAGCTATGGTGATGTAGCTGCTAGCAACATGATTGCTATTGTTGTTATTGCTGGTGGTGTCAGTGATGGTGGGGATGGTAGCTATGGTGATGTAGCTGCTAGCAACATGATTGCTATTGTTGTTATTGCTGGTGGTGTCAGTGATGGTGGGGATGGTAGCTATGGTGATGTAGCTGCTTGTAACATGATTGCTATTGTTGTTGTTGCTGGTGGTGTCAGTGAAGGTGGGGATGGCAACTATGGTGATGTAGCTGGTAGTAACATGATTGCTATTGTTGTTATTGCTGGTGGTGTCAGTGATGGTGGGGATGGTTGCTATGGTGATGTAGCTGGTAGTAACATGATTGCTATTGTTGTTATTGCTGGTGGTGTCAGTGAAGGTGGGGATGGCAACTATGGTGATGTAGCTGGTAGTAACATGATTGCTATTGTTGTTATTGCTGGTGGTGTCAGTGATGGTGGGGATGGCAGCTATGGTGATGTAGCTGGTAGTAACTTGATTGCTATTGTTGTTATTGCTGGTGGTGTCAGTGATGGTGGGGATGGTAGCTAAGGTGATGTAGCTGGTAGCAACATGATTGCTCTTGTTGTTATTGCTGGTGGTGTCAGTGATTGTGGGGATGGTAGCTATGGTGATGTAGCTGCTAGCAACATGATTGCTATTGTTGTTATTGCTGGTGGTGTCAGTGATGGTGGGGATGGTTGCTATGGTGATGTAGCTGGTAGTAACATGATTGCTATTGTTGTTATTGCTGGTGGTGTCAGTGATGGTGGGGATGGTTGCTATGGTGATGTAGCTGGTAGTAACATGATTGCTATTGTTGTTATTGCTGGTGCTGTCAGTGATGGTGGGGATGGTAGCTATGGTGATGTAGCTGCTAGCAACATGATTGCTATTGTTGTTATTGCTGGTGGTGTCAGTGATGGTGGGGATGGTAGCTATGGTGATGTAGCTGGTAGTAACATGATTGCTATTGTTGTTATTGCTGGTGGTGTCAGTGATGGTGGGGATTGTAGCGATGGTGATGTAGCTGCTAGCAACATGATTGCTATTGTTGTTATTGCTGGTGGTGACAGTGATGGTGGGGATGGTAGCTATGGTGATGTAGCTGGTAGTAACATGATTGCTATTGTTGTTATTGCTGGTGGTGTCGGTGATGGTGGGGATGGTAGCTATGGTGATGTAGCTGGTAGTAACATGATTGCTATTGTTGTTAACGCTGGTGGTGTGAGTGATGGTGGGGATGGTAGCTATGGTGATGTAGCTGGTAGTAACATGATTGCTATTGTTGTTATCGCTGGTGGTGTCAGTGATGGTGGGGATGGTAGCCATGGTGATGTAGCTGCTAGCAACATGATTGCTATTGTTGTTGTTGCTGGTGGTGTCAGTGATGGTGGGGATGGTAGCTATGGTGATGTAGCTGCTAGCAACATGATTGCTATTGTTGTTATTGCTGGTGGTGTCAGTGATGGTGGGGATGGTAGCTATGGTGATGTAGCTGGTAGTAACATGATTGTTATTGTTGTTATTGCTGGTGGTGTCAGTGATGGTGGGGATGGTAGCTATGGTGATGTAGCTGGTAGCAACATGATTGCTATTGTTGTTATTGCTGGTGGTGTCAGTGATGGTGGGGATGGTAGCTATGGTGATGTAGCTGCTAGCAACATGATTGCTATTGTTGTTATTGCTGGTGGTGTCAGTGATGGTGGGGATGGTAGCTATGGTGATGTAGCTGGTAGTAACATGATTGTTATTGTTGTTATTGCTGGTGGTGTCAGTGATGGTGGGGATGGTAGCTATGGTGATGTAGCTGGTAGTATCATGATTGCTATTGTTGTTATTGCTGGTGGTGTCAGTGATGGTGGGGATGGTAGCTATGGTGATGTAGCTGCTAGCAACATGATTGCTATTGTTGTTATTGCTGGTGGTGTTAGTGATGGTGGGGATGGTAGCTATGGTGATGAAGCTGGTAGCAACATGATTGCTATTGTTGTTATTGCTGGTGGTGTCAGTGATGGTGGTGATGGTAGCTATGGTGATGTAGCTGGTAGTAACTTGATTGCTATTGTTGTTATTGCTGGTGGTATCAGTGATGGTGGGGATGGAAGCTATAGTGATGTAACTGGTAGTAACATGATTGCTATTGTTGTTGTTGCTGGTGGTGTCAGTGATGGTGGGGATGGTAGCTATGTTGATGTAGCTGCTAGCAACATGATTGCTATTGTTGTTATTGCTGGTGGTATCAGTGATGGTGGGGATGGTAGCTATGGTGATGTAGCTGGTAGCAACATGAATGCTATTGTTGTTATTGCTGGTGGTGTCAGTGATGGTGGGGATGGTAGCTATGGTGATGTAGCTGCTAGCAACATGATTGCTATTGTTGTTATTGCTGGTGGTGTCAGTGATGGTGGGGATGGTAGCTATGGTGATGTGGCTGCTAGCAACATGATTGCTATTGTTGTTATTGCTGGTGGTGTCAGTGATGGTGGGGATGGTAGCTATGGTGATGTAGCTGCTTGTAACATGATTGCTATTGTTGTTTTTGCTGGTGGTGTCAGTGATGGTGGGGATTGTAGCTATGGTGATGTAGCTGCTAGCAACATGATTGCTATTGTTGTTATTGCTGGTGGTGTCAGTGATGGTGGGGATTGTAGCTATGGTGATGTAGCTGCTAGCAACATGATTGTTATTGTTGTTATTGCTGGTGGTGTCAGTGATGGTGGGGATGGTAGCTATGGTGATGTAGCTGGTAGTAACTTGATTGCTATTGTTGTTATTGCTGGTGGTGTCAGTGATGGTGGGGATGGTAGCTATGGTGATGTAGCTGCTAGCAACATGATTGCTATTGTTGTTATTGCTGGTGGTGTCAGTGATGGTGGGGATGGTAGCTATGGTGATGTAGCTGGTAGTAACATGATTGTTATTGTTGTTATTGCTGGTGGTGTCAGTGATGGTGGGGATGGTAGCTATGGTGATGTAGCTGGTAGTATCATGATTGCTATTGTTGTTATTGCTGGTGGTGTCAGTGATGGTGGGGTTGGTAGCTATGGTGATGTAGCTGCTAGCAACATGATTGCTATTGTTGTTATTGCTGGTGGTGTTAGTGATGGTGGGGATGGTAGCTATGGTGATGAAGCTGGTAGCAACATGATTGCTATTGTTGTTATTGCTGGTGGTGTCAGTGATGGTGGTGATGGTAGCTATGGTGATGTAGCTGGTAGTAACTTGATTGCTATTGTTGTTGTTGCTGCTGGTATCAGTGATGATGGGGATGGTAGCTATGGTGATGTAACTGGTAGTAACATGATTGCTATTGTTGTTGTTGCTGGTGGTGTCAGTGATGGTGGGGATGGTAGCTATGGTGATGTAGCTGCTAGCAACATGATTGCTATTGTTGTTATTGCTGGTGGTGTCAGTGATGGTGGGGATGGTAGCTATGGTGATGTAGCTGGTAGCAACATGAATGCTATTGTTGTTATTGCTGGTGGTGTCAGTGATGGTGGGGATGGTAGCTATAGTGATGTAGCTGCTAGCAACATGATTGCTATTGTTGTTATTGCTGGTGGTGTCAGTGATGGTGGGGATGGTAGCTATGGTGATGTAGCTGCTAGCAACATGATTGCTATTGTTGTTATTGCGGGTGGTGTCAGTGATGGTGGGGATGGTAGCTATGGTGATGTAGCTGGTAGTAACATGATTGCTATTGTTGTTAACGCTGGTGGTGTGAGTGATGGTGGGGATGGTAGCTATGGTGATGTAGCTGGTAGTAACATGATTGCTATTGTTGTTATCGCTGGTGGTGTCAGTGATGGTGGGGATGGTAGCCATGGTGATGTAGCTGCTAGCAACATGATTGCTATTGTTGTTGTTGCTGGTGGTGTCAGTGATGGTGGGGATGGTAGCTATGGTGATGTAGCTGCTAGCAACATGATTGCTATTGTTGTTATTGCTGGTGGTGTCAGTGATGGTGGGGATGGTAGCTATGGTGATGTAACTGGTAGTAACATGATTGCTATTGTTGTTGTTGCTGGTGGTGTCAGTGATGGTGGGGATGGTAGCTATGGTGATGTAGCTGCTAGCAACATGATTGCTATTGTTGTTATTGCTGGTGGTATCAGTGATGGTGGGGATGGTAGCTATGGTGATGTAGCTGCTAGCAACATGATTGCTATTGTTGTTATTGCTGGTGGTGTCAGTGATGGTGGGGATGGTAGCTATGGTGATGTAGCTGCTAGCAACATGATTGCTATTGTTGTTATTGCTGGTGGTGTCAGTGATGGTGGGGATGGTAGCTATGGTGATGTAGCTGCTTGTAACATGATTGCTATTGTTGTTTTTGTTGGTGGTGTCAGTGATGGTGGGGATTGTAGCTATGGTGATGTAGCTGCTAGCAACATGATTGCTATTGTTGTTATTGCTGGTGGTGTCAGTGATGGTGGGGATTGTAGCTATGGTGATGTAGCTGCTAGCAACATGATTGTTATTGTTGTTATTGCTGGTGGTGTCAGTGATGGTGGGGATGGTAGCTATGGTGATGTAGCTGGTAGTAACTTGATTGCTATTGTGGTTATTGCTGGTGGTGTCAGTGATGGTGGGGATGGTAGCTATGGTGATGTAGCTGGTAGTAACATGATTGTTATTGTTGTTATTGCTGGTGGTGTCAGTGATGGTGGGGATGGTAGCTATGGTGATGTAGCTGGTAGTAACATGATTGCTATTGTTGTTATTGCTGGTGGTGTCAGTGATGGTGGGGATGGTAGCTATGGTGATGTAGCTGCTAGCAACATGATTGCTATTGTTGTTATTGCTGGTGGTGTCAGTGATGGTGGGGATGGTAGCTATGGTGATGTAGCTGGTAGTAACATGATTGTTATTGTTGTTATTGCTGGTGGTGTCAGTGATGGTGGGGATGCTAGCTATGGTGATGTAGCTGGTAGTATCATGATTGCTATTGTTGTTATTGCTGGTGGTGTCAGTGATGGTGGGGATGGTAGCTATGGTGATGTAGCTGCTAGCAACATGATTGCTATTGTTGTTATTGCTGGTGGTGTTAGTGATGGTGGGGATGGTAGCTATGGTGATGAAGCTGGTAGCAACATGATTGCTATTGTTGTTATTGCTGGTGGTGTCAGTGATGGTGGTGATGGTAGCTATGGTGATGTAGCTGGTAGTAACTTGATTGCTATTGTTGTTATTGCTGCTGGTATCAGTGATGGTGGGGATGGAAGCTATGGTGATGTAACTGGTAGTAACATGATTGCTATTGTTGTTGTTGCTGGTGGTGTCAGTGATGGTGGGGATGGTAGCTATGGTGATGTAGCTGCTAGCAACATGATTGCTATTGTTGTTATTGCTGGTGGTATCAGTGATGGTGGGGATGGTAGCTATGGTGATGTAGCTGGTAGCAACATGAATGCTATTGTTGTTATTGCTGGTGGTGTCAGTGATGGTGGGGATGGTAGCTATGGTGATGTAGCTGCTAGCAACATGATTGCTATTGTTGTTATTGCTGGTGGTGTCAGTGATGGTGGGGATGGTAGCTATGGTGATGTGGCTGCTAGCAACATGATTGCTATTGTTGTTATTGCTGGTGGTGTCAGTGATGGTGGGGATGGTAGCTATGGTGATGTAGCTGCTTGTAACATGATTGCTATTGTTGTTTTTGCTGGTGGTGTCAGTGATGGTGGGGATTGTAGCTATGGTGATGTAGCTGCTAGCAACATGATTGCTATTGTTGTTATTGCTGGTGGTGTCAGTGATGGTGGGGATTGTAGCTATGGTGATGTAGCTGCTAGCAACATGATTGTTATTGTTGTTATTGCTGGTGGTGTCAGTG
The DNA here is from genome assembly GCA_964016885.1 of Eledone cirrhosa. Lineage (NCBI taxonomy): Eukaryota > Metazoa > Mollusca > Cephalopoda > Octopoda > Eledonidae > Eledone > Eledone cirrhosa. The sequence goes on from OZ024743.1 coordinate 335,727,458, forward strand.
ATGGTGGGGATGGTAGCTATGGTGATGTAGCTGGTAGTAACTTGATTGCTATTGTTGTTATTGCTGGTGGTGTCAGTGATGGTGGGGATGGTAGCTATGGTGATGTAGCTGCTAGCAACATGATTGCTATTGTTGTTATTGCTGGTGGTGTCAGTGATGGTGGGGATGGTAGCTATGGTGATGTAGCTGGTAGTAACATGATTGTTATTGTTGTTATTGCTGGTGGTGTCAGTGATGGTGGGGATGGTAGCTATGGTGATGTAGCTGGTAGTATCATGATTGCTATTGTTGTTATTGCTGGTGGTGTCAGTGATGGTGGGGTTGGTAGCTATGGTGATGTAGCTGCTAGCAACATGATTGCTATTGTTGTTATTGCTGGTGGTGTTAGTGATGGTGGGGATGGTAGCTATGGTGATGAAGCTGGTAGCAACATGATTGCTATTGTTGTTATTGCTGGTGGTGTCAGTGATGGTGGTGATGGTAGCTATGGTGATGTAGCTGGTAGTAACTTGATTGCTATTGTTGTTGTTGCTGCTGGTATCAGTGATGATGGGGATGGTAGCTATGGTGATGTAACTGGTAGTAACATGATTGCTATTGTTGTTGTTGCTGGTGGTGTCAGTGATGGTGGGGATGGTAGCTATGGTGATGTAGCTGCTAGCAACATGATTGCTATTGTTGTTATTGCTGGTGGTGTCAGTGATGGTGGGGATGGTAGCTATGGTGATGTAGCTGGTAGCAACATGAATGCTATTGTTGTTATTGCTGGTGGTGTCAGTGATGGTGGGGATGGTAGCTATAGTGATGTAGCTGCTAGCAACATGATTGCTATTGTTGTTATTGCTGGTGGTGTCAGTGATGGTGGGGATGGTAGCTATGGTGATGTAGCTGCTAGCAACATGATTGCTATTGTTGTTATTGCGGGTGGTGTCAGTGATGGTGGGGATGGTAGCTATGGTGATGTAGCTGGTAGTAACATGATTGCTATTGTTGTTAACGCTGGTGGTGTGAGTGATGGTGGGGATGGTAGCTATGGTGATGTAGCTGGTAGTAACATGATTGCTATTGTTGTTATCGCTGGTGGTGTCAGTGATGGTGGGGATGGTAGCCATGGTGATGTAGCTGCTAGCAACATGATTGCTATTGTTGTTGTTGCTGGTGGTGTCAGTGATGGTGGGGATGGTAGCTATGGTGATGTAGCTGCTAGCAACATGATTGCTATTGTTGTTATTGCTGGTGGTGTCAGTGATGGTGGGGATGGTAGCTATGGTGATGTAACTGGTAGTAACATGATTGCTATTGTTGTTGTTGCTGGTGGTGTCAGTGATGGTGGGGATGGTAGCTATGGTGATGTAGCTGCTAGCAACATGATTGCTATTGTTGTTATTGCTGGTGGTATCAGTGATGGTGGGGATGGTAGCTATGGTGATGTAGCTGCTAGCAACATGATTGCTATTGTTGTTATTGCTGGTGGTGTCAGTGATGGTGGGGATGGTAGCTATGGTGATGTAGCTGCTAGCAACATGATTGCTATTGTTGTTATTGCTGGTGGTGTCAGTGATGGTGGGGATGGTAGCTATGGTGATGTAGCTGCTTGTAACATGATTGCTATTGTTGTTTTTGTTGGTGGTGTCAGTGATGGTGGGGATTGTAGCTATGGTGATGTAGCTGCTAGCAACATGATTGCTATTGTTGTTATTGCTGGTGGTGTCAGTGATGGTGGGGATTGTAGCTATGGTGATGTAGCTGCTAGCAACATGATTGTTATTGTTGTTATTGCTGGTGGTGTCAGTGATGGTGGGGATGGTAGCTATGGTGATGTAGCTGGTAGTAACTTGATTGCTATTGTGGTTATTGCTGGTGGTGTCAGTGATGGTGGGGATGGTAGCTATGGTGATGTAGCTGGTAGTAACATGATTGTTATTGTTGTTATTGCTGGTGGTGTCAGTGATGGTGGGGATGGTAGCTATGGTGATGTAGCTGGTAGTAACATGATTGCTATTGTTGTTATTGCTGGTGGTGTCAGTGATGGTGGGGATGGTAGCTATGGTGATGTAGCTGCTAGCAACATGATTGCTATTGTTGTTATTGCTGGTGGTGTCAGTGATGGTGGGGATGGTAGCTATGGTGATGTAGCTGGTAGTAACATGATTGTTATTGTTGTTATTGCTGGTGGTGTCAGTGATGGTGGGGATGCTAGCTATGGTGATGTAGCTGGTAGTATCATGATTGCTATTGTTGTTATTGCTGGTGGTGTCAGTGATGGTGGGGATGGTAGCTATGGTGATGTAGCTGCTAGCAACATGATTGCTATTGTTGTTATTGCTGGTGGTGTTAGTGATGGTGGGGATGGTAGCTATGGTGATGAAGCTGGTAGCAACATGATTGCTATTGTTGTTATTGCTGGTGGTGTCAGTGATGGTGGTGATGGTAGCTATGGTGATGTAGCTGGTAGTAACTTGATTGCTATTGTTGTTATTGCTGCTGGTATCAGTGATGGTGGGGATGGAAGCTATGGTGATGTAACTGGTAGTAACATGATTGCTATTGTTGTTGTTGCTGGTGGTGTCAGTGATGGTGGGGATGGTAGCTATGGTGATGTAGCTGCTAGCAACATGATTGCTATTGTTGTTATTGCTGGTGGTATCAGTGATGGTGGGGATGGTAGCTATGGTGATGTAGCTGGTAGCAACATGAATGCTATTGTTGTTATTGCTGGTGGTGTCAGTGATGGTGGGGATGGTAGCTATGGTGATGTAGCTGCTAGCAACATGATTGCTATTGTTGTTATTGCTGGTGGTGTCAGTGATGGTGGGGATGGTAGCTATGGTGATGTAGCTGCTAGCAACATGATTGCTATTGTTGTTATTGCGGGTGGTGTCAGTGATGGTGGGGATGGTAGCTATGGTGATGTAGCTGCTTGTAACATGATTGCTATTGTTGTTTTTGCTGGTGGTGTCAGTGATGGTGGGGATTGTAGCTATGGTGATGTAGCTGCTAGCAACATGATTGCTATTGTTGTTATTGCTGGTGGTGTCAGTGATGGTGGGGATTGTAGCTATGGTGATGTAGCTGCTAGCAACATGATTGTTATTGTTGTTATTGCTGGTGGTGTCAGTGATGGTGGGGATGGCAGCTATGGTGATATAGCTGGTAGTAACTTGATTGCTATTGTTGTTATTGCTGGTGGTGTCAGTGATGGTGGGGATGGTAGCTATGGTGATGTAGCTGCTTGTAACATGATTTCTATTGTTGTTGTTGCTGGTGGGGTCAGTGATGGTGGGGATGGTAGCTATGGTGATGTAGCTGGTAGTAACTTGATTGCTATTGTTGTTATTGCTGGTGGTGTCAGTGATGGTGGGGATGGTAGCTATGGTGATGTAGCTGGTAGTAACTTGATTGCTATTGTGGTTATTGCTGGTGGTGTCAGTGATGGTGGGGATGGTAGCTATGGTGATGTAGCTGGTAGTAACATGATTGATATTGTTGTTATTGCTGGTGGTGTCAGTGATTGTGGGGATGGTAGCTATGGTGATGTAGCTGCTAGCAACATGATTGCTATTGTTGTTATTGCTGGTGGTGTCAGTGATGGTGGGGATGGTTGCTATGGTGATGTAGCTGGTAGTAACATGATTGCTATTGTTGTTATTGCTGGTGGTGTCAGTGATGGTGGGGATGGTTGCTATGGTGATGTAGCTGGTAGTAACATGATTGCTATTGTTGTTATTGCTGGTGGTATCAGTGATGTTGGGGATGGTAGCTATGGTGATGTAGCTGGTAGTAACATGATTGCTATTGTTGTTGTTGCTGGTGGTGTCAGTGATGGTGGGGATGGTAGCTATGGTGATGTAGCTGCTAGCAACATGATTGCTATTGTTGTTATTGCTGGTGGTGTCAGTGATGGTGGGGATAGTAGCTATGGTGATGTAGCTGCTAGCAACATGATTGCTATTGTTGTTATTGCTGGTGGTATCAGTGATGGTGGTGATGGTAGCTATGGTGATGTAGCTGGTAGTAACATGATTGCTATTGTTGTTATTGCTGGTGGTGTCAGTGATGGTGGGGATGGTAGCTATGGTGATGTAGCTGCTAGCAACATGATTGCTATTGTTGTTATTGCTGGTGGTGTCAGTGATGGTGGGGATGGTAGCTATGGTGATGTAGCTGCTAGCAACATGATTGCTATTGTTGTTATTGCTGGTGGGGTCAGTGATGGTGGGGATGGTAGCTATGGTGATGTAGCTGCTTGTAACATGATTGCTATTGTTGTTGTTGCTGGTGGTGTCAGTGATGGTGGGGATGGCAGCTATGGTGATGTAGCTGGTAGTAACTTGATTGCTATTGATGTTATTGCTGGTGGTGTCAGTGATGGTGGGGATGGTAGCTAAGGTGATGTAGCTGGTAGTAACATGATTGCTATTGTTGTTATTGCTGGTGGTGTCAGTGATTGTGGCGATGGTAGCTATGGTGATGTAGCTGGTAGTAACATGATTGCTATTGTTGTTATTGCTGGTGGTGTCAGTGATGGTGGGGATGGTAGCTATGGTGATGTAGCTGCTTGTAACATGATTGCTATTGTTGTTGTTGCTGGTGGGGTCAGTGATGGTGGGGATGGTAGCTATGGTGATGTAGCTGGTAGTAACTTGATTGCTATTGTTGTTATTGCTGGTGGTGTCAGTGATGGTGGGGATGGTAGCTATGGTGATGTAGCTGGTAGTAACTTGATTGCTATTGTGGTTATTGCTGGTGGTGTCAGTGATGGTGGGGATGGTAGCTATGGTGATGTAGCTGGTAGTAACATGATTGATATTGTTGTTATTGCTGGTGGTGTCAGTGATTGTGGGGATGGTAGCTATGGTGATGTAGCTGCTAGCAACATGATTGCTATTGTTGTTATTGCTGGTGGTGTCAGTGATGGTGGGGATGGTTGCTATGGTGATGTAGCTGGTAGTAACATGATTGCTATTGTTGTTATTGCTGGTGGTGTCAGTGATGGTGGGGATGGTTGCTATGGTGATGTAGCTGGTAGTAACATGATTGCTATTGTTGTTATTGCTGGTGGTATCAGTGATGTTGGGGATGGTAGCTATGGTGATGTAGCTGGTAGTAACATGATTGCTATTGTTGTTGTTGCTGGTGGTGTCAGTGATGGTGGGGATGGTCGCTATGGTGATGTAGCTGCTAGCAACATGATTGCTATTGTTGTTATTGCTGGTGGTGTCAGTGATGGTGGGGATAGTAGCTATGGTGATGTAGCTGCTAGCAACATGATTGCTATTGTTGTTATTGCTGGTGGTATCAGTGATGGTGGTGATGGTAGCTATGGTGATGTAGCTGGTAGTAACATGATTGCTATTGTTGTTATTGCTGGTGGTGTCAGTGATGGTGGGGATGGTAGCTATGGTGATGTAGCTGCTAGCAACATGATTGCTATTGTTGTTATTGCTGGTGGTGTCAGTGATGGTGGGGATGGTAGCTATGGTGATGTAGCTGCTAGCAACATGATTGCTATTGTTGTTATTGCTGGTGGGGTCAGTGATGGTGGGGATGGTAGCTATGGTGATGTAGCTGCTTGTAACATGATTGCTATTGTTGTTGTTGCTGGTGGTGTCAGTGATGGTGGGGATGGCAGCTATGGTGATGTAGCGGGTAGTAACTTGATTGCTATTGATGTTATTGCTGGTGGTGTCAGTGATGGTGGGGATGGTAGCTAAGGTGATGTAGCTGGTAGTAACATGATTGCTATTGTTGTTATTGCTGGTGGTGTCAGTGATTGTGGCGATGGTAGCTATGGTGATGTAGCTGGTAGTAACATGATTGCTATTGTTGTTATTGCTGGTGGTGTCAGTGATGGTGGGGATGGTAGCTATGGTGATGTAGCTGCTAGCAACATGATTGCTATTGTTGTTATTGCTGGTGGTGTCAGTGATGTTGGGGATGGTTGCTATGGTGATGTAGCTGGTAGTAACATGATTGCTATTGTTGTTATTGCCGGTGGTGTCAGTGATGGTGGGGATTGTAGCTATGGTGATGTAGCTGCTAGCAACATGATTGTTATTGTTGTTATTGCTGGTGGTGACAGTGATGGTGGGGATGGTAGCTATGGTGATGTAGCTGGTAGTAACATGATTGCTATTGTTGTTATTGCTGGTGGTGTCAGTGATGGTGGGGATGGTAACTATGGTGATGTAGCTGGTAGTAACATGATTGCTATTGTTGTTATCGCTGGTGGTGTCAGTGATGGTGGGGATGGTAGCCATGGGGATGTAGCTGCTAGCAACATGATTGCTATTGTTGTTGTTGCTGGTGGTGTCAGTGATGGTGGGGATGGTAGCTATGGTGATGTAGCTGCTAGCAACATGATTGCTATTGTTGTTATTGCTGGTGGTGTCAGTGATGGTGGGGATGGTAGCTAAGGTGATGTAGCTGGTAGTAACATGATTGCTATTGTTGTTATTGCTGGTGGTGTCAGTGATTGTGGGGATGGTAGCTATGGTGATGTAGCTGCTAGCAACATGATTGCTATTGTTGTTATTGCTGGTGGTGTCAGTGATGTTGGGGATGGTTACTATGGTGATGTAGCTGGTAGTAACATGATTGCTATTGTTGTTATTGCCGGTGGTGTCAGTGATGGTGGGGATTGTAGCTATGGTGATGTAGCTGCTAGCAACAGGATTGCTATTGTTGTTATTGCTGGTGGTATCAGTGATGGTGGGGATGGTAGCTATGGTGATGTAGCTGGTAGTAACATGATTGCTATTGTTGTTATCGCTGGTGGTGTCAGTGTTGGTGGGGATGGTAGCTATGGTGATGTAGCTGCTAGCAACAGGATTGCTATTGTTGTTATTGCTGGTGGTGTCAGTGATGGTGGGGATGGTAGCTATGGTGATGTAGCTGCTAGCAACATGATTGCTATTGTTGTTATTGCTGGTGGTGTCAGTGATGGTGGGGATGGTAGCTATGGTGATGTAGCTGCTAGCAACATGATTGCTATTGTTGTAATTGCTGGTGGTGTCAGTGATGGTGGGGATGGTTGCTATGGTGATGTAGCTGGTAGTAACATGGTTGCTATTGTTGTTATTGCTGGTGGTGTCAGTGATGGTGGGGATGGTTGCTATGGAGATGTAGCTGGTAGTAACATGGTTGCTATTGTTGTTATTGCTGGTGGTGTCAGTGATGGTGGGGATGGTAGCTATGGTGATGTAGCTGCTAGCAACATGATTGCTATTGTTGTTATTGCTGGTGGTGTCAGTGATGGTGGGGATGGTTGCTATGGTGATGTAGCTGGTAGTAACATGATTGCTATTGTTGTTATTGCTGGTGGTGTCAGTGATTGTGGGGATTGTAGCTACGGTGATGTAGCTGCTAGCAACATGATTGCTATTGTTGTTATTGCTGGTGGTGTCAGTGATGGTGGGGATGGTAGCTATGGTGATGTAGCTGGTAGTAACATGATTGCTATTGTTGTTATTGCTGGTGGTGAGAGTGATGGTGGGGATGGTAGCTATGGTGATGTAGCTGGTAGTAACATGATTGCTATTGTTGTTATTGCTGGTGGTGTCAGTGATGGTGGGGATGGTAGCTATGGTGATGTAGCTGGTAGTAACATGATTGCTATTGTTGTTATCGCTGGTGGTGTCAGTGATGGTGGGGATGGTAGCCATGGTGATGTAGCTGCTAGCAACATGATTGCTATTGTTGTTGTTTCTGGTGGTGTCAGTGATGGTGGGGATGGTAGCTATGGTGATGTAGCTGCTAGCAACATGATTGCTATTGTTGTTATTGCTGGTGGTGTCAGTGATGGTGGGGATGGTAACTATGGTGATGTAGCTGGTAGTAACATGATTGCTATTGTTGTTATCGCTGGTGGTGTCAGTGATGGTGGGGATGGTAGCCATGGTGATGTAGCTGCTAGCAACATGATTGCTATTGTTGTTGTTTCTGGTGGTGTCAGTGATGGTGGGGATGGTAGCTATGGTGATGTAGCTGCTAGCAACATGATTGCTATTGTTGTTATTGCTGGTGGTGTCAGTGATGGTGGGGATGGTAGCTATGGTGATGTAGCTGGTAGTAACTTGATTGCTATTGTTGTTATTGCTGGTGGTATCAGTGATGGTGGGGATGGTAGCTATGGTGATGTAGCTGGTAGTAACATGATTGCTATTGTTGTTGTTGCTGGTGGTGTCAGTGATGGTGGGGATAGTAGCTATGGTGATGTAGCTGGTAGTAACATGATTGCTATTGTTGTTATTGCTGGTGGTGTCAGTGATGGTGGGGATGGTAGCTATGGTGATGTAGCTGCTAGCAACATGATTGCTATTGTTGTTATTGCTGGTGGTATCAGTGATGGTGGTGATGGTAGCTATGGTGATGTAGCTGGTAGTAACATGATTGCTATTGTTGTTATTGCTGGTGGTGTCAGTGATGGTGGGGATGGTAGCTATGGTGATGTAGCTGCTAGCAACATGATTGCTATTGTTGTTATTGCTGGTGGTGTCAGTGATGGTGGGGATGGTAGCTATGGTGATGTAGCTGCTAGCAACATGATTGCTATTGTTGTTATTGCTGGTGGTGTCAGTGATGGTGGGGATGGTAGCTATGGTGATGTAGCTGCTTGTAACATGATTGCTATTGTTGTTGTTGCTGGTGGTGTCAGTGAAGGTGGGGATGGCAACTATGGTGATGTAGCTGGTAGTAACATGATTGCTATTGTTGTTATTGCTGGTGGTGTCAGTGATGGTGGGGATGGTTGCTATGGTGATGTAGCTGGTAGTAACATGATTGCTATTGTTGTTATTGCCGGTGGTGTCAGTGATGGTGGGGATGGTAGCTATGGTGATGTAGCTGGTAGTAACATGATTGCTATTGTTGTTATTGCTGGTGGTGTCAGTGATGGTGGGGATGGTAGCTATGGTGATGTAGCTGCTAGCAACATGATTGCTATTGTTGTTATTGCTGGTGGTGTCAGTGATGTTGGGGATGGTTGCTATGGTGATGTAGCTGGTAGTAACATGATTGCTATTGTTGTTATTGCTGGTGGTGTCAGTGATGGTGGGGATGGTAACTATGGTGATGTAGCTGGTAGTAACATGATTGCTATTGTTGTTATCGCTGGTGGTGTCAGTGATGGTGGGGATGGTAGCCATGGGTATGTAGCTGCTAGCAACATGATTGCTATTGTTGTTGTTGCTGGTGGTGTCAGTGATGGTGGGGATGGTAGCTATGGTGATGTAGCTGCTAGCAACATGATTGCTATTGTTGTTATTGCTGGTGGTGTCAGTGATGGTGAGGATGGTAGATATGGTGATGTAGCTGGTAGTAACATGATTGTTATTGTTGTTATTGCTGGTGGTGTCAGTGATGGTGGGGATCGTAGCTATGGTGATGTAGCTGCTAGCAACATGATTGCTATTGTTGTTATTGCTGGTGGTATCAGTGATGGTGGGGATGGTAGCTATGGTGATGTAGCTGGTAGCAACATGATTGCTATTGTTGTTATTGCTGGTGGTGTCAGTGTTGGTGGGGATGGTAGCTATGGTGATGTAGCTGCTAGCAACATGATTGCTATTGTTGTTATTGCTGGTGGTGTCAGTGATGGTGGAATTGGTTGCTATGGTGATGTAGCTGGTAGTAACATGGTTGCTATTGTTGTTATTGCTGGTGGTGTCAGTGATGGTGGGGATGGTTGCTATGGAGATGTAGCTGGTAGTAACATGGTTGCTATTGTTGTTATTGCTGGTGGTGTCAGTGATGGTGGGGATGGTAGCTATGGTGATGTAGCTGGTAGTAACATGATTGCTATTGTTGTTATTGCTGGTGGTGTCAGTGATGGTGGGGATGGTAGCTATGGTGATGTAGCTGGTAGTAACATGATTGCTATTGTTGTTATCGCTGGTGGTGTCAGTGATGGTGGGGATGGTAGCCATGGTGATGTAGCTGCTAGCAACATGATTGCTATTGTTGTTGTTTCTGGTGGTGTCAGTGATGGTGGGGATGGTAGCTATGGTGATGTAGCTGCTAGCAACATGATTGCTATTGTTGTTATTGCTGGTGGTGTCAGTGATGGTGGGGATGGTAGCTATGGTGATGTAGCTGGTAGTAACTTGATTGCTATTGTTGTTATTGCCGGTGGTATCAGTGATGGTGGGGATGGTAGATATGGTGATGTAGCTGGTAGTAACATGATTGCTATTGTTGTTGTTGCTGGTGGTGTCAGTGATGGTGGGGATGGTAGCTATGGTGATGTAGCTGGTAGTAACATGATTGCTATTGTTGTTATTGCAGGTGGTGTCAGTGATGGTGGGGATGGTAGCTATGGTGATGTAGCTGCTAGCAACATGATTGCTATTGTTGTTATTGCTGGTGGTATCAGTGATGGTGGTGATGGTAGCTATGGTGATGTAGCTGGTAGTAACATGATTGCTATTGTTGTTATTGCTGGTGGTGTCAGTGATGGTGGGGATGGTAGCTATGGTGATGTAGCTGCTAGCAACATGATTGCTATTGTTGTTATTGCTGGTGGTGTCAGTGATGGTGGGGATGGTAGCTATGGTATTGTAGCTGCTAGCAACATGATTGCTATTGTTGTTATTGCTGGTGGTGTCAGTGATGGTGGGGATGGTAGCTATGGTGATGTAGCTGCTTGTAACATGATTGCTATTGTTGTTGTTGCTGGTGGTGTCAGTGATGGTGGGGATGGCAACTATGGTGATGTAGCTGGTAGTAACATGATTGCTATTGTTGTTATTGCTGGTGGTGTCAGTGATGGTGGGGATGGTTGCTATGGTGATGTAGCTGGTAGTAACATGATTGCTATTGTTGTTATTGCCGGTGGTGTCAGTGATGGTGGGGATGGTAGCTATGGTGATGTAGCTGGTAGTAACATGATTGCTATTGTTGTTATTGCTGGTGGTGTCAGTGATGGTGGGGATGGTAGCTATGGTGATGTAGCTGCTAGCAACATGATTGCTATTGTTGTTATTGCTGGTGGTGTCAGTGATGGTGGGGATGGTTGCTATGGTGATGTAGCTGGTAGTAACATGATTGCTATTGTTGTTATTGCTGGTGATGTCAGTGATGTTGGGGATGGTTGCTATGGTGATGTAGCTGGTAGTAACATGATTGCTATTGTTGTTATTGCTGGTGGTGTCAGTGATGGTGGGGATGGTAACTATGGTGATGTAGCTGGTAGTAACATGATTGCTATTGTTGTTATCGCTGGTGGTGTCAGTGATGGTGGGGATGGTAGCCATGGGGATGTAGCTGCTAGCAACATGATTGCTATTGTTGTTGTTGCTGGTGGTGTCAGTGATGGTGGGGATGGTAGCTATGGTGATGTAGCTGCTAGCAACATGATTGCTATTGTTGTTATTGCTGGTGGTGTCAGTGATGGTGGGGATGGTAGATATGGTGATGTAGCTGGTAGTAACATGATTGTTATTGTTGTTATTGCTGGTGGTGTCAGTGATGGTGGGGATCGTAGCTATGGTGATGTAGCTGCTAGCAACATGATTGCTATTGTTGTTATTGCTGGTGGTATCAGTGATGGTGGGGATGGTAGCTATGGTGATGTAGCTGGTAGCAACATGATTGCTATTGTTGTTATTGCTGGTGGTGTCAGTGTTGGTGGGGATGGTAGCTATGGTGATGTAGCTGCTAGCAACATGATTGCTATTGTTGTTATTGCTGGTGGTGTCAGTGATGGTGGGGATGGTAGCTATGGTGATGTAGCTGCTTGTAACATGATTGCTATTGTTGTTGTTGCTGGTGGTGTCAGTGATGGTGGGGATGGTAGCTATGCTGATGTAGCTGGTAGTAACATGATTGCTATTGTTGTTATTGCTGGTGGTGTCAGTGATGCTGGGGATGGTAGCTATGGTGATGTAGCTGGTAGTAACATGATAGCTATTGTTGTTATTGCTGGTGGTGTCAGTGATGGTGGGGATGGTAGCTATGGTGATGTAGCTGGTAGTAACATGATTGCTATTGTTGTTATTGCTGGTGGTGTCAGTGATGGTGGGCATGGTAGCTATGGTGATGTAGCTGGTAGTAACATGATTGCTATTGTTGTTATTGCTGGTGGTGTCAGTGTTGGTGGGGATGGTAGCTATGGTGATGTAGCTGCTAGCAACAGGATTGCTATTGTTGTTATTGCTGGTGGTATCAGTGATGGTGGGGGTGGTAGCTATGGTGATGTAGCTGGTAGTAACATGATTGCTATTGTTGTTATTGCTGGTGGTGTCAGTGATGGTGGGGATGGTAGCTATGATGATGTAGCTGCTAGCAACATGATTGCTATTGTTGTTATTGCTGGTGGTGTCAGTGATGGTGGGGATGGTAGCTATGGTGATGTAGCTGCTAGCAACATGATTGCTATTGTTGTAATTGCTGGTGGTGTCAGTGATGGTGGGGATGGTTGCTATGGTGATGTAGCTGGTAGTAACATGGTTGCTATTGTTGTTATTGCTGGTGGTGTCAGTGTTGGTGGGGATGGTAGCTATGGTGATGTAGCTGCTAGCAACATGATTGCTATTGTTGTTATTGCTGGTGGTGTCAGTGATGGTGGGGATGGTTGCTATGGAGATGTAGCTGGTAGTAACATGGTTGCTATTGTTGTTATTGCTGGTGGTGTCAGTGTTGGTGGGGATGGTAGCTATGGTGATGTAGCTGCTAGCAACATGATTGCTATTGTTGTTATTGCTGGTGGTGTCAGTGATGGTGGGGATGGTTGCTATGGTGATGTAGCTGGTAGTAACATGATTGCTATTGTTGTTATTGCTGGTGGTGTCAGTGATTGTGGGGATTGTAGCTACGGTGATGTAGCTGCTAGCAACATGATTGCTATTGTTGTTATTGCTGGTGGTGAGAGTGATGGTGGGGATGGTAGCTATGGTGATGTAGCTGGTAGTAACATGATTGCTATTGTTGTTATTGCTGGTGGTGTCAGTGATGGTGGGGATGGTAGCTATGGTGATGTAGCTGGTAGTAACATGATTGCTATTGATGTTATCGCTGGTGGTGTCAGTGATGGTGGGGATGGTAGCCATGGTGATGTAGCTGCTAGCAACATGATTGCTATTGTTGTTGTTTCTGGTGGTGTCAGTGATGGTGGGGATGGTAGCTATGGTGATGTAGCTGCTAGCAACATGATTGCTATTGTTGTTATTGCTGGTGGTGTCAGTGATGGTGGGGATGGTAACTATGGTGATGTAGCTGGTAGTAACTTGATTGCTATTGTTGTTATTGCTGGTGGTGTCAGTGATGGTGGGGATGGTAACTATGGTGATGTAGCTAGTAGTAACATGATTGCTATTGTTGTTATCGCTGGTGGTGTCAGTGATGGTGGGGATGGTAGCCATGGTGATGTAGCTGCTAGCAACATGATTGCTATTGTTGTTGTTTCTGGTGGTGTCAGTGATGGTGGGGATGGTAGCTATGGTGATGTAGCTGGTAGTAACTTGATTGCTATTGTTGTTATTGCTGGTGGTATCAGTGATGGTGGGGATGGTAGCTATGGTGATGTAGCTGGTAGTAACATGATTGCTATTGTTGTTGTTGTTGGTGGTGTCAGTGATGGTGGGGATGGTAGCTATGGTGATGTAGCTGGTAGTAACATGATTGCTATTGTTGTTATTGCTGGTGGTGTCAGTGATGGTGGGGATGGTAGCTATGGTGATGTAGCTGCTAGCAACATGATTGCTATTGTTGTTATTGCTGGTGGTATCAGTGATGGTGGTGATGGTAGCTATGGTGATGTAGCTGGTAGTAACATGATTGCTATTGTTGTTATTGCTGGTGGTGTCAGTGATGGTGGGGATGGTAGCTATGGTGATGTAGCTGCTAGCAACATGATTGCTATTGTTGTTATTGCTGGTGGTGTCAGTGATGGTGGGGATGGTAGCTATGGTGATGTAGCTGCTAGCAACATGATTGCTATTGTTGTTATTGCTGGTGGTGTCAGTGATGGTGGGGATGGTAGCTATGGTGATGTAGCTGCTTGTAACATGATTGCTATTGTTGTTGTTGCTGGTGGTGTCAGTGATGTTGGGGATGGTTGCTATGGTGATGTAGCTGGTAGTAACATGATTGCTATTGTTGTTATTGCTGGTGGTGTCAGTGATGGTGGGGATGGTAACTATGGTGATGTAGCTGGTAGTAACATGATTGCTATTGTTGTTATCGCTGGTGGTGTCAGTGATGGTGGGGATGGTAGCCATGGGGATGTAGCTGCTAGCAACATGATTGCTATTGTTGTTGTTGCTGGTGGTGTCAGTGATGGTGGGGATGGTAGCTATGGTGATGTAGCTGCTAGCAACATGATTGCTATTGTTGTTATTGCTGGTGGTGTCAGTGATGGTATGGATGGTAGATATGGTGATGTAGCTGGTAGTAACATGATTGTTATTGTTGTTATTGCTGGTGGTGTCAGTGATGGTGGGGATCGTAGCTATGGTGATGTAGCTGCTAGCAACATGATTGCTATTGTTGTTATTGCTGGTGGTGTCAGTGATGGTGGGGATGGTAGCTATGGTGATGTAGCTGCTAGCAACATGATTGCTATTGTTGTTGTTGCTGGTGGTGTCAGTGATGGTGGGGATGGTAGCTATGGTGATGTAGCTGCTAGCAACATGATTGCTATTGTTGTTGTTGCTGGTGGTGTCAGTGATGGTGGGGATGGTAGCTATGGTGATGTAGCTGCTAGCAACATGATTGCTATTGTTGTTGTTGCTGGTGGTGTCAGTGATGGTGGGGATGGTAGCTATGGTGATGTAGCTGCTAGCAACATGATTGCTATTGTTGTTGTTGCTGGTGGTGTCAGTGATGGTGGGGATGGTAGCTATGGTGATGTAGCTGCTAGCAACATGATTGCTATTGTTGTTGTTGCTGGTGGTGTCAGTGATGGTGGGGATGGTAGCTATGGTGATGTAGCTGCTAGCAACATGATTGCTATTGTTGTTATTGCTGGTGGTATCAGTGATGGTGGTGATGGTAGCTATGGTGATGTAGCTGGTAGTAACATGATTGCTGTTGTTGTTATTGCTGGTGGTGTCAGTGTTGGTGGGGATGGTAGCTATGGTGATGTAGCTGCTAGCAACATGATTGCTATTGTTGTTATTGCTGGTGGTGTCAGTGATGGTGGGGATGGTAGCTATGGTGATGTAGCTGCTTGTAACATGATTGCTATTGTTGTTATTGCTGGTGGTGTCAGTGATGGTGGGGATGGTAGCTATGGTGATGTAGCTGGTAGTAACTTGATTGCTATTGTTGTTATTGCTGGTGGTGTCAGTGATGGTGGGGATGGTAGCTATGCTGATGTAGCTGGTAGTAACATGATTGCTATTGTTGTTATTGCTGGTGGTGTCAGTGATGCTGGGGATGGTAGCTATGGTGACGTAGCTGGTAGTAACATGATAGCTATTGTTGTTATTGCTGGTGGTGTCAGTGATGGTGGGGATGGTAGCTATGGTGATGTAGCTGGTAGTAACATGATTGCTA
This sequence comes from Eledone cirrhosa, assembly GCA_964016885.1. Taxonomy (NCBI): domain Eukaryota; kingdom Metazoa; phylum Mollusca; class Cephalopoda; order Octopoda; family Eledonidae; genus Eledone; species Eledone cirrhosa. The sequence goes on from OZ024743.1 coordinate 335,742,953, forward strand.
TTGTTGTTATTGCTGGTGGTGTCAGTGATGGTGGGCATGGTAGCTATGGGGATGTAGCTGGTAGTAACATGATTGCTATTGTTGTTATTGCTGGTGGTGTCAGTGATGGTGGGGATGGTAGCTATGGTGATGTAGCTGGTAGTAACATGATTGCTATTGTTGTTATAGCTGGTGGTGTCAGTGATGGTGGGGATGGTAGCTATGGTGATGTAGCTGGTAGTAACATGATTGCTATTGTTGTTATTGCTGGTGGTGTCAGTGATGGTGGGGATGGTAGCTATGGTGATGTAGCTGGTAGTAACATGATTGCTATTGTTGTTATTGCTGGTGGTGTCAGTGATGGTGGGGATGGTAGCTATGGTGATGTAGCTGGTAGTAACATGATTTTTATTGTTGTTATTGCTGGTGGTGTCAGTGATGCTGGGGATGGTAACTATGGTGATGTAGCTGGTAGTAACATGATTGCTATTGTTGTTATCGCTGGTGGTGTCAGTGATGGTGGGGATGGTAGCTATGGTGATGTAGCTGGTTGTAACATGATTGCTATTGTTGTTGTTGCTGGTGGTGTCAGTGATGGTGGGGAAGGTAGCTATGGTGATGTAGCTGGTAGTAACATGATTGCTATTGTTGTTATTGCTGGTGGTGTCAGTGATGGTGGGGATGGTAGTTATGGTGATGTAGCTGGTAGCAACAGGATTGCTATTGTTGTTATTGCTGGTGGTGTCAGTGATGGTGGGGATGGTAGCTATGGTGATGTAGCTGCTAGCAACATGATTGCTATTGTTGTTATTGCTGGTGGTGTCAGTGATGGTGGGGATGGTAGCTATGGTGATGTAGCTGGTTGTAACATGATTGCTATTGTTGTTGTTGCTGGTGGTGTCAGTGATGGTGGGGAAGGTAGCTATGGTGATGTAGCTGGTAGTAACATGATTGCTATTGTTGTTATTGCTGGTGGTGTCAGTGATGGTGGGGATGGTAGTTATGGTGATGTAGCTGGTAGCAACAGGATTGCTATTGTTGTTATTGCTGGTGGTATCAGTGATGGTGGGGATGGTAGCTATGCTGATGTAGCTGGTAGCAACAGGATTGCTATTGTTGTTATTGCTGGTGGTATCAGTGATTGTGGGGATGGTAGCTATGGTGATGTAGCTGCTAGCAACATGATTGCTATTGTTGTTATTGCTGGTGGTGTCAGTGATGGTGGGGATGGTAGCTATGGTGATTTAGCTGGTAGTAACATGATTGCTATTGTTGTTATTGCTGGTGGTGTCAGTGATGGTGGGGATGGTAGCTATGGTGATGTAGCAGGTAGTAACATGATTGTTATTGTTGTTATTGCTGGTGGTGTCAGTGATGGTGGGGATGGTAGCTATGGTGATGTAGCTGGTAGTAACATGATTGTTATTGTTGTTATTGCTGGTGGTGTCAGTGATGGTGGGGATGGTAGCTATGGTGATGTAGCTGCTAGGAACAAGATTGCTATTGTTGTTATTGCTGGTGGTGTTAGTGATGGTGGGGATGGTAGCTATGGTGATGAAGCTGGTAGCAACATGATTGCTATTGTTGTTATTGCTGGTGGTGTCAGTGATGGTGGGGGTGGTAGCTATGGTGATGTAACTGGTAGTAACATGATTGCTATTGTTGTTGTTGCTGGTGGTGTCAGTGATGGTGGGGATCGTAGCTATGGTGATGTAACTGGTAGTAATTTGATTGCTATTGTTGTTATTGCTGGTGGTATCAGTGATGGTGGGGATGGTAGCTATGGTGATGTAACTGGTAGTAACATGATTGCTATTGTTGTTGTTGCTGGTGGTGTCAGTGATGGTGGGGATCGTAGCTATGCTGATGTAGCTGGTAGTAACTTGATTGCTATTGTTGTTATTGCTGGTGGTATCAGTAATGGTGGGGATGGTAGCTATGGTGATGTAACTGGTAGTAACATGATTGCTATTGTTGTTGTTGCTGGTGGTGTCAGTGATGGTGGGGATCGTAGCTATGGTGATGTAGCTGCTAGCAACATGATTGCTATTGTTGTTATTGCTGGTGGTATCAGTGATGGTGGGGATGGTAGCTATGGTGATGTAGCTGGTAGTAACATGATTGCTATTGTTGTTATTGCTGGTGGTGTCAGTGATGGTGGGGATGGTAGCTATGGTGATGTAGCTGCTAGCAACATGATTGCTATTGTTGTTATTGCTGGTGGTGTCAGTGATGGTGGGGATGGTAGCTATGGTGATGTAGCTGCTAGCAACATGATTGCTATTGTTGTTATTGCTGGTGGTGTCAGTGATGGTGGGGATGGTTGCTATGGTGATGTAGCTGGTAGTAACATGATTGGTATTGTTGTTATTGCTGGTGGTGTCAGTGATGGTGGGGATGGTTGCTATGGTGATGTAGCTGGTAGTAACATGGTTGCTATTGTTGTTATTGCTGGTGGTGTCATTGATGGTGGGGATGGTAGCTATGGTGATGTAGCTGCTAGCAACATGATTGCTATTGTTGTTATTGCTGGTGGTGTCAGTGATGGTGGGGATGGTAGCTATGGTGATGTAGCTGGTAGTAACATGATTGCTATTGTTGTTATTGCTGGTGGTGTCAGTGATGGTGGGGATGGTAGATATGGTGATGTAGCTGGTTGTAACATGATTGCTATTGTTGTTATTGCTGGTGGTGTCAGTGATGGTGGGGATGGTAGCTATGGTGATGTAGCTGCTAGCAACATGATTTCTATTGTTGTTGTTTCTGGTGGTGTCAGTGATGGTGGGGATGGTAGCTATGGTGATGTAGCTGCTAGCAACATGATTGCTATTGTTGTTATTGCTGGTGGTGTCAGTGATGGTGGGGAAGGTTGCTATGGTGATGTAGCTGGTAGTAACATGATTGCTATTGTTGTTATTGCTGGTGGTGTCAGTGATGGTGGGGATTGTAGCTATGGTGATGTAGCTGCTAGCAACATGATTGTGATTGTTGTTATTGCTGGTGGTGACAGTGATGGTGGGGATCGTAGCTATGGTGATGTAGCTGGTAGTAACATGATTGCTATTGTTGTTATTGCTGGAGGTGTCAGTGATGGTGGGGATGGTAACTATGGTGATGTAGCTGGTAGTAACATGATTGCTATTGTTGTTATCGCTGGTGGCGTCAGTGATGGTGGGGATGGTAGCCATGGTGATGTAGCTGCTAGCAACATGATTGCTATTGTTGTTGTTGCTGGTGGTGTCAGTGATGGTGGGGATGGTAGCTATGGTGATGTAGCTGCTAGCAACATGATTGCTATTGTTGTTATTGCTGGTGGTGTCAGTGATGGTGGGGATGGTAGATATGGTGATGTAGCTGGTAGTAACATGATTGTTATTGTTGTTATTGCTGGTGGTTTTAGTGATGGTGTGGATGGTAGCTATGGTGATGTAGCTGGTAGTAACATGATTGCTATTGTTGTTATTGCTGGTGGTGTCAGTGATGGTGGGGATGGTAGATATGGTGATGTAGCTGGTAGTAACATGATTGCTATTGTTGTTATTGCTGGTGGTGTTAGTGATGGTGGGGATGGTAGCTATGGTGATGAAGCTGGTAGCAACATGATTGCTATTGTTGTTATTGCTGGTGGTGTCAGTGATGGTGGGGATGGTAGCTATGGTGATGTAGCTGGTAGTAACTTGATTGCTATTGTTGTTATTGCTGGTGGTATCAGTGATGGTGGGGATGGTAGCTATGGTGGTGTAGCTGGTAGTAACATGATTGCTATTGTTGTTATTGCTGGTGGTGTCAGTGATGGTGGGGATGGTAGCTATGGTGATGTAGCTGGTAGTAACTTGATTGCTATTGTTGTTATTGCTGGTGGTATCAGTGATGGTGGGGATGGTAGCTATGGTGATGTAGCTGGTAGTAACATGATTGCTATTGTTGTTATTGCTGGTGGTATCAGTGATGGTGGGGATGGTAGCTATGGTGATGTAGCTGGTAGTAACTTGATTGCTATTGTTGTTATTGCTGGTGGTATCAGTGATGGTGGGGATGGTAGCTACGGTGATGTAGCTGCTTGTAACATGATTGCTATTGTTGTTGTTGCTGGTGGTGTCAGTGATGGTGGGGATGGCAGCTATGGTGATGTAGCTGGTAGTAACTTGATTGCTATTGTTGTTATTGCTGGTGGTGTCAGTGATGGTGGGGATGGTAGCTATGGTGATGTAGCTGGTAGTAACATGATTGCTATTGTTGTTATTGCTGGTGGTGTCAGTGATGGTGGGGATGGTAGCTATGGTGATGTAGCTGGTAGTAACATGATTGCTATTGTTGTTATTGCTGGTGGTGTCAGTGATGGTGGGGATGGTAGCTATGGTGATGTAGCTGGTAGTAACATGATTGCTATTGTTGTTATTGCTGGTGGTGTCAGTGATGGTGGGGATGGTAGCTATGGTGATGTAGCTGGTAGTAACATGATTGCTATTGTTGTTATTGCTGGTGGTGTCAGTGATGGTGGGGATGGTAACTATGGTGATGTAGCTGGTAGTAACATGATTGCTATTGTTGTTATTGCTGGTGGTGTCAGTTATGCTGGGGATGGTAGCTATGGTGATGTAGCTGGTAGTAACATGATTGCTATTGTTGTTATCGCTGGTGGTGTCAGTGATGGTGGGGATGGTAGCTATGGTGATGTAGCTGCTAGCAACATGATTGCTATTGTTGTTATTGCTGGTGGTGTCAGTGATGGTGGGGATGGTAGCTATGGTGATGTAGCTGGTAGTAACATGATTGCTATTGTTGTTATCGCTGGTGGTGTGAGTGATGGTGGGGATCGTAGCTATGGTGATGTAGCTGGTAGTAACATGATTGCTATTGTTGTTATTGCTGGTGGTTTGAGTGATGGTGGGGATGGTAGCTATGGTGATGTAGCTGGTTGTAACATGATTGCTATTGTTGTTGTTGCTGGTGGTGTCAGTGATGGTGGGGATGGTAGCTGTGGTGGTGTAGCTGGTAGTAACATCATTGCTATTGTTGTTATTGTTGGTGGTGTCAGTGATGGTGGGGATGGTAGCTATGGTGATGTAGCTGGGAGTAACATGATTGCTATTGTTGTTATTGCTGGTGGTGTCAGTGATGGTGGGGATGGTAGCTATGGTGATGTGGCTTGTAGTAACATGATTGCTATTGTTGTTATTGCTGGTGTCTGTGATGGTGGGGATGGTAGCTATGGTGATGTAGCTGGTAGTAACATGATTGCTATTGTTGTTATAGCTGGTGGTGTCAGTGATGGTCGGGATGGTAGCTATGGTGATGTAGGTGCTAGCAACATGATTGCTATTGTTGTTATTGCTGGTGGTGTCAGTGATGGTGGGGATGGTAGCTATGGTGATGTAGCGGCAAGCAACATGATTGCTATTGTTGTTATTGCTGGTGGTGTCAGTGATGGTGGGGATGGTAGCTATGGTGATGTAGCTGGTAGTAACATGATTGCTATTGTTGTTATTGCTGGTGGTGTCAGTGATGGTGGGGATGGTAGCTATGGTGATGTAGCTGGTAGTAACTTGATTGCTATTGTTGTTATTGCTGGTGTTGTCAGTGATTGTGGGGATGGTAGCTATGGTGATGTAGCTGGTAGTAACTTGATTGCTATTGTTGTTATTGCTGGTGGTATCAGTGATGGTGGGGATGGTAGCTATGGTGGTGTAGCTGGTAGTAACATGATTGCTATTGTTGTTATTGCTGGTGGTGTCAGTGATGGTGGGGATGGTAGCTATGGTGATGTAGCTGGTAGTAACTTGATTGCTATTGTTGTTATTGCTGGTGGTATCAGTGATGGTGGGGATGGTAGCTATGGTGATGTAGCTGGTAGTAACATGATTGCTATTGTTGTTATTGCTGGTGGTATCAGTGATGGTGGGGTTGGTAGCTATGGTGATGTAGCTGGTAGTAACTTGATTGCTATTGTTGTTATTGCTGGTGGTATCAGTGATGGTGGGGATGGTAGCTACGGTGATGTAGCTGGTAGTAACATGATTGCTATTGTTGTTATTGCTGGTGGTGTCAGTGATGGTGGGGTTGGTAGCCCATGGTGATGTAGCTGCTTGTAACATGATTGCTATTGTTGTTGTTGCTGGTGGTGTCAGTGATGGTGGGGATGGCAGCTATGGTGATGTAGCTGGTAGTAACTTGATTGCTATTGTTGTTATTGCTGGTGGTGTCAGTGATGGTGGGGATGGTAGCTATGGTGATGTAGCTGGTAGTAACATGATTGCTATTGTTGTTATTGCTGGTGGTGTCAGTGATGGTGGGGATGGTAGCTATGGTGATGTAGCTGGTAGTAACATGATTGCTATTGTTGTTATTGCTGGTGGTGTCAGTGATGGTGGGGATGGTAGCTATGGTGATGTAGCTGGTAGTAACATGATTGCTATTGTTGTTATTGCTGGTGGTGTCAGTGATGGTGGGGATGGTAGCTATGGTGATGTAGCTGGTAGTAACATGATTGCTATTGTTGTTATTGCTGGTGGTGTCAGTGATGGTGGGGATGGTAACTATGGTGATGTAGCTGGTAGTAACATGATTGCTATTGTTGTTATTGCTGGTGGTGTCAGTTATGCTGGGGATGGTAGCTATGGTGATGTAGCTGGTAGTAACATGATTGCTATTGTTGTTATCGCTGGTGGTGTCAGTGATGGTGGGGATGGTAGCTATGGTGATGTAGCTGCTAGCAACATGATTGCTATTGTTGTTATTGCTGGTGGTGTCAGTGATGGTGGGGATGGTAGCTATGGTGATGTAGCTGGTAGTAACATGATTGCTATTGTTGTTATCGCTGGTGGTGTGAGTGATGGTGGGGATCGTAGCTATGGTGATGTAGCTGGTAGTAACATGATTGCTATTGTTGTTATTGCTGGTGGTTTGAGTGATGGTGGGGATGGTAGCTATGGTGATGTAGCTGGTTGTAACATGATTGCTATTGTTGTTGTTGCTGGTGGTGTCAGTGATGGTGGGGATGGTAGCTGTGGTGGTGTAGCTGGTAGTAACATCATTGCTATTGTTGTTATTGCTGGTGGTGTCAGTGATGGTGGGGATGGTAGCTATGGTGATGTAGCTGGGAGTAACATGATTGCTATTGTTGTTATTGCTGGTGGTGTCAGTGATGGTGGGGATGGTAGCTATGGTGATGTGGCTTGTAGTAACATGATTGTTATTGTTGTTATTGCTGGTGTCTGTGATGGTGGGGATGGTAGCTATGGTGATGTAGCTGGTAGTAACATGATTGCTATTGTTGTTATAGCTGGTGGTGTCAGTGATGGTCGGGATGGTAGCTATGGTGATGTAGGTGCTAGCAACATGATTGCTATTGTTGTTATTGCTGGTGGTGTCAGTGATGGTGGGGATGGTAGCTATGGTGATGTAGCGGCAAGCAACATGATTGCTATTGTTGTTATTGCTGGTGGTGTCAGTGATGGTGGGGATGGTAGCTATGGTGATGTAGCTGGTAGTAACATGATTGCTATTGTTGTTATTGCTGGTGGTGTCAGTGATGGTGGGGATGGTAGCTATGGTGATGTAGCTGGTAGTAACTTGATTGCTATTGTTGTTATTGCTGGTGTTGTCAGTGATTGTGGGGATGGTAGCTATGGTGATGTAGCTGGTAGTAACTTGATTGCTATTGTTGTTATTGCTGGTGGTGTCAGTAATGGTGGGGATGGTAGCTATGGTGATGTAGCTGGTAGTAACTTGATTGCTATTGTTGTTATTGCTGGTGTTGTCAGTGATTGTGGGGATGGTAGCTATGGTGATGTAGCTGGTAGTAACTTGATTGCTATTGTTGTTATTGCTGGTGGTGTCAGTGATGGTGGGGATGGTAGCTATGGTGATGTAGCTGGTAGTAACATGATTGCTATTGTTGTTATTGCTGGTGGTGTCAGTGATGGAGGGGATTGTAGCTATGGTGATGTAGCTGGTAGTAACTTGATTGCTATTGTTGTTATTGCTGGTGGTGTCAGTGATGGTGGGGATGGTAGCTATGGTGATGTAGCTGGTAGTAACTTGATTGCTATTGTTGTTATTGCTGGTGGTGTCAGTGATGGTGGGGATGGTAGCTATGGTGATGTAGCTTGTAGTAACATGATTGCTATTGTTGTTATTGCTGGTGGTGTCAGTGATTGTGGGGATGGTAGCTATGGTGATGTTGCTGGTAGTAACATGATTGCTATTGTTGTTATTGCTGGTGGTGTCAGTGATGGTGGGGATGGTAGCTATGGTGATGTAGCTGGTAGTAACATGATTGCTATTGTTGTTATTGCTGGTGGTGTCAGTGATTGTGGGGATGGTAGCTATGGTGATGTAGCTGGTAGTAACATGATTGCTATTGTTGTTATCGCTGGTGGTGTCAGTGATGGTGGGGATGGTAGCCATGGTGATGTAGCTGCTAGCAACATGATTGCTATTGTTGTTGTTGCTGGTGGTGTCAGTGATGGTGGGGATGGTAGCTATGGTGGTGTAGCTGGTAGTAACATCATTGCTATTGTTGTTATTGCTGGTGGTGTCAGTGATGGTGGGGATTGTAGCTATGGTGATGTAGCTGGTAGTAACATGATTGCTATTGTTGTTATTGCTGGTGGTGTCAGTGATGGTGGGGATGGTAGCTATGGTGATGTAGCTTGTAGTAACATGATTGCTATTGTTGTTATTGCTGGTGGTGTCAGTGATGGTGGGGATGGTAGCTATGGTGATGTAGCTGGTAGTAACATGATTGCTATTGTTGTTATTGCTGGTGTTGTCAGTGATGATCGGGATGGTAGCTATGGTGATGTAGCTGCTAGCAACATGATTGCTATTGTTGTTATTGCTGGTGGTGTCAGTGATGGTGGGGATGGTAGCTATGGTGATGTAGCTGGTAGTAACATGATTGCTATTGTTGTTAGTGCTGGTGGTGTCAGTGATTGTGGGGATGGTAGCTATGGTGATGTAGCTGGTAGTAACATGATTGCTATTGTTGTTATCGCTGGTGGTGTCAGTGATGGTGGGGATGGTAGCCATGGTGATGTAGCTGCTAGCAACATGATTGCTATTGTTGTTGTTGCTGGTGGTGTCAGTGATGGTGGGGATGGTAGCTATGGTGGTGTAGCTGGTAGTAACATCATTGCTATTGTTGTTATTGCTGGTGGTGTCAGTGATGGTGGGGATTGTAGCTATGGTGATGTAGCTGGTAGTAACATGATTGCTATTGTTGTTATTGCTGGTGGTGTCAGTGATGGTGGGGATGGTAGCTATGGTGATGTAGCTTGTAGTAACATGATTGCTATTGTTGTTATTGCTGGTGTCTGTGATGGTGGGGATGGTAGCTATGGTGATGTAGCTGGTAGTAACATGATTGCTATTGTTGTTATTGCTGGTGTTGTCAGTGATGATCGGGATGGTAGCTATGGTGATGTAGCTGCTAGCAACATGATTGCTATTGTTGTTATTGCTGGTGGTGTCAGTGATGGTGGGGATGGTAGCTATGGTGATGTAGCTGCTAGCAACATGATTGCTATTGTTGTTATTGCTGGTGGTGTCAGTAATGGTGGGGATGGTAGCTATGGTGATGTAGCAGGTAGTAACTTGATTGCTATTGTTGTTATTGCTGGTGTTGTCAGTGATTGTGGGGATGGTAGCTATGGTGATGTAGCTGGTAGTAACATGATTGCTAGTGTTGTTATTGCTGGTGGTGTCAGTAATGGTGGGGATGGTAGCTATGGTGATGTAGCTGGTAGTAACATGATTGCTATTGTTGTTATTGCTGGTGGTGTCAGTGATGGTGGGGATGGTAGCTATGGTGATGTAGCTGGTAGTAACATGATTGCTATTGTTGTTATTGCTGGTGTTGTCAGTGATTGTGGGGATGGTAGCTATGGTGATGTAGCTGGTAGTAACATGATTGCTATTGTTGTTATTGCTGGTGGTGTCAGTGATGGTGGGGATGGTAGCTATGGTGATGTAGCTGGTAGTAACATGATTGCTATTGTTGTTATTGCTGGTGTTGTCAGTGATTGTGGGGATGGTAGCTATGGTGATGTAGCTGGTAGTAACATGATTGCTATTGTTGTTATTGCTGGTGGTGTCAGTGATGGTGGGGATGGTAGGTATGGTGATGTAGCTGGTAGTAACATGATTGCTATTGTTGTTATTGCTGGTGGTGTCAGTGATTGTGGGGATGGTAGCTATGGTGATGTAGCTGGTAGCAACATGATTGCTATTGTTCTTATTGCTGGTGGTGTCAGTGATGGTGGGGATGGTAGCTATGGTGATGTAGCTGGTAACATGATTGCTATTGTTGTTATTGCTGGTGGTGTCAGTGATTGTGGGGATGGTAGCTATGGTGATGTAGCTGCTAGCAACATGATTGCTATTGTTGTTATTGCTGGTGGTGTCAGTGATGGTGGGGATGGTAGCTATGGTGATGTAGCTGGTTGTAACATGATTGCTATTGTTGTTATTGCTGGTGGTGTCAGTGATGGTGGGGATGGTAGCTATGGTGATGTAGCTGGTAGTAACATGATTGCTATTGTTGTTATTGCTGGTGGTGTCAGTGATGGTGGGGATGGTTGCTATGGTGATGTAGCTGGTAGTAACATGATTGCTATTGTTGTTATTGCTGGTGGTGTCAGTGATGGTGGGGATGGTAGCTATGGTGATGTAGCTTGTAGTAACATGATTGCTATTGTTGTTATTGCTGGTGTCTGTGATGTTGGGGATGGTAGCTACGGTGATGTAGCTGGTAGTAACATGATTGCTATTGTTGTTATAGCTGGTGGTGTCAGTGATGGTCGAGATGGTAGCTATGGTGATGTAGCTGGTAGGAACATGATTGCTATTGTTGTTATTGCTGGTGGTGTCAGTGATGGTGGGGATGGTAGCTATGGTGATGTAGCTGGTTGTAACATGATTGCTATTGTTGTTATTGCTGGTGGTGTCAGTAATGGTGGGGATGGTAGCTATGGTGATGTAGCTGGTAGTAACTTGATTGCTATTGTTGTTATTGCTGGTGGTGTCAGTGATTGTGGGGATGGTAGCTATGGTGATGTAGCTGGTAGTAACTTGATTGCTATTGTTGTTATTGCTGGTGGTGTCAGTGCTGGTGGGGATGGTAGCTATGGTGATGTAGCTGGTAGTAACATGATTGCTATTGTTGTTATTGCTGGTGGTGTCAGTGATGGAGGGGATTGTAGCTATGGTGATGTAGCTGGTAGTAACTTGATTGCTATTGTTGTTATTGCTGGTGGTGTCAGTGATGGTGGGGATGGTAGCTATGGTGATGTAGCTGGTAGTAACTTGATTGCTATTGTTGTTATTGCTGGTGGTGTCAGTGATGGTGGGGATGGTAGCTATGGTGATGTAGCTTGTAGTAACATGATTGCTATTGTTGTTATTGCTGGTGGTGTCAGTCATTGTGGGGATGGTAGCTATGGTGATGTTGCTGGTAGTAACATGATTGCTATTGTTGTTATTGCTGGTGGTGTCAGTGATGGTGGGGATGGTAGCTATGGTGATGTAGCTGGTAGTAACATGATCGCTATTGTTGTTATTGCTGGTGGTGTCAGTGATTGTGGGGATGGTAGCTATGGTGATGTAGCTGGTAGTAACATGATTGCTATTGTTGTTATCGCTGGTGGTGTCAGTGATGGTGGGGATGGTAGCCATGGTGATGTAGCTGCTAGCAACATGATTGCTATTGTTGTTGTTGCTGGTGGTGTCAGTGATGGTGGGGATGGTAGCTATGGTGGTGTAGCTGGTAGTAACATCATTGCTATTGTTGTTATTGCTGGTGGTGTCAGTGATGGTGGGGATTGTAGCTATGGTGATGTAGCTGGTAGTAACATGATTGCTATTGTTGTTATTGCTGGTGGTGTCAGTGATGGTGGGGATGGTAGCTATGGTGATGTAGCTGGGAGTAACATGATTGCTATTGTTGTTATTGCTGGTGGTGTCAGTGATGGTGGGGATGGTAGCTATGGTCATGTAGCTTGTAGTAACATGATTGCTATTGTTGTTATTGCTGGTGTCTGTGATGGTGGGGATGGTAGCTATGGTGATGTAGCTGGTAGTAACATGATTGCTATTGTTGTTATTGCTGGTGCTGTCAGTGATGATCGGGATGGTAGCTATGGTGATGTAGCTGCTAGCAACATGATTGCTATTGTTGTTATTGCTGGTGGTGTCAGTGATGGTGGGGATGGTAGCTATGGTGATGTAGCTGCTAGCAACATGATTGCTATTGTTGTTATTGCTGGTGGTGTCAGTAATGGTGGGGATGGTAGCTATGGTGATGTAGCTGGTAGTAACTTGATTGCTATTGTTGTTATTGCTGGTGTTGTCAGTGATTGTGGGGATGGTAGCTATGGTGATGTAGCTGGTAGTAACTTGATTGCTATTGTTGTTATTGCTGGTGGTGTCAGTGCTGGTGGGGATGGTAGCTATGGTGATGTAGCTGGTAGTAACATGATTGCTATTGTTGTTATTGCTGGTGGTGTCAGTGATGGAGGGGATTGTAGCTATGGTGATGTAGCTGGTAGTAACTTGATTGCTATTGTTGTTATTGCTGGTGGTGTCAGTGATGGTGGGGATGGTAGCTATGGTGATGTAGCTGGTAGTAACTTGATTGCTATTGTTGTTATTGCTGGTGGTGTCAGTGATGGTGGGGATGGTAGCTATGGTGATGTAGCTTGTAGTAACATGATTGCTATTGTTGTTATTGCTGGTGTCTGTGATGGTGGGGATGGTAGCTACGGTGATGTAGCTGGTAGTAACATGATTGCTATTGTTGTTATAGCTGGTGGTGTCAGTGATGGTCGAGATGGTAGCTATGGTGATGTAGCTGGTAGGAACATGATTGCTATTGTTGTTATTGCTGGTGGTGTCAGTCATTGTGGGGATGGTAGCTATGGTGATGTTGCTGGTAGTAACATGATTGCTATTGTTGTTATTGCTGGTGGTGTCAGTGATGGTGGGGATGGTAGCTATGGTGATGTAGCTGGTATTAACATGATTGCTATTGTTGTTATTGCTGGTGGTGTCAGTGATTGTGGGGATGGTAGCTATGGTGATTAAGCTGGTAGTAACATGATTGCTATTGTTGTTATCGCTGGTGGTGTCAGTGATGGTGGGGATGGTAGCCATGGTGATGTAGCTGCTAGCAACATGATTGCTATTGTTGTTGTTGCTGGTGTCTGTGATGGTGGGGATGGTAGCTATGGTGATGTAGCTGGTAGTAACATGATTGCTATTGTTGTTATTGCTGGTGTTGTCAGTGATGATCGGGATGGTAGCTATGGTGATGTAGCTGCTAGCAACATGATTGCTATTGTTGTTATTGCTGGTGGTGTCAGTGATGGTGGGGATGGTAGCTATGGTGATGTAGCTGCTAGCAACATGATTGCTATTGTTGTTATTGCTGGTGGTGTCAGTAATGGTGGGGATGGTAGCTATGGTGATGTAGCTGGTAGTAACTTGATTGCTATTGTTGTTATTGCTGGTGTTGTCAGTGATTGTGGGGATGGTAGCTATGGTGATGTAGCTGGTAGTAACTTGATTGCTATTGCTGTTATTGCTGGTGGTGTCAGTGCTGGTGGGGATGGTAGCTATGGTGATGTAGCTGGTAGTAACATGATTGCTATTGTTGTTATTGCTGGTGGTGTCAGTGATGGAGGGGATTGTAGCTATGGTGATGTAGCTGGTAGTAACTTGATTGCTATTGTTGTTATTGCTGGTGGTGTCAGTGATGGTGGGGATGGTAGCTATGGTGATGTAGCTTGTAGTAACATGATTGCTATTGTTGTTATTGCTGGTGGTGTCAGTCATTGTGGGGATGGTAGCTATGGTGATGTTGCTGGTAGTAACATGATTGCTATTGTTGTTATTGCTGGTGGTGTCAGTGATGGTGGGGATGGTAGCTATGGTGATGTAGCTGGTAGTAACATGATTGCTATTGTTGTTATTGCTGGTGGTGTCAGTGATTGTGGGGATGGTAGCTATGGTGATGTAGCTGGTAGTAACATGATTGCTATTGTTGTTATCGCTGGTGGTGTCAGTGATGGTGGGGATGGTAGCCATGGTGATGTAGCTGCTAGCAACATGATTGCTATTGTTGTTGTTGCTGGTGGTGTCAGTGATGGTGGGGATGGTAGCTATGGTGGTGTAGCTGGTAGTAACATCATTGCTATTGTTGTTATTGCTGGTGGTGTCAGTGATGGTGGGGATTGTAGCTATGGTGATGTAGCTGGTAGTAACATGATTGCTATTGTTGTTATTGCTGGTGGTGTCAGTGATGGTGGGGATGGTAGCTATGGTGATGTAGCTGGGAGTAACATGATTGCTATTGTTGTTATTGCTGGTGGTGTCAGTGATGGTGGGGATGGTAGCTATGGTGATGTAGCTGGTAGTAACATGATTGCTATTGTTGTTATTGCTGGTGGTGTCAGTGATTGTGGGGATGGTAGCTATGGTGATGTAGCTGGTAGTAACATGATTGCTATTGTTGTTATCGCTGGTGGTGTCAGTGATGGTGGGGATGGTAGCCATGGTGATGTAGCTGCTAGCAACATGATTGCTATTGTTGTTGTTGCTGGTGGTGTCAGTGATGGTGGGGATGGTAGCTATGGTGGTGTAGCTGGTAGTAACATCATTGCTATTATTGTTATTGCTGGTGGTGTCAGTGATGGTGGGGATTGTAGCTATGGTGATGTAGCTGGTAGTAACATGATTGCTATTGTTGTTATTGCTGGTGGTGTCAGTGATGGTGGGGATGGTAGCTATGGTGATGTAGCTGGGAGTAACATGATTGCTATTGTTGTTATTGCTGGTGGTGTCAGTGATGGTGGGGATGGTAGCTATGGTGATGTAGCTTGTAGTAACATGATTGCTATTGTTGTTATTGCTGGTGTCTGTGATGGTGGGGATGGTAGCTATGGTGATGTAGCTGGTAGTAACAAGATTGCTATTGTTGTTATTGCTGGTGTTGTCAGTGATTGTGGGGATGGTAGCTATGGTGATGTAGCTGGTAGTAACATGATTGCTATTGTTGTTATTGCTGGTGGTGTCAGTGATGGTGGGGATGGTAGCTATGGTGATGTAGCTGGTAGTAACATGATTGCTATTGTTGTTAATGCTGGTGGTGTCAGTGATGGTGGGGATGGTAGCTATGGTGATGTAGCTGGTAGTAACATGATTGCTATTGTTGTTGTTGCTGGTGGTGTCAGTGATGGTGGGGATGGTAGCTATGGTGGTGTAGCTGGTAGTAACATCATTGCTATTGTTGTTATTGCTGGTGGTGTCAGTGATTGTGGGGATGGTAGCTATGGTGATGTAGCTTGTAGTAACATGATTGCTATTGTTGTTATTGCTGGTGTCTGTGATGGTGGGGATGGTAGCTATGGTGATGTAGCTGGTAGTAACATGATTGCTATTGTTGTTATAGCTGGTGGTGTCAGTGATGGTCGGGATGGTAGCTATGGTGATGTAGCTGCTAGCAACATGATTGCTATTGTTGTTATTGCTGGTGGTGTCAGTGATGGTGGGGATGGTAGCTATGGTGATGTAGCTGGTAGTAACATGATTGCTATTGTTGTTATTGCTGGTGGTGTCAGTGATGGTGGGGATGGTAGCTATGGTGATGTAGCTGGTAGTAACATGATTGCTATTGTTGTTATTGCTGGTGGTGTCAGTGATGGTGGGGATGGTAGCTATGGTGATGTAGCTGGTAGTAACATGATTGCTATTGTTGTTATTGCTGGTGGTGTCAGTGATTGTGGGGATGGTAGCTATGGTGATGTAGCTGGTAGTAACATGATTGCTATTGTTGTTATTGCTGGTGTCTGTGATGGTGGGGATGGTAGCTATGGTGATGTAGCTGGTAGTAACATCATTGCTATTGTTGTTATTGCTGGTGGTGTCAGTGATGGTGGGGATGGTAGCTATGGTGATGTAGCTGGTTGTAACATGATTGCTATTGTTGTTATTGCTGATGGTGTCAGTGATGGTGGGGATGGTAGCTATGGTGATGTAGCTTGTAGTAACATGATTGCTATTGTTGTTATTGCTGGTGTCTGTGATGGTGGGGATGGTAGCTATGGTGATGTAGCTGGTAGTAACATGATTGCTATTGTTGTTATTGCTGGTGGTGTCAGTGTGAGAGGGGATGGTAGCTATGGTGATGTAGCTGGTAGTAACTTGATTGCTATTGTTGTTATAGCTGGTGGTATCAGTGATGTTGGGGATGGTAGCTATGGTGATGTAGCTGCTAGCAACATGATTGCTATTGTTGTTATTGCTGGTGGTGTCAGTGATGGTGGGGATGGTAGCTATGGTGATGTAGCTGGTAGTAACTTGATTGCTATCTTTGTTATTGCTGGTGGTGTCAGTGATGGTGGGGATGGTAGCTATGGTGATGTAGCTGGTAGTAACTTGATTGCTATTGTTGTTATTGCTGGTGGTGTCAGTGATAGAGGTGATGGTAGCTATGGTGATGTAGCTGGTAGTAACTTGATTGCTATTGTTGTTATTGCTGGTGGAGTCAGTGATGGTGGGGATGGTAGCTATGGTGATGTAGCTGGTAGTAACTTGATTGCTATCGTTGTTATTGCTGGTGGTGTCAGTGATGGTGGGGATGGTAGCTATGGTGATGTAGCTGGTAGTAACTTGATTGCTATTTTGTTGTTTTTGCTGGTGGTGTCAGTGATGGAGGGGATGGTAGCTATGGTGATGTAGATGGTAGTAACTTGATTGCTATTGTTGTTATTGCTGGTGGTGTCAGTGATGGTGGGGATGGTAGCTATGGTGATGTAGCTGGTAGTAACATGATTGCTATTGTTGTTATTGCTGGTGGAGTCAGTGATGGTGGGGATGGTAGCTATGGTGATGTAGCTGGTAGTAACTTGATTGCTATCGTTGTTATTGCTGGTGGTGTCAGTGATGGTGGGGATGGTAGCTATGGTGATGTAGCTGGTAGTAACTTGATTGCTATTTTGTTGTTTTTGCTGGTGGTGTCAGTGATGGAGGGGATGGTAGCTATGGTGATGTAGCTGGTAGTAACATGATTGCTATTGTTGTTATTGCTGGTGGTGTCAGTGATTGTGGGGATGGTAGGTATGGTGATGTAGCTGGTGGTAACATGATTGCTATTGTTGTTATCGCTGGACGTGTCAGTGATGGTGGGGATGGTAGCCATGGTGATGTAGCTGCTAGCAACATGATTGCTACTGTTGTTGTTGCTGGTGGTGTCAGTGATGGTGGGCATGGTAGCTATGGTGGTGTAGCTGGTAGTAACATCATTGCTATTGTTGTTATTGCTGGTGGTGTCAGTGATGGTGGGGATGGTAGCTATGGTGATGTAGCTGGGTGTAACATGATTGCTATTGTTGTTATTGCTGGTGGTGTCAGTGATGGTGGGGATGGTAGCTATGGTGATGTAGCTGGTAGTATCATGATTGCTATTGTTGTTATAGCTGGTGGTGTCAGTGATGGTCGGGATGGTAGCTATGGTGATGTAGCTGCTAGCAACATGATTGCTATTGTTGTTATTGCTGGTGGTGTCAGTGATGGTGGGGATGGTAGCTATGGTGATGTAGCTGCTAGCAACATGATTGCTATTGTTGTTATTGCTGGTGGTGTCAGTAATGGTGGGGATGGTAGCTATGGTGATGTAGCTGGTAGTAACTTGATTGCTATTGTTGTTATTGCTGGTGTTGTCAGTGATTGTGGGGATGGTAGCTATGGTGATGTAGCTGGTAGTAACATGATTGCTATTGTTGTTATTGCTGGTGGGGTCAGTGATGGTGGGGATGGTAGCTATGGTGATGTAGCTGGTAGTAACATGATTGCTATTGTTGTTATTGCTGGTGGTGTCAGTGATGGTGGGGATGGTAGCTATGGTGATGTAGCAGGTAGTAACATGATTGCTATTTTGTTATTGCTGGTGGTGTCAGTGATTGTGGGGATGGTAGCTATGGTGATTTAGCTGGTAGTAACTTGATTGCTATCGTTGTTATTGCTGGTGGTGTCAGTGATAGTGAGGATGGTAGCTATGGTGATGTAGCTTGTAGTAACATGATTGCTATTGTTGTTATTGCTGGTGGTGTCAGTGATTGTGGGGATGGTAGCTATGGTGATGTAGCTGGTAGTAACATGATGCTATTGTTGTTATTGCTGGTGGTGTTAGTGATGGTGGGGATGGTAGCTATGGTGATGTAGCAGGTAGTAACATGATTGCTATTTTGTTATTGCTGGTGGTGTCAGTGATTGTGGGGATGGTAGCTATGGTGATGTAGCTGGTAGTAACATGATTGCTATTGTTTTTATTGCTGGTGGTGTCAGTGATGGTGGGGATGGTAGCTATGGTGATGTAGCTGGTAGTAACATGATTGCTATTGTTGTTATTGCTGGTGGTGTCAGTGATAGAGGGGATGGTAGCTATGGTGATGTAGCTGGTAGTAACTTGATTGCTATTGTTGTTATAGCTGGTGGTATCAGTGATGTTGGGGATGGTAGCTATGGTGATGTAGCTGCTAGCAACATGATTGCTATTGTTGTTATTGCTGGTGGTGTCAGTGATGGTGGGGATGGTAGCTATGGTGATGTAGCTGGTAGTAACTTGATTGCTATCTTTGTTATTGCTGGTGGTGTCAGTGATGGTGGGGATGGTAGCTATGGTGATGTAGCTGGTAGTAACATGATTGCTATTGTTGTTAATGCTGGTGGTGTCAGTGATGGTGGGGATGGTAGCTATGGTGATGTAGCTGGTAGTAACATGATTGCTATTGTTGTTGTTGCTGGTGGTGTCAGTGATGGTGGGGATGGTAGCTATGGTGGTGTAGCTGGTAGTAACATCATTGCTATTGTTGTTATTGCTGGTGGTGTCAGTGATTGTGGGGATGGTAGCTATGGTGATGTAGCTTGTAGTAACATGATTGCTATTGTTGTTATTGCTGGTGTCTGTGATGGTGGGGATGGTAGCTATGGTGATGTAGCTGGTAGTAACATGATTGCTATTGTTGTTATAGCTGGTGGTGTCAGTGATGGTCGGGATGGTAGCTATGGTGATGTAGCTGCTAGCAACATGATTGCTATTGTTGTTATTGCTGGTGGTGTCAGTGATGGTGGGGATGGTAGCTATGGTGATGTAGCTGGTAGTAACATGATTGCTATTGTTGTTATTGCTGGTGGTGTCAGTGATGGTGGGGATGGTAGCTATGGTGATGTAGCTGGTAGTAACATGATTGCTATTGTTGTTATTGCTGGTGGTGTCAGTGATGGTGGGGATGGTAGCTATGGTGATGTAGCTGGTAGTAACATGATTGCTATTGTTGTTATTGCTGGTGGTGTCAGTGATTGTGGGGATGGTAGCTATGGTGATGTAGCTGGTAGTAACATGATTGCTATTGTTGTTATTGCTGGTGTCTGTGATGGTGGGGATGGTAGCTATGGTGATGTAGCTGGTAGTAACATCATTGCTATTGTTGTTATTGCTGGTGGTGTCAGTGATGGTGGGGATGGTAGCTATGGTGATGTAGCTGGTTGTAACATGATTGCTATTGTTGTTATTGCTGATGGTGTCAGTGATGGTGGGGATGGTAGCTATGGTGATGTAGCTTGTAGTAACATGATTGCTATTGTTGTTATTGCTGGTGTCTGTGATGGTGGGGATGGTAGCTATGGTGATGTAGCTGGTAGTAACATGATTGCTATTGTTGTTATTGCTGGTGGTGTCAGTGTGAGAGGGGATGGTAGCTATGGTGATGTAGCTGGTAGTAACTTGATTGCTATTGTTGTTATAGCTGGTGGTATCAGTGATGTTGGGGATGGTAGCTATGGTGATGTAGCTGCTAGCAACATGATTGCTATTGTTGTTATTGCTGGTGGTGTCAGTGATGGTGGGGATGGTAGCTATGGTGATGTAGCTGGTAGTAACTTGATTGCTATCTTTGTTATTGCTGGTGGTGTCAGTGATGGTGGGGATGGTAGCTATGGTGATGTAGCTGGTAGTAACTTGATTGCTATTGTTGTTATTGCTGGTGGTGTCAGTGATAGAGGTGATGGTAGCTATGGTGATGTAGCTGGTAGTAACTTGATTGCTATTGTTGTTATTGCTGGTGGAGTCAGTGATGGTGGGGATGGTAGCTATGGTGATGTAGCTGGTAGTAACTTGATTGCTATCGTTGTTATTGCTGGTGGTGTCAGTGATGGTGGGGATGGTAGCTATGGTGATGTAGCTGGTAGTAACTTGATTGCTATTTTGTTGTTTTTGCTGGTGGTGTCAGTGATGGAGGGGATGGTAGCTATGGTGATGTAGATGGTAGTAACTTGATTGCTATTGTTGTTATTGCTGGTGGTGTCAGTGATGGTGGGGATGGTAGCTATGGTGATGTAGCTGGTAGTAACATGATTGCTATTGTTGTTATTGCTGGTGGAGTCAGTGATGGTGGGGATGGTAGCTATGGTGATGTAGCTGGTAGTAACTTGATTGCTATCGTTGTTATTGCTGGTGGTGTCAGTGATGGTGGGGATGGTAGCTATGGTGATGTAGCTGGTAGTAACTTGATTGCTATTTTGTTGTTTTTGCTGGTGGTGTCAGTGATGGAGGGGATGGTAGCTATGGTGATGTAGCTGGTAGTAACATGATTGCTATTGTTGTTATTGCTGGTGGTGTCAGTGATTGTGGGGATGGTAGGTATGGTGATGTAGCTGGTGGTAACATGATTGCTATTGTTGTTATCGCTGGACGTGTCAGTGATGGTGGGGATGGTAGCCATGGTGATGTAGCTGCTAGCAACATGATTGCTACTGTTGTTGTTGCTGGTGGTGTCAGTGATGGTGGGCATGGTAGCTATGGTGGTGTAGCTGGTAGTAACATCATTGCTATTGTTGTTATTGCTGGTGGTGTCAGTGATGGTGGGGATGGTAGCTATGGTGATGTAGCTGGGTGTAACATGATTGCTATTGTTGTTATTGCTGGTGGTGTCAGTGATGGTGGGGATGGTAGCTATGGTGATGTAGCTGGTAGTATCATGATTGCTATTGTTGTTATAGCTGGTGGTGTCAGTGATGGTCGGGATGGTAGCTATGGTGATGTAGCTGCTAGCAACATGATTGCTATTGTTGTTATTGCTGGTGGTGTCAGTGATGGTGGGGATGGTAGCTATGGTGATGTAGCTGCTAGCAACATGATTGCTATTGTTGTTATTGCTGGTGGTGTCAGTAATGGTGGGGATGGTAGCTATGGTGATGTAGCTGGTAGTAACTTGATTGCTATTGTTGTTATTGCTGGTGTTGTCAGTGATTGTGGGGATGGTAGCTATGGTGATGTAGCTGGTAGTAACATGATTGCTATTGTTGTTATTGCTGGTGGGGTCAGTGATGGTGGGGATGGTAGCTATGGTGATGTAGCTGGTAGTAACTTGATTGCTATTGTTGTTATTGCTGGTGGTGTCAGTGATGGTGGGGATGGTAGCTATGGTGATGTAGCTGGTAGTAACATGATTGCTATTGTTGTTATCGCTGGTGGTGTGAGTGATGGTGGGGATGGTAGCTATGGTGATGTAGCTGGTAGTAACATGATTGCTATTGTTGTTATCGCTGGTGGTGTCAGTGATGGTGGGGATGGTAGCCATGGTGATGTAGCTGCTAGCAACATGATTGCTATTGTTGTTGTTGCTGGTGGTGTCAGTAATGGTGGGGATGGTAGCTATGGTGGTGTAGCAGGGAGTAACATGATTGCTATTGTTGTTATTGCTGGTGGTATCAGTGATGGTGGGGATGGTAGCTATGGTGATGTAGCTGGTAGTAACATGATTGCTATTGTTGTTATTGCTGGTGGTATCAGTGATGGTGGGGATGGTAGCTATGGTGATGTAGCTGGTAGTAACATGATTGCTATCGTTGTTATTGCTGGTGGTGTCAGTGATGGTGGGGATGGTAGCCATGGTGATGTAGCTGCTAGCAACATGATTGCTATTGTTGTTATTGCTGGTGGTGTCAGTGATTGTGGGGATGGTAGCTATGGTGATGTATCTGGTAGTAACATGATTGCTACTGTTGTTATTGCTGGTGGTGTCAGTGATGGAGGGGATGGTAGCTATGGTGATGTAGCTGATAGTAACTTGATTGCTATTGTTGTTATTGCTGGTGGTGTCAGTAATGGAGAGGATGGTAGCTATGGTGATGTAGCTGGTAGTAACATGATTGCTATTGTTGTTATTGCTGGTGGTGTCAGTGATGGTGGGGATGGTAGCTATGGTGATGTAGCTGGTAGTAACATGATTGCTATTGTTGTTATTGCTGGTGGTGTCAGTGATGGTGGGGATGGTAGCTATGGTGATGTAGCTGGTAGTAACATGATTGCTATTGTTGTTATTGCTGGTGGTGTCAGTGATGGTGGGGATGGTAGCTATGGTGATGTAGCTGGTAGTAACATGATTGCTATTGTTGTTATTGCTGGTGGTGTCAGTGATTGTGGGGATGGTAGCTATGGTGATGTAGCTGGTAGTAACATGATTGCTATTGTTGTTATCGCTGGTGGTGTCAGTGATTGTGGGGATGGTAGCTATGGTGATGTAGCTGGTAGTAACATGATTGCTATTCTTGTTATTGCTGGTCGTGTCAGTGAGGTGGGGATGGTAGCTATGGTGATGTAGCTGGTAGTAACATGATTGCTATTGTTGTTATTGTTGGTGGTGTCAGTGATTGTGGGGATGGTAGCTATGGTGATGTAGCTGGTAGTAACATGATTGCTATTGTTGTTATTGCTGATGGTGTCGGTGATGGTGGGGATGGTAGCTATGGTGATGTAGCTTGTAGTAACATGATTGCTATTGTTGTTATTGCTGGTGTCTGTGATGGTGGGGATGGTAGCTATGGTGATGTAGCTGGTAGTAACATGATTGCTATTGTTGTTATAGCTGGTGGTGTCAGTGATGGTCGGGATGGTAGCTATGGTGATGTAGCTGCTAGCAACATGATTGCTATTGTTGTTATTGCTGGTGGTGTCAGTGATGGTGGGGATGGTAGCTATGGTGATGTAGCTGCTAGCAACATGATTGCTAGTGTTGTTATTGCTGGTGGTGTCAGTGATGGTGGGGATGGTAGCTATGGTGATGTAGCTGGTTGTAACATGATTGCTATTGTTGTTATTGCTGATGGTGTCAGTGATGGTGGGGATGGTAGCTATGGTGATGTAGCTTGTAGTAACATGATTGCTATTGTTGTTATTGCTGGTGTCTGTGATGGTGGGGATGGTAGCTATGGTGATGTAGCTGGTAGTAACATGATTGCTATTGTTGTTATTGCTGGTGGTGTCAGTGATAGAGGGGATGGTAGCTATGGTGATGTAGCTGGTAGTAACTTGATTGCTATTGTTGTTATAGCTGGTGGTATCAGTGATGTTGGGGATGGTAGCTATGGTGATGTAGCTGCTAGCAACATGATTGCTATTGTTGTTATTGCTGGTGGTGTCAGTGATGGTGGGGATGGTAGCTATGGTGATGTAGCTGGTAGTAACTTGATTGCTATCTTTGTTATTGCTGGTGGTGTCAGTGATGGTGGGGATGGTAGCTATGGTGATGTAGCTGGTAGTAACTTGATTGCTATTGTTGTTATTGCTGGTGGTGTCAGTGATAGAGGTGATGGTAGCTATGGTGATGTAGCTGGTAGTAACTTGATTGCTATTGTTGTTATTGCTGGTGGAG
This sequence comes from Eledone cirrhosa, assembly GCA_964016885.1. Taxonomy (NCBI): domain Eukaryota; kingdom Metazoa; phylum Mollusca; class Cephalopoda; order Octopoda; family Eledonidae; genus Eledone; species Eledone cirrhosa. The sequence goes on from OZ024743.1 coordinate 335,766,640, forward strand.
TCAGTGATGGTGGGGATGGTAGCTATGGTGATGTAGCTGGTAGTAACTTGATTGCTATCGTTGTTATTGCTGGTGGTGTCAGTGATGGTGGGGATGGTAGCTATGGTGATGTAGCTGGTAGTAACATGATTGCTATTTTGTTGTTTTTGCTGGTGGTGTCAGTGATGGAGGGGATGGTAGCTATGGTGATGTAGATGGTAGTAACTTGATTGCTATTGTTGTTATTGCTGGTGGTGTCAGTGATGGTGGGGATGGTAGCTATGGTGATGTAGCTGGTAGTAACATGATTGCTATTGTTGTTATTGCTGGTGGTGTCAGTGATGGTGGGGATGGTAGCTATGGTGATGTAGCAGGTAGTAACATGATTGCTATTTTGTTATTGCTGGTGGTGTCAGTGATTGTGGGGATGGTAGCTATGGTGATTTAGCTGGTAGTAACTTGATTGCTATCGTTGTTATTGCTGGTGGTGTCAGTGATAGTGAGGATGGTAGCTATGGTGATGTAGCTTGTAGTAACATGATTGCTATTGTTGTTATTGCTGGTGGTGTCAGTGATTGTGGGGATGGTAGCTATGGTGATGTAGCTGGTAGTAACATGATGCTATTGTTGTTATTGCTGGTGGTGTTAGTGATGGTGGGGATGGTAGCTATGGTGATGTAGCAGGTAGTAACATGATTGCTATTTTGTTATTGCTGGTGGTGTCAGTGATTGTGGGGATGGTAGCTATGGTGATGTAGCTGGTAGTAACATGATTGCTATTGTTTTTATTGCTGGTGGTGTCAGTGATGGTGGGGATGGTAGCTATGGTGATGTAGCTGGTAGTAACATGATTGCTATTGTTGTTATTGCTGGTGGTGTCAGTGATAGAGGGGATGGTAGCTATGGTGATGTAGCTGGTAGTAACTTGATTGCTATTGTTGTTATAGCTGGTGGTATCAGTGATGTTGGGGATGGTAGCTATGGTGATGTAGCTGCTAGCAACATGATTGCTATTGTTGTTATTGCTGGTGGTGTCAGTGATGGTGGGGATGGTAGCTATGGTGATGTAGCTGGTAGTAACTTGATTGCTATCTTTGTTATTGCTGGTGGTGTCAGTGATGGTGGGGATGGTAGCTATGGTGATGTAGCTGGTAGTAACTTGATTGCTATTGTTGTTATTGCTGGTGGTGTCAGTGATAGAGGTGATGGTAGCTATGGTGATGTAGCTGGTAGTAACTTGATTGCTATTGTTGTTATTGCTGGTGGAGTCAGTGATGGTGGGGATGGTAGCTATGGTGATGTAGCTGGTAGTAACTTGATTGCTATCGTTGTTATTGCTGGTGGTGTCAGTGATGGTGGGGATGGTAGCTATGGTGATGTAGCTGGTAGTAACATGATTGCTATTTTGTTGTTTTTGCTGGTGGTGTCAGTGATGGAGGGGATGGTAGCTATGGTGATGTAGATGGTAGTAACTTGATTGCTATTGTTGTTATTGCTGGTGGTGTCAGTGATGGTGGGGATGGTAGCTATGGTGATGTAGCTGGTAGTAACATGATTGCTATTGTTGTTATTGCTGGTGGTGTCAGTGATTGTGGGGATGGTAGCTATGGTGATGTAGCTGGTAGTAACATGATGCTATTGTTGTTATTGCTGGTGGTGTTAGTGATGGTGGGGATGGTAGCTATGGTGATGTAGCAGGTAGTAACATGATTGCTATTTTGTTATTGCTGGTGGTGTCAGTGATTGTGGGGATGGTAGCTATGGTGATGTAGCTGGTAGTAACTTGATTGCTATCGTTGTTATTGCTGGTGGTGTCAGTGATGGTGAGGATGGTAGCTATGGTGATGTAGCTTGTAGTAACATGATTGCTATTGTTGTTATTGCTGGTGGTGTCAGTGATTGTGGGGATGGTAGCTATGGTGATGTAGCTGGTAGTAACATGATGCTATTGTTGTTATTGCTGGTGGTGTTAGTGATGGTGGGGATGGTAGCTATGGTGATGTAGCAGGTAGTAACATGATTGCTATTTTGTTATTGCTGGTGGTGTCAGTGATTGTGGGGATGGTAGCTATGGTGATGTAGCTGGTAGTAACATGATTGCTATTGTTGTTATTGCTGGTGGTGTCAGTGATGGTGGGGATGGTAGCTATGGTGATGTAGCTGGTAGTAACATGATTGCAATTGTTGTTATTGCTGGTGGTATCGGTGATGGTGGGGATGGTAGCTATGGTGATGTAGCTGCTAGCAACATGATTGCTATTGTTGTTATTGCTGGTGGTGTCAGTGATGGTGGGGATGGTAGCTATGGTGATGTAGCTACTAGCAACATGATTGCTATTGTTGTTATTGCTGGTGTCTGTGATGGTGGGGATGGTAGCTATGGTGATGTAGCTGCTAGTAACATGATTGCTATTGTTGTTATTGCTGGTGGTGTCAGTGATGGTGGGGATGGTAGCTATGGTGATGTAGCTGCTAGCAACATGATTGCTATTGTTGTTATTGCTGGTGGTGTCAGTGATGGTGGGGATGGTAGCTATGGTGATGTAGCTGGTAGTAACATGATTGCTATTGTTGTTATTGCTGGTGGTGTCAGTGATTGTGGGGATGGTAGCTATGGTGATGTAGCTGGTAGTAATATGATTGCTATTGTTGTTATTGCTGGTGGTGTCAGTGATGGTGGGGATGGTAGCTATGGTGATGTAGCTGGTAGTAACATGATTGCTATTGTTGTTATTGCTTGTGGTGTCAGTGATGGTGGGGATGGTAGCTATGGTGATGTAGCTGGTAGTAATATGATTGCTATTGTTGTTATTGCTGGTGGTGTCAGTGATTGTGGGGATGGTAGCTATGGTGATGTAGCTGGTAGTAATATGATTGCTATTATTGTTATTGCTGGTGGTGTCACTGATGGTGGGGATGGTAGCTATGGTGATGTAGCTGGTAGTAACATGATTGCTATTGTTGTTATTGCTGGTGGTGTCAGTGATGGTGGGGATGGTAGCTATGGTGATGTAGCTGGTAGTAACATGATTGCTATTGTTGTTATTGCTTGTGGTGTCAGTGATGGTGGGGATTGTAGCTATGGTGATGTAGCTGGTAGTAACATGATTGCTATTGTTGTTATTGCTGGTGGTGTCAGTGATGGTGGGGATGGTAGCTATGGTGATGTAGCTGGTAGTAACATGATTGCTATTGTTGTTATCGCTGGTGGTGTGAGTGATGGTGGGGATGGTAGCTATGGTGATGTAGCTGGTAGTAACATGATTGCTATTGTTGTTATCGCTGGTGGTGTCAGTGATGGTGGGGATGGTAGCCATGGTGATGTAGCTGCTAGCAACATGATTGCTATTGTTGTTGTTGCTGGTGGTGTCAGTGATGGTGGGGATGGTAGCTATGGTGATGTAGCTTGTAGTAACATGATTGCTATTGTTGTTATTGCTGGTGGTGTCAGTGATGGTGGGGATGGTAGCCATGGTGATGTAGCTGCTAGCAACATGATTGCTATTGTTGTTGTTGCTGGTGGTGTCAGTGATTGTGGGGATGGTAGCTATGGTGATGTAGCTGGTAGTAACATGATTGCTATTGTTGTTATTGCTGGTGGTGTCAGTATTGGTGGGGATGGTAGCTATGGTGATGTAGCTGGTAGTAACTTGATTGCTATTGTTGTTATTGCTGGTGTTGTCAGTGATTGTGGGGATGGTAGCTATGGTGATGTATCTGGTAGTAACATGATTGCTATTGTTGTTATTGCTGGTGGTGTCAGTGATGGAGGGGATGGTAGCTATGGTGATGTAGCTGATAGTAACATGATTGCTATTGTTGTTATTGCTGGTGGTGTCAGTGATGGTGGGGATGGTAGCTATGGTGATGTAGCTTGTAGTAACATGATTGCTATTGTTGTTATTGCTGGTGTCTGTGATGGTGGGGATGGTAGCTATGGTGATGTAGCTGGTAGTAACATGATTGCTATTGTTGTTATAGCTGGTGGTGTCAGTGATGGTCGGGATGGTAGCTATGGTGATGTAGCTGCTAGCAACATGATTGCTATTGTTGTTATTGCTGGTGGTGTCAGTGATGGTGGGGATGGTAGCTATGGTGATGTAGCTGCTAGCAACATGATTGCTATTGTTGTTATTGCTGGTGGTGTCAGAGATGGTGGGGATGGTAGCTATGGTGATGTAGCTGGTAGTAACATGATTGCTATTGTTGTTATTGCTGGTGGTGTCAGTAATGGTGGGGATGGTAGCTATGGTGATGTAGCTGGTAGTAACTTGATTGCTATTGTTGTTATTGCTGGTGTTGTCAGTGATTGTGGGGATGGTAGCTATGGTGATGTAGCTGGTAGTAACATGATTGCTATTGTTGTTATTGCTGGTGGTGTCAGTGATGGAGGGGATGGTAGCTATGGTGATGTAGCTGGTAGTAACTTGATTGCTATTGTTGTTATTGCTGGTGGTGTCAGTGATGGAGAGGATGGTAGCTATGGTGATGTAGCTGGTAGTAACATGATTGCTATTGTTGTTATTGCTGGTGGTGTCAGTGATTGTGGGGATGGTAGCTATGGTGATGTAGCTGGTAGTAACATGATTGCTATTGTTGTTATCGCTGGTGGTGTGAGTGATGGTGGGGATGGTAGCTATGGTGATGTAGCTGGTAGTAACATGATTGCTATTGTTGTTATCGCTGGTGGTGTCAGTGATGGTGGGGATGGTAGCCATGGTGATGTAGCTGCTAGCAACATGATTGCTATTGTTGTTATTGCTGGTGGTGTCAGTGATGGTGGGGATGGTAGCTATGGTGATGTAGCTTGTAGTAACATGATTGCTATTGTTGTTATTGCTGGTGGTGTCAGTGATTGGGGGGATGGTAGCTATGGTGATGTAGCTGGTAGTAACATGATTGCTATTGTTGTTATTGCTGGTGGTGTCAGTGATGGTGGGGATGGTAGCTATGGTGATGTAGCTGGTAGTAACATGATTGCTATTGTTGTTATTGCTGGTGGTGTCAGTGATTGTGGGGATGGTAGCTATGGTGATGTAGCTGTTAGTAACATGATTGCTATTGTTGTTATCGCTGGTGGTGTCAGTGATTGTGGGGATGGTAGCTATGGTGATGTAGCTGGTAGTAACATGATTGCTATTGTTGTTATTGCTGGTCGTGTCAGTGATGGTGGGGATGGTAGCTATGGTGATGTAGCTGGTAGTAACATGATTGCTATTGTTGTTATTGCTGGTGGTGTCAGTGATTGTGGGGATGGTAGCTATGGTGATGTAGCTGGTAGTAACATGATTGCTATTGTTGTTATTGCTGATGGTGTCAGTGATGGTGGGGATGGTAGCTATGGTGATGTAGCTTGTAGTAACATGATTGCTATTGTTGTTATTGCTGGTGTCTGTGATGGTGGGGATGGTAGCTATGGTGATGTAGCTGGTAGTAACATGATTGCTATTGTTGTTATAGCTGGTGGTGTCAGTGATGGTCGGGATGGTAGCTATGGTGATGTAGCTGCTAGCAACATGATTGCTATTGTTGTTATTGCTGGTGGTGTCAGTGATGGTGGGGACGGTAGCTATGGTGATGTAGCTGCTAGCAACATGATTGCTATTGTTGTTATTGCTGGTGGTGTCAGTGATTGTGGGGATGGTAGCTATGGTGATGTAGCTTGTAGTAACATGATTGCTATTGTTGTTATTGCTGGTGTCTGTGATGGTGGGGATGGTAGCTATGGTGATGTAGCTGGTAGTAACATGATTGCTATTGTTGTTATTGCTGGTGGTGTCAGTGATAGAGGGGATGGTAGCTATGGTGATGTAGCTGGTAGTAACTTGATTGCTATTGTTGTTATAGCTGGTGGTATCAGTGATGGTGGGGATGGTAGCTATGGTGATGTAGCTGCTAGCAACATGATTGCTATTGTTGTTATTGCTGGTGGTGTCAGTGATGGTGGGGATGGTAGCTATGGTGATGTAGCTGGTAGTAACTTGATTGCTATTGTTGTTATTGCTGGTGGTGTCCGTGATAGAGGTGATGGTAGCTATGGTGATGTAGCTGGTAGTAACTTGATTGCTATTGTTGTTATTGCTGGTGGTGTCAGTGATGGTGGGGATGGTAGCTATGGTGATGTAGCTGGTAGTAACTTGATTGCTATCGTTGTTATTGCTGGTGGTGTCAGTGATGGTGGGGATGGTAGCTATGGTGATGTAGCTGGTAGTAACTTGATTGCTATTTTGTTGTTATTGCTGGTGGTGTCAGTGATGGAGGGGATGGTAGCTATGGTGATGTAGCTGGTAGTAACTTGATTGCTATTGTTGTTATTGCTGGTGGTGTCAGTGATGGTGGGGATGGTAGCTATGGTGATGTAGCTGGTAGTAACATGATTGCTATTGTTGTTATTGCTGGTGGTGTCAGTGATGGTGGGGATGGTAGCTATGGTGATGTAGCTTGTAGTAACATGATTGCTATTGTTGTTATTGCTGGTGGTGTCAGTGATTGTGGGGATGGTAGCTATGGTGATGTAGCTGGTAGTAACATGATGCTATTGTTGTTATTGCTGGTGGTGTCAGTGATGGTGGGGATGGTAGCTATGGTGATGTAGCAGGTAGTAACATGATTGCTATTTTGTTATTGCTGGTGGTGTCAGTGATTGTGGGGATGGTAGCTATGGTGATGTAGCTGGTAGTAACATGATTGCTATTGTTGTTATTGCTGGTGGTGTCAGTGATGGTGGGGATGGTAGCTATGGTGATGTAGCTGGTAGTAACATGATTGCAATTGTTGTTATTGCTGGTGGTATCGGTGATGGTGGGGATGGTAGCTATGGTGATGTAGCTGCTAGCAACATGATTGCTATTGTTGTTATTGCTGGTGGTGTCAGAGATGGTGGGGATGGTAGCTATGGTGATGTAGCTACTAGCAACATGATTGCTATTGTTGTTATTGCTGGTGTCTGTGATGGTGGGGATGGTAGCTATGGTGATGTAGCTGCTAGTAACATGATTGCTATTGTTGTTATTGCTGGTGGTGTCAGTGATGGTGGGGATGGTAGCTATGGTGATGTAGCTGCTAGCAACATGATTGCTATTGTTGTTATTGCTGGTGGTGTCAGAGATGGTGGGGATGGTAGCTATGGTGATGTAGCTGGTAGTAACATGATTGCTATTGTTGTTATTGCTGGTGGTGTCAGTAATGGTGGGGATGGTAGCTATGGTGATGTAGCTGGTAGTAACTTGATTGCTATTGTTGTTATTGCTGGTGTTGTCAGTGATTGTGGGGATGGTAGCTATGGTGATGTAGCTGGTAGTAACATGATTGCTATTGTTGTTATTGCTGGTGGTGTCAGTGATGGAGGGGATGGTAGCTATGGTGATGTAGCTGGTAGTAACTTGATTGCTATTGTTGTTATTGCTGGTGGTGTCAGTGATGGAGAGGATGTTAGCTATGGTGATGTAGCTGGTAGTAACATGATTGCTATTGTTGTTATTGCTGGTGGTGTCAGTGATGGTGGGGATGGTAGCTATGGTGATGTAGCTGGTAGTAACATGATTGCTATTGTTGTTATCGCTGGTGGTGTGAGTGATGGTGGGGATGGTAGCTATGGTGATGTAGCTGGTAGTAACATGATTGCTATTGTTGTTATCGCTGGTGGTGTCAGTGATGGTGGGGATGGTAGCCATGGTGATGTAGCTGCTAGCAACATGATTGCTATTGTTGTTATTGCTGGTGGTGTCAGTGATGGTGGGGATGGTAGCTATGGTGATGTAGCTTGTAGTAACATGATTGCTATTGTTGTTATTGCTGGTGGTGTCAGTGATTGGGGGGATGGTAGCTATGGTGATGTAGCTGGTAGTAACATGATTGCTATTGTTGTTATTGCTGGTGGTGTCAGTGATGGTGGGGATGGTAGCTATGGTGATGTAGCTGCTATCAACATGATTGCTATTGTTGTTATTGCTGGTGGTGTCAGAGATGGTGGGGATGGTAGCTATGGTGATGTAGCTGGTAGTAACATGATTGCTATTGTTGTTATTGTTGGTGGTGTCAGTAATGGTGGGGATGGTAGCTATGGTGATGTAGCTGGTAGTAACTTGATTGCTATTGTTGTTATTGCTGGTGTTGTCAGTGATTGTGGGGATGGTAGCTATGGTGATGTAGCTGGTAGTAACATGATTGCTATTGTTGTTATTGCTGGTGGTGTCAGTGATGGTGGGGATGGTAGCTATGGTGATGTAGCTTGTAGTAACATGATTGCTATTGTTGTTATTGCTGGTGGTGTCAGTGATTGGGGGGATGGTAGCTATGGTGATGTAGCTGGTAGTAACATGATTGCTATTGTTGTTATTGCTGGTGGTGTCAGTGATGGTGGGGATGGTAGCTATGGTGATGTAGCTGGTAGTAACATGATTGCTATTGTTGTTATTGCTGGTGGTGTCAGTGATTGTGGGGATGGTAGCTATGGTGATGTAGCTGGTAGTAACATGATTGCTATTGTTGTTATCGCTGGTGGTGTCAGTGATTGTGGGGATGGTAGCTATGGTGATGTAGCTGGTAGTAACATGATTGCTATTGTTGTTATTGCTGGTCGTGTCAGTGATGGTGGGGATGGTAGCTATGGTGATGTAGCTGGTAGTAACATGATTGCTATTGTTGTTATTGCTGGTGGTGTCAGTGATTGTGGGGATGGTAGCTATGGTGATGTAGCTGGTAGTAACATGATTGCTATTGTTGTTATTGCTGATGGTGTCAGTGATGGTGGGGATGGTAGCTATGGTGATGTAGCTTGTAGTAACATGATTGCTATTGTTGTTATTGCTGGTGTCTGTGATGGTGGGGATGGTAGCTATGGTGATGTAGCTGGTAGTAACATGATTGCTATTGTTGTTATAGCTGGTGGTGTCAGTAATGGTCGGGATGGTAGCTATGGTGATGTAGCTGCTAGCAACATGATTGCTATTGTTGTTATTGCTGGTGGTGTCAGTGATGGTGGGGATGGTAGCTATGGTGATGTAGCTGCTAGCAACATGATTGCTATTGTTGTTATTGCTGGTGGTGTCAGTGATGGTGGGGATGGTAGCTATGGTGATGTAGCTGGTAGTAACATGATTGCTATTGTTGTTATTGCTGATGGTGTCAGTGATGGTGGGGATGGTAGCTATGGTGATGTAGCTTGTAGTAACATGATTGCTATTGTTGTTATTGCTGGTGTCTGTGATGGTGGGGATGGTAGCTATGGTGATGTAGCTGGTAGTAACATGATTGCTATTGTTGTTATTGCTGGTGGTGTCAGTGATAGAGGGGATGGTAGCTATGGTGATGTAGCTGGTAGTAACTTGATTGCTATTGTTGTTATAGCTGGTGGTATCAGTGATGGTGGGGATGGTAGCTATGGTGATGTAGCTGCTAGCAACATGATTGCTATTGTTGTTATTGCTGGTGGTGTCAGTGATGGTGGGGATGGTAGCTATGGTGATGTAGCTGGTAGTAACTTGATTGCTATCTTTGTTATTGCTGGTGGTGTCAGTGATGGTGGGGATGGTAGCTATGGTGATGTAGCTGGTAGTAACTTGATTGCTATTGTTGTTATTGCTGGTGGTGTCAGTGATAGAGGTGATGGTAGCTATGGTGATGTAGCTGGTAGTAACTTGATTGCTATCGTTGTTATTGCTGGTGGTGTCAGTGATGGTGGGGATGGTAGCTATGGTGATGTAGCTGGTAGTAACTTGATTGCTATTTTGTTGTTTTTGCTGGTGGTGTCAGTGATGGAGGGGATGGTAGCTATGGTGATGTAGATGGTAGTAACTTGATTGCTATTGTTGTTATTGCTGGTGGTGTCAGTGATGGTGGGGATGGTAGCTATGGTGATGTAGCTGGTAGTAACATGATTGCTATTGTTGTTATTGCTGGTGGTGTCAGTGATGGTGGGGATGGTAGCTATGGTGATGTAGCTTGTAGTAACATGATTGCTATTGTTGTTATTGCTGGTGGTGTCAGTGATTGTGGGGATGGTAGCTATGGTGATGTAGCTGGTAGTAACATGATGCTATTGTTGTTATTGCTGGTGGTGTTAGTGATGGTGGGGATGGTAGCTATGGTGATGTAGCAGGTAGTAACATGATTGCTATTTTGTTATTGCTGGTGGTGTCAGAGATTGTGGGGATGGTAGCTATGGTGATGTAGCTGGTAGTAACATGATTGCTATTGTTGTTATTGCTGGTGGTGTCAGTGATGGTGGGGATGGTAGCTATGGTGATGTAGCTGGTAGTAACATGATTGCAATTGTTGTTATTGCTGGTGGTATCGGTGATGGTGGGGATGGTAGCTATGGTGATGTAGCTGCTAGTAACATGATTGCTATTGTTGTTATTGCTGGTGGTGTCAGTGATGGTGGGGATGGTAGCTATGGTGATGTAGCTGCTAGCAACATGATTGCTACTGTTGTTATTGCTGGTGGTGTCAGTGATGGTGGGGATGGTAGCTATGGTGATGTAGCTGGTAGTAACATGATTGCTATTGTTGTTATTGCTGGTGATGTCAGTGATTGTGGGGATGGTAGCTATGGTGATGTAGCTGGTAGTAATATGATTGCTATTGTTGTTATTGCTGGTGGTGTCAGTGATGGTGGGGATGGTAGCTATGGTGATGTAGCTGGTAGTAACATGATTGCTATTGTTGTTATTGCTTGTGGTGTCAGTGATGGTGGGGATGGTAGCTATGGTGATGTAGCTGGTAGTAATATGATTGCTATTGTTGTTATTGCTGGTGGTGTCAGTGATTGTGGGGATGGTAGCTATGGTGATGTAGCTGGTAGTAATATGATTGCTATTGTTGTTATTGCTGGTGGTGTCACTGATGGTGGGGATGGTAGCTATGGTGATGTAGCTGTTAGCAACATGATTGCTATTGTTGTTATTGCTTGTGGTGTCAGTGATGGTGGGGATTGTAGCTATGGTGATGTAGCTGGTAGTAACATGATTGCTATTGTTGTTATTGCTGGTGGTGTCAGTGATGGTGGGGATGGTAGCTATGGTGATGTAGCTGGTAGTAACATGATTGCTATTGTTGTTATCGCTGGTGGTGTGAGTGATGGTGGGGATGGTAGCTATGGTGATGTAGCTGGTAGTAACATGATTGCTATTGTTGTTATCGCTGGTGGTGTCAGTGATGGTGGGGATGGTAGCCATGGTGATGTAGCTGCTAGCAACATGATTGCTATTGTTGTTGTTGCTGGTGGTGTCAGTGATGGTGGGGATGGTAGCTATGGTGATGTAGCTTGTAGTAACATGATTGCTATTGTTGTTATTGCTGGTGGTGTCAGTGATGGTGGGGATGGTAGCCATGGTGATGTAGCTGCTAGCAACATGATTGCTATTGTTGTTGTTGCTGGTGGTGTCAGTGATTGTGGGGATGGTAGCTATGGTGATGTAGCTGGTAGTAACATGATTGCTATTGTTGTTATTGCTGGTGGTGTCAGTATTGGTGGGGATGGTAGCTATGGTGATGTAGCTGCTAGCAACATGATTGCTATTGTTGTTATTGCTGGTGTTGTCAGTGATTGTGGGGATGGTAGCTATGGTGATGTATCTGGTAGTAACATGATTGCTATTGTTGTTATTGCTGGTGGTGTCAGTGATGGAGGGGATGGTAGCTATGGTGATGTAGCTGATAGTAACTTGATTGCTATTGTTGTTATTGCTGGTGGTGTCAGTGATGGAGAGGATGGTAGCTATGGTGATGTAGCTGGTAGTAACATGATTGCTATTGTTGTTATTGCTGGTGGTGTCAGTGATGGTGGGGATGGTAGCTATGGTGATGTAGCTGGTAGTAACTTGATTGCTATTGTTGTTATTGCTGGTGTTGTCAGTGATTGTGGGGATGGTAGCTATGGTGATGTATCTGGTAGTAACATGATTGCTATTGTTGTTATTGCTAGTGGTGTCAGTGATGGAGGGGATGGTAGCTATGGTGATGTAGCTGATAGTAACTTGATTGCTATTGTTGTTATTGCTGGTGGTGTCAGTGATGGAGAGGATGGTAGCTATGGTGATGTAGCTGGTAGTAACATGATTGCTATTGTTGTTATTGCTGGTGGTGTCAGTGATGGTGGGGATGGTAGCTATGGTGATGTAGCTGCTAGCAACATGATTGCTATTGTTGTTATTGCTGTTGGTGTCAGTGATGGTGGGGATGGTGGCTATGGTGATGTAGCTGGTTGTAACATGATTGCTATTGTTGTTATTGCTGGTGGTGTCAGTGATGGTGGGGATGGTAGCTATGGTGATGTAGCTGGTAGTAACATGATTGCTATTGTTGTTATTGCTGGTGGTGTCAGTGATGGTGGGGATGGTAGCTATGGTGATGTAGCTGGTAGTAACATGATTGCTATTGTTGTTATTGCTGGTGTTGTCAGTGATTGTGGGGATGGTAGCTATGGTGATGTAGCTGGTAGTAACATGATTGCTATTGTTGTTATTGCTGGTGGTGTCAGTGATGGAGGGGATGGTAGCTATGGTGATGTAGCTGGTAGTAACATGATTGCTATTGTTGTTATTGCTGGTGGTGTCAGTGATTGTGGGGATGGTAGCTATGGTGATGTAGCTGGTAGTAACATGATTGCTATTGTTGTTATCGCTGGTGGTGTCAGTGATGGTGGGGATGGTAGCTATGGTGATGTAGCTGGTAGTAACATGATTGCTATTGTTGTTATCGCTGGTGGTGTCAGTGATGGTGGGGATGGTAGCCATGGTGATGTAGCTGCTAGCAACATGATTGCTATTGTTGTTATTGCTGGTGGTGTCAGTGATGGTGGGGATGGTAGCTATGGTGATGTAGCTTGTAGTAACATGATTGCTATTGTTGTTATTGCTGGTGGTGTCAGTGATTGGGGGGATGGTAGCTATGGTGATGTAGCTGGTAGTAACATGATTGCTATTGTTGTTATTGCTGGTGGTGTCAGTGATGGTGGGGATGGTAGCTATGGTGATGTAGCTGGTAGTAACATGATTGCTATTGTTGTTATTGCTGGTGGTGTCAGTGATTGTGGGGATGGTAGCTATGGTGATGTAGCTGTTAGTAACATGATTGCTATTGTTGTTATCGCTGGTGGTGTCAGTGATTGTGGGGATGGTAGCTATGGTGATGTAGCTGGTAGTAACATGATTGCTATTGTTGTTATTGCTGGTCGTGTCAGTGATGGTGGGGATGGTAGCTATGGTGATGTAGCTGGTAGTAACATGATTGCTATTGTTGTTATTGCTGGTGGTGTCAGTGATTGTGGGGATGGTAGCTATGGTGATGTAGCTGGTAGTAACATGATTGCTATTGTTGTTATTGCTGATGGTGTCAGTGATGGTGGGGATGGTAGCTATGGTGATGTAGCTTGTAGTAACATGATTGCTATTGTTGTTATAGCTGGTGGTGTCAGTGATGGTCGGGATGGTAGCTATGGTGATGTAGCTGCTAGCAACATGATTGCTATTGTTGTTATTGCTGGTGGTGTCAGTGATGGTGGGGATGGTAGCTATGGTGATGTAGCTGCTAGCAACATGATTGCTATTGTTGTTATTGCTGGTGGTGTCAGTGATTGTGGGGATGGTAGCTATGGTGATGTAGCTTGTAGTAACATGATTGCTATTGTTGTTATTGCTGGTGTCTGTGATGGTGGGGATGGTAGCTATGGTGATGTAGCTGGTAGTAACATGATTGCTATTGTTGTTATTGCTGGTGGTGTCAGTGATAGAGGGGATGGTAGCTATGGTGATGTAGCTGGTAGTAACTTGATTGCTATTGTTGTTATTGCTGGTGGTGTCAGTGATGGTGGGGATGGTAGCTATGGTGATGTAGCTGCTAGCAACATGATTGCTATTGTTGTTATTGCTGGTGGTGTCAGTGATGGTGGGGATGGTAGCTATGGTGATGTAGCTGGTAGTAACGTGATTGCTATTGTTGTTATTGCTGGTGGTGTCAGTGATAGAGGTGATGGTAGCTATGGTGATGTAGCTGGTAGTAACTTGATTGCTATTGTTGTTATTGCTGGTGGTGTCAGTGATGGTGGGGATGGTAGCTATGGTGATGTAGCTGGTAGTAACTTGATTGCTATCGTTGTTATTGCTGGTGGTGTCAGTGATGGTGGGGATGGTAGCTATGGTGATGTAGCTGGTAGTAACTTGATTGCTATTTTGTTGTTATTGCTGGTGGTGTCAGTGATGGAGGGGATGGTAGCTATGGTGATGTAGCTGGTAGTAACTTGATTGCTATTGTTGTTATTGCTGGTGGTGTCAGTGATGGTGGGGATGGTAGCTATGGTGATGTAGCTGGTAGTAACATGATTGCTATTGTTGTTATTGCTGGTGGTGTCAGTGATGGTGGGGATGGTAGCTATGGTGATGTAGCTTGTAGTAACATGATTGCTATTGTTGTTATTGCTGGTGGTGTCAGTGATTGTGGGGATGGTAGCTATGGTGATGTAGCTGGTAGTAACATGATGCTATTGTTGTTATTGCTGGTGGTGTCAGTGATGGTGGGCATGGTAGCTATGGTGATGTAGCAGGTAGTAACATGATTGCTATTTTGTTATTGCTGGTGGTGTCAGTGATTGTGGGGATGGTAGCTATGGTGATGTAGCTGGTAGTAACATGATTGCTATTGTTGTTATTGCTGGTGGTGTCAGTGATGGTGGGGATGGTAGCTATGGTGATGTAGCTGGTAGTAACATGATTGCAATTGTTGTTATTGCTGGTGGTATCGGTGATGGTGGGGATGGTAGCTATGGTGATGTAGCTGCTAGCAACATGATTGCTATTGTTGTTATTGCTGGTGGTGTCAGAGATGGTGGGGATGGTAGCTATGGTGATGTAGCTACTAGCAACATGATTGCTATTGTTGTTATTGCTGGTGTCTGTGATGGTGGGGATGGTAGCTATGGTGATGTAGCTGCTAGTAACATGATTGCTATTGTTGTTATTGCTGGTGGTGTCAGTGATGGTGGGGATGGTAGCTATGGTGATGTAGCTGCTAGCAACATGATTGCTATTGTTGTTATTGCTGGTGGTGTCAGAGATGGTGGGGATGGTAGCTATGGTGATGTAGCTGGTAGTAACATGATTGCTATTGTTGTTATTGCTGGTGGTGTCAGTAATGGTGGGGATGGTAGCTATGGTGATGTAGCTGGTAGTAACTTGATTGCTATTGTTGTTATTGCTGGTGTTGTCAGTGATTGTGGGGATGGTAGCTATGGTGATGTAGCTGGTAGTAACATGATTGCTATTGTTGTTATTGCTGGTGGTGTCAGTGATGGAGGGGATGGTAGCTATGGTGATGTAGCTGGTAGTAACTTGATTGCTATTGTTGTTATTGCTGGTGGTGTCAGTGATGGAGAGGATGTTAGCTATGGTGATGTAGCTGGTAGTAACATGATTGCTATTGTTGTTATTGCTGGTGGTGTCAGTGATGGTGGGGATGGTAGCTATGGTGATGTAGCTGGTAGTAACATGATTGCTATTGTTGTTATCGCTGGTGGTGTGATTGATGGTGGGGATGGTAGCTATGGTGATGTAGCTGGTAGTAACATGATTGCTATTGTTGTTATCGCTGGTGGTGTCAGTGATGGTGGGGATGGTAGCCATGGTGATGTAGCTGCTAGCAACATGATTGCTATTGTTGTTATTGCTGGTGGTGTCAGTGATGGTGGGGATGGTAGCTATGGTGATGTAGCTTGTAGTAACATGATTGCTATTGTTGTTATTGCTGGTGGTGTCAGTGATTGGGGGGATGGTAGCTATGGTGATGTAGCTGGTAGTAACATGATTGCTATTGTTGTTATTGCTGGTGGTGTCAGTGATGGTGGGGATGGTAGCTATGGTGATGTAGCTGCTATCAACATGATTGCTATTGTTGTTATTGCTGGTGGTGTCAGAGATGGTGGGGATGGTAGCTATGGTGATGTAGCTGGTAGTAACATGATTGCTATTGTTGTTATTGTTGGTGGTGTCAGTAATGGTGGGGATGGTAGCTATGGTGATGTAGCTGGTCGTAACTTGATTGCTATTGTTGTTATTGCTGGTGTTGTCAGTGATTGTGGGGATGGTAGCTATGGTGATGTAGCTGGTAGTAACATGATTGCTATTGTTGTTATTGCTGGTGGTGTCAGTGATGGAGGGGATGGTAGCTATGGTGATGTAGCTGGTAGTAACTTGATTGCTATTGTTGTTATTGCTGGTGGAGTCAGTGATGGAGAGGATGGTAGCTATGGTGATGTAGCTGGTAGTAACATGATTGCTATTGTTGTTATTGCTGGTGGTGTCAGTGATGGTGGGGATGGTAGCTATGGTGATGTAGCTGGTAGTAACATGATTGCTATTGTTGTTATCGCTGGTGGTGTGAGTGATGGTGGGGATGGTAGCTATGGTGATGTAGCTGGTAGTAACATGATTGCTATTGATGTTATCGCTGGTGGTGTCAGTGATGGTGGGGATGGTAGCCATGGTGATGTAGCTGCTAGCAACATGATTGCTATTGTTGTTATTGCTGGTGGTGTCAGTGATGGTGGGGATGGTAGCTATGGTGATGTAGCTTGTAGTAACATGATTGCTATTGTTGTTATTGCTGGTGGTGTCAGTGATTGTGGGGATGGTAGCTATGGTGATGTAGCTGGTAGTAACATGATTGCTATTGTTGTTATCGCTGGTGGTGTCAGTGATTGTGGGGATGGTAGCTATGGTGATGTAGCTGGTAGTAACATGATTGCTATTGTTGTTATTGCTGGTCGTGTCAGTGATGGTGGGGATGGTAGCTATGGTGATGTAGCTGGTAGTAACATGATTGCTATTGTTGTTATTGCTGGTGGTGTCAGTGATTGTGGGGATGGTAGCTATGGTGATGTAGCTGGTAGTAACATGATTGCTATTGTTGTTATTGCTGATGGTGTCAGTGATGGTGGGGATGGTAGCTATGGTGATGTAGCTTGTAGTAACATGATTGCTATTGTTGTTATTGCTGGTGTCTGTGATGGTGGGGATGGTAGCTATGGTGATGTAGCTGGTAGTAACATGATTGCTATTGTTGTTATTGCTGGTGGTGTCAGTGATAGAGGGGATGGTAGCTATGGTGATGTAGCTGGTAGTAACTTGATTGCTATTGTTGTTATAGCTGGTGGTATCAGTGATGGTGGGGATGGTAGCTATGGTGATGTAGCTGGTAGTAACATGATTGCTATTGTTGTTATCGCTGGTGGTGTCAGTGATGGTGGGGATGGTAGCCATGGTGATGTAGCTGCTAGCAACATGATTGCTATTGTTGTTATTGCTGGTGGTGTCAGTGATGGTGGGGATGGTAGCTATGGTGATGTAGCTTGTAGTAACATGATTGCTATTGTTGTTATTGCTGGTGGTGTCAGTGATTGGGGGGATGGTAGCTATGGTGATGTAGCTGGTAGTAACATGATTGCTATTGTTGTTATTGCTGGTGGTGTCAGTGATGGTGGGGATGGTAGCTATGGTGATGTAGCTGCTATCAACATGATTGCTATTGTTGTTATTGCTGGTGGTGTCAGAGATGGTGGGGATGGTAGCTATGGTGATGTAGCTGGTAGTAACATGATTGCTATTGTTGTTATTGTTGGTGGTGTCAGTAATGGTGGGGATGGTAGCTATGGTGATGTAGCTGGTCGTAACTTGATTGCTATTGTTGTTATTGCTGGTGTTGTCAGTGATTGTGGGGATGGTAGCTATGGTGATGTAGCTGGTAGTAACATGATTGCTATTGTTGTTATTGCTGGTGGTGTCAGTGATGGAGGGGATGGTAGCTATGGTGATGTAGCTGGTAGTAACTTGATTGCTATTGTTGTTATTGCTGGTGGTGTCAGTGATGGAGAGGATGGTAGCTATGGTGATGTAGCTGGTAGTAACATGATTGCTATTGTTGTTATTGCTGGTGGTGTCAGTGATGGTGGGGATGGTAGCTATGGTGATGTAGCTGGTAGTAACATGATTGCTATTGTTGTTATCGCTGGTGGTGTGAGTGATGGTGGGGATGGTAGCTATGGTGATATAGCTGGTAGTAACATGATTGCTATTGATGTTATCGCTGGTGGTGTCAGTGATGGTGGGGATGGTAGCCATGGTGATGTAGCTGCTAGCAACATGATTGCTATTGTTGTTATTGCTGGTGGTGTCAGTGATGGTGGGGATGGTAGCTATGGTGATGTAGCTTGTAGTAACATGATTGCTATTGTTGTTATTGCTGGTGGTGTCAGTGATTGTGGGGATGGTAGCTATGGTGATGTAGCTGGTAGTAACATGATTGCTATTGTTGTTATCGCTGGTGGTGTCAGTGATTGTGGGGATGGTAGCTATGGTGATGTAGCTGGTAGTAACATGATTGCTATTGTTGTTATTGCTGGTCGTGTCAGTGATGGTGGGGATGGTAGCTATGGTGATGTAGCTGGTAGTAACATGATTGCTATTGTTGTTATTGCTGGTGGTGTCAGTGATTGTGGGGATGGTAGCTATGGTGATGTAGCTGGTAGTAACATGATTGCTATTGTTGTTATTGCTGATGGTGTCAGTGATGGTGGGGATGGTAGCTATGGTGATGTAGCTTGTAGTAACATGATTGCTATTGTTGTTATTGCTGGTGTCTGTGATGGTGGGGATGGTAGCTATGGTGATGTAGCTGGTAGTAACATGATTGCTATTGTTGTTATTGCTGGTGGTGTCAGTGATAGAGGGGATGGTAGCTATGGTGATGTAGCTGGTAGTAACTTGATTGCTATTGTTGTTATAGCTGGTGGTATCAGTGATGGTGGGGATGGTAGCTATGGTGATGTAGCTGCTAGCAACATGATTGCTATTGTTGTTATTGCTGGTGGTGTCAGTGATGGTGGGGATGGTAGCTATGGTGATGTAGCTGGTAGTAACTTGATTGCTATCTTTGTTATTGCTGGTGGTGTCAGTGATGGTGGGGATGGTATCTATGGTGATGTAGCTGGTAGTAACTTGATTGCTATTGTTGTTATTGCTGGTGGTGTCAGTGATAGAGGTGATGGTAGCTATGGTGATGTAGCTGGTAGTAACTTGATTGCTATTGTTGTTATTGCTGGTGGTGTCAGTGATGGTGGGGATGGTAGCTATGGTGATGTAGCTGGTAGTAACTTGATTGCTATCGTTGTTATTGCTGGTGGTGTCAGTGATGGTGGGGATGGTAGCTATGGTGATGTAGCTGGTAGTAACTTGATTGCTATTTTGTTGTTATTGCTGGTGGTGTCAGTGATGGAGGGGATGGTAGCTATGGTGATGTAGCTGGTAGTAACTTGATTGCTATTGTTGTTATTGCTGGTGGTGTCAGTGATGGTGGGGATGGTAGCTATGGTGATGTAGCTGGTAGTAACATGATTGCTATTGTTGTTATTGCTGGTGGTGTCAGTGATGGTGAGGATGGTAGCTATGGTGATGTAGCTTGTAGTAACATGATTGCTATTGTTGTTATTGCTGGTGGTGTCAGTGATTGTGGGGATGGTAGCTATGGTGATGTAGCTGGTAGTAACATGATGCTATTGTTGTTATTGCTGGTGGTGTCAGTGATGGTGGGGATGGTAGCTATGGTGATGTAGCAGGTAGTAACATGATTGCTATTTTGTTATTGCTGGTGGTGTCAGTGATTGTGGGGATGGTAAATATGGTGATGTAGCTGGTAGTAACATGATTGCTATTGTTGTTATTGCTGGTGGTGTCAGTGATGGTGGGGATGGTAGCTATGGTGATGTAGCTGGTAGTAACATGATTGCAATTGTTGTTATTGCTGGTGGTATCGGTGATGGTGGGGATGGTAGCTATGGTGATGTAGCTGCTAGCAACATGATTGCTATTGTTGTTATTGCTGGTGGTGTCAGTGATGGTGGGGATGGTAGCTATGGTGATGTAGCTACTAGCAACATGATTGCTATTGTTGTTAATGCTGGTGTCTGTGATGGTGGGGATGGTAGCTATGGTGATGTAGCTGCTAGTAACATGATTGCTATTGTTGTTATTGCTGGTGGTGTCAGTGATGGTGGGGATGGTAGCTATGGTGATGTAGCTGCTAGCAACATGATTGCTATTGTTGTTATTGCTGGTGTCTGTGATGGTGGGGATTGTAGCTATGGTGATGTAGCTGCTAGTAACATGATTGCTATTGTTGTTATTGCTGGTGGTGTCAGTGTTGGTGGGGATGGTAGATATGGTGATGTAGCTGGTAGTAACATGATTGCTATTGTTGTTATTGCTGGTGTCTGTGATGGTGGGGATGGTAGCTATGGTGATGTAGCTGGTAGTAACATGATTGCTATTGTTGTTATAGCTGGTGGTGTCAGTGATGGTGGGGATGGTAGCTATGGTGATGTAGCTGCTAGCAACATGATTGCTATTGTTGTTATTGCTGGTGGTGTCAGTGATGGTGGGGATGGTAGCTATGGTTATGTAGCTGCTAGCAACATGATTGCTATTGTTGTTATTGCTGGTGGTGTCAGTGATAGTGGGGATGGTAGCTATGGTGATGTAGCTGCTAGCAACATGATTGCTATTGTTGTTATTGCTGGTGGTGTCAGTGATGGTGGGGATGGTAGCTATGGTGATGTAGCTGCTAGCAACATGATTGCTACTGTTGTTATTGCTGGTGGTGTCAGTGATGGTGGGGATGGTAGCTATGGTGATGTAGCTGGTAGTAACATGATTGATATTGTTGTTATTGCTGGTGGTGTCAGTGATGGTGGGGATTGTAGCTATGGTGATGTAGCTGCTAGTAACATGATTGCTATTGTTGTTATTGCTTGTGGTGTCAGTGATGGTGGGGATTGTAGCTATGGTGATGTAGCTGCTAGTAACATGATTGCTATTGTTGTTATTGCTGGTGGTGTCAGTGATGGTGGGGATGGTAGCTATGGTGATGTAGCTGCTAGCAACATGATTGCTATTGTTGTTATTGCTGGTGGTGTCAGTGATGGTGGGGATGGTAGCTATGGTGATGTAGCTGGTAGTAACATGATTGATATTGTTGTTATTGCTGGTGTCTGTGATGGTTGGGATGGTAGCTATGGTGATGTAGCTGGTAGTAACATGATTGCTATTGTTGTTATTGCTGGTGTCAGTGATGATGGGGATGGTAGCTATGGTGATGTAGCTGCTAGCAACATGATTGCTATTGTTGTTATTGCTGGTGGTGTCAGTGATGGTGGGGATGGTAGCTATGGTGATGTAGCTGCTAGCAACATGATTGCTATTGTTGTTATTGCTGGTGGTGTCAGTGATGGTGGGGATGGTAGCTATGGCGATGTAGCTGGTAGTAACATGATTGCTATTGTTGTTATTGCTGGTGGTGTCAGTAATGGTGGGGATGGTAGCTATGGTGATGTAGCTGGTAGTAACTTGATTGCTATTGTTGTTATTGCTGGTGTTGTCAGTGATTGTGGGGATGGTAGCTATGGTGATGTAGCTGGTAGTAACATGATTGCTATTGTTGTTATTGCTGGTGGTGTCAGTGGTGGTGGGGATGGTAGCTATGGTGATGTAGCTGGTAGTAACTTGATTGCTATTGTTGTTATTGCTGGTGGTGTCAGTGGTGGTGGGGATGGTAGCTATGGTGATGTAGCTGGTAGCAGCATGATTGCTATTGTTGTTATTGCTGGTGGTGTCAGTGATGGTGGGGATGGTAGCTATGGTGATGTAGCTGGTAATAACTTGATTGCTATTGCTGTTATTGCTGGTGGTGTCAGTGATGGTGGGGATGGTAGCTATGGTGATGTAGCTGGTAGCAGCATGATTGCTATTGTTGTTATTGCTGGTGGTGTCAGTGATGGTGAGGATGGTAGCTATGGTGATGTAGCTGTTAGCAGCATGATTGCTATTGTTGTTATTGTTGGTGGTGTCAGTGATGGTGGGGATGGTAGCTATGGTGATGTAGCTGGCAGTAACATGATTGCTATTGTTGTTATTGCTGGTGGTGTCAGTGATGTTGGGGATGGTAGCTATGGTGATGTATCTGGTAGTAACATGATTGCTATTGTTGTTATTGCTGGTGGTGTCAGTGATGGTGGGGTTGGTAGCTATGGTGATGTAGCTGGTAGTAACATGATTGCTATTGTTGTTATTGCTGGTGGTGTCAGTGATGGTGGGGATGGTAGCCATGGTGATGTAGCTGGTAGTAACATGATTGCTATTGTTGTTATTGCTGGTGGTGTCAGTGATGGTGGTGATGGTAGCTATGGTGATGTAGCTGCTAGCAACATGATTGCTATTGTTGTTATTGCTGGTGGTGTCAGTGATGGTGGGGATGGTAGCTATGGTGATGTAGCTGCTAGCAACATGATTGCTATTGTTGTTATTGCTGGTGGTGTCAGTGATGGTGGGGATGGTAGCTATGGTGATGTAGCTGGTATTAACATGATTGCTATTGTTGTTATTGCTGGTGGTGTCAGTTTTTGTGGGGATGGTAGCTATGGTGATGTAGCTGGTAGTAACATGATTGCTATTGTTGTTATTGCTGGTGGTGTCAGTGATGGTGGGGATGGTAGCTATGGTGATGTAGCTGCTAGCAACATGATTGCTATGGTTGTTATTGCTGGTGGTGTCAGTGATGGTGGGGATGGTAGCTATGGTGATGTAGCTGGTAGTAACATGATTGCTATGGTTGTTATTGCTGGTGGTGTCAGTGATGGTGGGGATGGTAGCTATGGTGATGTAGCTGGTAGTAACATGATTGCTATTGTTGTTATTGCTGGTGGTGTCAGTGATGGTGGGGATGGTAGCTATGGTGATGTAGCTGCTAGCAACATGATTGCTATTGTTGTTATTGCTGGTGGTGTCAGTGATGGTGGGGATGGTAGCTATGGTGATGTAGCTGGTATTAACATGATTGCTATTGTTGTTATTGCTGGTGTTGTCAGTGATGGTGGGGATGGTAGCTATGGTGATGTAGCTGGTAGTAACATGATTGCTATTGTTGTTATTGCTGGTGGTGTCAGTGATGGTGGGGATGGTAGCTATGGTGATGTAGCTGCTAGCAACATGATTGCTATGGTTGTTATTGCTGGTGGTGTCAGTGATGGTGGGGATGGTAGCTATGGTGATGTAGCTGGTAGTAACATGATTGCTATGGTTGTTATTGCTGGTGGTGTCAGTGATGGTGGGGATGGTAGCTATGGTGATGTAGCTGGTAGTAACATGATTGCTATTGTTGTTATTGCTGGTGGTGTCAGTAATGGTGGGGATGGTAGCTATGGTGATGTTTGCTGGTAGTAACTTGATTGCTATTGTTGTTATTGCTGGTGGTGTTAGTGATGGTGGGGATGGTAGCTATGGTGATGTAGCTGGTAGTAACTTGATTGCTATTGTTGTTATTGCTGGTGGTGTCAGTGATGGTGGGGATGGTAGCTATGGTGATGTAGCTGGTAGTAACATGATTGCTATTGTTGTTATTGCTGGTGGTGTCAGTGATGGTGGGGATGGTAGCCATGGTGATGTAGCTGGTAGTAACATGATTGCTATTGTTGTTATTGCTGGTGGTGTCAGTGATGGTGGTGATGGTAGCTATGGTGATGTAGCTGCTAGCAACATGATTGCTATTGTTGTTATTGCTGGTGGTGTCAGTGATGGTGGGGATGGTAGCTATGGTGATGTAGCTGCTAGCAACATGATTGCTATTGTTGTTATTGCTGGTGGTGTCAGTGATGGTGGGGATGGTAGCTATGGTGATGTAGCTGCTAGCAACATGATTGCTATTGTTGTTATTGCTGGTGGTGTCAGTGATGGTGGGGATGGTAGCTATGGTGATGTAGCTGGTAGTAACATGATTGCTATTGTTGTTATTGCTGGTGGTGTCAGTGATGGTGGGGATGGTAGCTATGGTGATGTAGCTGCTAGCAACATGATTGCTATGGTTGTTATTGCTGGTGGTGTCAGTGATGGTGGGGATGGTAGCTATGGTGATGTAGCTGGTAGTAACATGATTGCTATGGTTGTTATTGCTGGTGGTGTCAGTGATGGTGGGGATGGTAGCTATGGTGATGTAGCTGGTAGTAACATGATTGCTATTGTTGTTATTGCTGGTGGTGTCAGTGATGGTGGGGATGGTAGCTATGGTGATGTAGCTGCTAGCAACATGATTGCTATTGTTGTTATTGCTGGTGGTGTCAGTGATGGTGGGGATGGTAGCTATGATGATGTAGCTGCTAGCAACATGATTGCTATGGTTGTTATTGCTGGTGGTGTCAGTGATGGTGGGGATGGTAGCTATGGTGATGTAGCTGGTAGTAACATGATTGCTATTGTTGTTATTGCTGGTGGTGTCAGTGATGGTGGGGATGGTAGCTATGGTGATGTAGCTGCTAGCAACATGATTGCTATTATTGTTATTGCTGGTGGTGTCAGTGATGGTGGGGATGGTAGCTATGATGATGTAGCTGCTAGCAACATGATTGCTATTGTTGTTGGTGATATTTATTGAAATGTTTGTCACTACGTGAGCTAAGTTCTTGTGACATGTAGCGAACTGTTGCGTTGTTGCTTTCTGCTCTCTGTCTCGCTGAGTATGTCTATATCACTTTGTTAATGAGTGGCTCACTTTTGTGGGCTTACGTTGCTGTTCCTCCCGTAATTAGTGTTCTTTGCCCTGGAGAACCTTATTCATACAACGGGTCTAAAATTATCTGACTGATAAAATTTACAGGTCAGTCAATCATATTGGTGGCCTCCTCACAGCCCCGGCTGACAGAATAGAGAAGGCGTTTACCCAGAGGACAGCAAGGGAGGAAACAACCATATGATCACATGTCCTCCATGGGTGGCAGACTTTATTCCTCACCTGATTTAACATCGTCGCCTGGCCTTGTGCATACTTTCTGTAGTGTCTACTTTGTTGCAAGTATTCGCACCGGATAGCCGGTTTTAAAATATCTTCCCCCTTTTCTACCTCAAGTCTTGGATGCCTTGAAAGGGGTTGTGAGCACTGACCTCCTGGCTAGTGAGCAAAAATAACAAAAACAAAAAGTTTATTCACCGTCTATTTGTTTTCAAGTCAACACCCTCTCCCTTCATATACATTCATTTTAAAGGCCAGCTTCAGCCAATGATCTTCGGCCATGCTGGGGCACATACCATGAACGGTTGTTCAGTCAATCATATAGACCTAGGGGCGTATTTTAGTCTGCTACTTATTTTATTGGTCACTGTGTCGAATCGCCAGATAACAGGACATAAAAGGTTACAACAACATAAACACATTTTTTATAGACTGGAGTAAACATAACCATCAATAAACAGAACACATGTTCTTTCTAAGACATCTGTAATTTGATAGAAGTCGGTTGCTACTCCTAGTAAGGAAGGCACGTTGCCCGGTGGTTAGAGAATTGGATTCGCAATTGTGAAGTTGCGAGTTCGATTCCTTGATCAAAAGACTATTTCACGTAGCTCTTTCTGCTATGAGTTGCAACCGGTAGATAGAATCAGCAATGGAAATGCCAATGGAAAATTGTTTCCTTGGTCCGACTTGACGATGTCCACCCCATTCGGTAAGCGAATGAGGTCTGGGATTTTGTCGATCGACTTCTTTTCCTTTCCTAGTAGGATGAGTGACATCGCAGAATATCTTAATTACTGTTATTTTTATTGCGGCTACTATTGCTTTTCATGTGTCTTTATTGGTGTTGCCAATTTATTATCAGATGTAGACATAGATGTTATAGTTGATGGCACTATATTTACGGTTTTCGTATTACAATTGTTGTTGTTATATTATTAGATGTTACTTTTACTAATAGACATAGAATGGCTGAATGGTTAGGAAGTTTGCTTCACAGCCATACTATTTAGGGTTCGGTCCCGTTTCCTCTTTGTACCGGTCTCCGTCAAAACCTCTGGAATCCTTAATCCTCACACTGCTGATTTCCTCCGTAAAATCGGAAATGCGGTGGCCTGCTTTAAGAAGGAACTCCGTAAGGTGGGGTGCCTAAGCAGCGGGAGTCTTTCGCTATTCTCCGCGTAATGCCTTTACCATTTTCTGTATGGGGCGCGACTGAAGTACCGCTCAGACTAGAGTGTTTTGTATGTCCCTTTCCCTTTTGTTCATTGCTTGATTCTTTTTCTTCCTTTCGTTTCCTCTTTCTCTTCCCTTTAATAGTGTTTTTGTTTTTCTATAAACAGCTTTGAAAATAAGATACCTCGTGCCTTGTTACTTGACAATTAGCACCAAAAACAAAAGATATTTCACTTTAACCGTAATCCAGTAAGTGAAATTGGATAGACGGAAAGCACATTAGATGGAATGAAACTGTAATTTAAAGGGCCAGCCTTATTACACGCAGTCACTCTGAATTTCCCTGATATTTACGTTAAGGGAACAAATATCTGAAGAACACCCAACCACATACATGATACTTTAACGAGTATATCATGTTTTAAGGAAACTAACAAAGAATAATTTTTCTTCATTAACAGTAACATTTCCTATTAGTCTAT
The DNA here is from genome assembly GCA_964016885.1 of Eledone cirrhosa. Taxonomy (NCBI): domain Eukaryota; kingdom Metazoa; phylum Mollusca; class Cephalopoda; order Octopoda; family Eledonidae; genus Eledone; species Eledone cirrhosa. The sequence goes on from OZ024743.1 coordinate 335,793,096, forward strand.
CCTCTATCCAGAGACAATCAGGTAAAATTGCTGCACAGATTTTACGGGCAAAACAAACAGGTAGGAAAACAACGGGTAAGACCCCGACAAGTTGGTAGAATAATATTCATGAGCTCGGCTAGTCTCGCTTGGGGATCCAGGCTGAGACGGTTGCTTCTGACAGGTCCCGCGAAAATGCTTGTTTGAAGACTCTTTATGTTTAGACTTTCAACTCTGTTTGAGCAAACTTATGATAAAAAAAAGATTCATTCTCTGACCATCCTATATTTTGCCCAGTCTAGTATATGCCAGATCCCATAATCTAATGTGGACACAGGTAAGGCTGTGATTGCTTCAAAATCATGAGGGTGCAGATTCAATCCTCTGTGTGGTATATTGGGCAAGTGTCGAGTAAGTGTCTTTACCATTGTCTTAGGTCATCTGATGTCTGTCTTAGAGAATTTGAGGGTACGGATTCAAAGTCCCAGCAATGTCACATATTGTGTAACGCTGATTCGGTTAGGAATTATCTTAAGGCTGCACGTGTCTTTGGAATATTCAACTACATAGATTACTACACAAGTTCAACGTTCAACTGAAAAACTGAATGCTCATCGTAATCATGATCCTGTCATGTGGCCTCCCTTTCTTAAAACCATAGAATTTGATTTGAGGGGTATTTAGTTGCTATTTCTATTTGGTAGAACAAACACACAAAGACTTCCTCGATAGCTCGAATATATAGAAGTCTGACTTGTGTAATCAGAAAAATTACTGATGACTTGATATATTATTTGATGCTTTGTAATGGCTTGCAAATCGTTCAGAATTAGTTTGAAAACTACCAATTACTTCTGATAAAAGAACCACTATGGCAGTCACAACAATAACAGAAAATGCTGTGGTATCCGTAAAGATATAAAGAACATATGACTAACTTTACAATATATAGGAAACAATATGGTAATAAAAGAACCATATGACGGCTCAGATATAAAATATAACATTAAAAATAATATAGTCACCATGATGATACAAACTATTACCTCTTAAAGGTAGACATGGATTAATAGAATAAAAATTGAAAGTGATAACAAGCAGAATAAAAATGTGATCTTAATTTTTATCGATTAAATCTTATTTTACTCTTTTTCAATGACCAAAAAAAATAATTATATATTTTATATCTTTCATAATTTTCTCTTGACAATAAAACATATTTCATAGCATTTTAAAGCTTACACTTCTAAATATTCGTCAGATAAAAATATATTTTTATTGCATAAAAAAAATTCTTATTTTTCAAGGCGGGGAGTGGATTTATTTAGGATATTCAAATTTTGAGTGCATTTTAGATAAATCTATCACCATTCGGGCATTCTTAATTCACTTGTCTCTCCTCCACACGTTACCCATACTGTATCCAATAACCACGCCCACCAATGCTATCCCTAGCTTCTGCACTAACCCCCATATCTAAACTTTCCTCTTCTGAGATACATTTATTTAGAATTCCCTACCTGCTCATGCATTTTTTTTATCGTTTAGCCTTCAACTTGCAATTTGATCAAATGGAATATTTTCTTTTTATTTTCTCTCGTAACTTTCTAGGGAGTCGTAATGAGGTCGTATTCAAATGTGGCGTTACTAGGGCATTTCTTAACTTGGCGGAGCCTATCTCCTCTTAAGGCATGACTACAGAAGAGTTCTCTCAGAGAAGAATAGACAGGATGAGAGAATTGAAGGATGAAAGAGACACAGAGGACGAATCCAGCAAGTACTAAACTGACATTTTTTTATTGACCTCGAAAGGATGAAAGCCAAAGTTGACCTCGGCGGGATATGAACTCAGACCGTAGAGAACGGAAACGAATATCTGAGGGCATTCGACCCGACGCTCTAACAATTCTGCCAGTTCACCGCTTCAAGAGGAACATTAACGACGTACATATCTCCAGTTTCAGAGGATCCTCCACGGCTATCGGCACAGTTCCTTACATTATTTATAGAATAACAGAATGAAAATTGAAAGTGATAATTAGCAGAACGAAAAAAATGATCTTACTTTTTATCGATTATTTTGGATTATATATTCATTTCTTTCTACATTTCATTTCTACCCAATTAAATGATAGAAATAGAAAGGTGTGAAGATTATGCTTCTCCAGAAAAAGAGAACTTCCATGGCATTACCGACTCATAGAATAAATCGATAGAATCTAATAGTGGACATTAAAATATCGAGGCTTCATATTCTCCCAAATGCTTTGATTCTGTTTCTCTTGTCCTTGATTTTGCTTTTACGTTATTTTATTTAGTGTCCAAGTCAAACTTGATTGGATAGACATATCATTAATGGTGTTCCAGCCACGGGCATCACATCTTATTTTCAATGAATGCATCCAGGACGTTTTAGCCAAATCTCGACTGTATTTTCTAGAAGCTTCAGCGACCACGTGCAGTCTTTCGTTGGCTTCTAAGAGTAAATAAACTTAGGATCAACAATGAAACAACGTAGAGGTTGAGTAAGAACTTTCTAGTCAATGATGTTACTTGAATTGCTTCAAATCAGACTAGCGTATTTTAGAAATGGTAGGATTTTTGTTAATGTAGGCTGAGATAAACTGTCTCAAAAGACATGGCTGTGCCGTCTAGATTTCTAAAGAAACGTTTCTTGAGGCCGGCGACTTATCAGGCCAGTGCTTATCCGTTTCCGTTAATTGACTGAGAGCACGAAACCCCGCCTGTAATTGACTCCAGTCCATCGGAGGATTAAAACCTCAGCTATTGCTGGTACTCATTTTCTGCTGAGAATAACGGAGCAAGAAACAAAACGAAGTGTTTTACTGAAAAACACAATACAGTCCATGAATCGAACCCACGATATTATGATTGTAAGTACAGCAGCATTAACAGTAGGCCACATCTAGATTTGCCAGGCATGAAATGTCCATTCGATCAGGTCAGTCATAATCGAGCAGATATATGGGACAGTTTTATGAAGATGTAATCGCTATTTCTACTAATTGGATTTTTTTTATATGATAGAATATGATAGGAGGGGGATTTGGATGCTATTTTGTAGCATGTTGGACAATTACATAAAGCCTTCCTCATTGGTTTGATCAATAAATGTTGATGTGAGAACTAGAAGCAAAATCCATGTAAAAGCGTCCTTATTAGATATATCTATGAACACATCAATAATACCTTACTAAATCCGTATTGAGTTAAGCAATATGATAAATGAGAAAGCGGAGGATTACAAAATGATATTAGTTTCTCCTGAATATAAAGATATTGCCCTTTAATTAGTTTTCTTCCATTTATTTTCTGGGTAGATTTACAGATTTAATGAAAGATGTGTTTACCTGTGAAAAGATGTCCTTATATTTTCCACTAGCTGTCAAACTATCGCTGATACATGATGCATTTGTCCAACACAGCTATATGAAATTAGCTCCAGGTAACAATAGTAATTATACAACGATACATCATGCTACAAATATGATAGTCAACAACGAGAGATAGCCAGACAGCATAAATTCAAAATGGTATTTATTTGGCTTTCTTTCTCTATACTCCGTGTTCGAATCATTCTTGGATCAGCTTGGTCTTTCATTACTGAGAGTCAATAAAAGAAGTGTTGGATACAGCCTGGCGTCGATTAAAACAGTTAAATCGTTCCTTTCCTATATATCATTATGCGAATGTAATAAAATATATCATGGCGGCCTTGACTTAATATGTTATTTTCATTAATAAAATTGTTTACAATATATATAAAAAAAAAAAAAAAAAGACAACGCCAACATGAGAAACAACTCAATTTACAACAATAACTTTAACTATTCCAGTATAGCAGCTGCTGTCATTAATTCGGCCGGAAATTATGTAAGTTTTATCATAAGATGTTTCATGAATCATCGGTTCGCTTATATAAACTAATTACGAGATGTTCAGGAAATATAATATTTGGAATAAATTCTTTTTCCAATACTGATCATTTGGACATAGAACAGTCACTTATATCAATTGACAGATATTCGTATAGGATTTAATTAGTTTCTAGAAGTTTTTTTTTTAAATTGTTATATTGTTTGCTGTGGACGCAGCATCACCGATTGATTAACAAGTTCGTTTCGTTATCAGTAGGTCCCAGGTTCAATCCCACTGCATGATATCTTGTATCCTTTACCGTAGTCTCGGGTCGGTCCATAGCTTGTGAGTGACATTGGGAAGACGTAGATTGTTTAGAAGCCCATCAGATGGACAGTACCTATAATTCAAAGAATCAGTCTTGCCACACATTGTGTTACACGGAATCTTCCAGAGAATTATGTTAAGGGTACACGTGTCTGTGGAATTCCCAGCTACTGACACTAGGTTCATGAGCATGATGCTCCGTTGATCGAACAATAAAGCAGCGAATTGACAGAATTGTTAAGGAGTAAGGTAGAAACAGTTGCGGCATTCATTTCAGTTCTTTGCGCTCGAAGTTCAAATCCCACAACAGTCAACTTTGCCTCCCTCTTCTTTCACTATTATAGTCGAGACGAGGGACATTCCCTTATACTTCCTCATAGAACATCACGGCTAATACATTGAACACTACCGACAACAACATATATATATATATATATATATATATATATATATATATATATATATATATATATATATATATAAGTAAGTCAATTTTATAATCTTTTTATAATTTTATAATTTTCTTATCTTACGTCTCTCATATTATTGTTCTGCAACCCATGCATTGAACCACAACGTTACTAAGACAAAACCCATATATTTGCTAGCATTGATATGCATCTGTATGTATATAAATGTTACTAGATATAAATTCTTTATAATTATCTCCAATTCATTTGTCGAGCAATATTGGCCATGACTGCTGCTATAGTAATAAGCAGGCCGCCGTCTTATTAACAACTCGCTTTCCACTGATTGACCTCGATGTCACGTGATTGATTCTTTTTGAATTTGCCACAGACGTAGAGGCAGTGATTTTCTCAATGGCTAGGATTTCAGTCCACGCTTCGCTATTTCCTATCCACTGAATTATTTTTTTAATAAGTTTCCAGAGTCCTCGCTATGCCTGGAAACTTACACGAAAAGAGAATTTCCTGACGACGGAATGCTTTTCCATATGATCTTCGGAAAATATATTTACTCCATTCCAGAAACTAATTAGTTGAAAGTGATATTTTAGTAAGTAAGTCAATTTTATAATCTTTTTATAATTTTATAATTTTCTTATCTTACGTCTCTCATATTATTGTTCTGCAACCCATGCATTGAACCACAACGTTACTAAGACAAAACCCATATATTTGCTAGCATTGATATGCATCTGTATGTATATAAATGGTACTAGATATAAATTCTTATATATATATATATATATATATATATATATATATAAAGAGTTAAACAAGATGCAATGAATACATCAAAGAATGGGTTTTACAATAGGTTGGAAGCACTCTACAAGAAATATTTTCCAGAGTTATTAATATTTTAGGTAATCCAGTTAGAGGTTGTGAGTGCTCTGTACTATGGATAGTTTTAACGTACGCGTTGTATGACTCAACAAAATGTCTCCTTAGTTAGGTAGCTAGTTTGCGAGAATTCTCATGCAGGTTATTCTTGTAATAGTAGTGGAAGAGTGAAGATTAACATGGCCGGCTGTACAAAAAGGGTTTTATTTACAGTATTAACAATTGTTTCATTGATCAGGTGAGTCTAAAGGCTGCTGATCACTCGAAGTTGCGTCACTCGACCTTAAATGATTAGCGGCCTTTAGACTCACCTGATCAATGAAACAATTGTTAATACTGTTTAATAAAACCCTTTTTGTACAGCCGACCATGTTATTCTTCACTCTTTCACTATATATATATATATATATATATATATATATATATATATATATAGAGAGAGAGAGAGAGAGAGAGAGAGAGAGAGAGAGAGAGAGAGAGAGAGATAGGTAGATATCTTTCTTTATTTGTCACAGGGGCGTACGAACATGGGACATTACAACACGTGACGGCTGGGGTTTTACATAAAATCTTTAACAATGATAAATAACAATAAACTATATAAAAATAAAACAATTGAAATCCCCATTAGGGGGGGGGGGTAACTCTACTGTGGGTTTGTTCTACATCCCGTGGATAGAACAACCCTCAACACCAGGAACACGTTTTGTAGGTGTTCCCGTCTTCCCTCTGTTTATCTTCCTCAACATACAGGTTTATATACAGTGAAGGCACATTCACCCGAGCCATTTTCTCCACATTCACCCACCTCTCAGCGAATTTACTGGGGTGTAGCACCTCTCTCTCCACTCTCACCTTCCTTCTGAAGTGGTACTTAAAGAAGGGGAGAAGTTGTTGTCCGGAGAGAAAGGTGCTTGCCCTCTGTCCTTTTAACCTCGTCCACCATATTACCTCTTTCACCATAGCCACCAGACAAAGAAGACCGTCTCTGTTTCATTCTTAAATGAAGGCGGTGGGATGATCCTCACGATGGACTCGGCTGACAACTGGATGCATCCTACACGTGACAGTAGCTGTTCGACATAATTCTACAGGTCGATCACCCCTGGGCACTGAAAAATTTCGTGCAGAACGGTTTCGATGTCCTGCTCGCATCTTGGCCAGGGGGTCCGTGTCTGTAGATTTTGTCTCGAACTGGTAGAGCTCCTCGTTAGCACTGACAGGCCAGAGACCTCTGGAAGTTATCCATAGGCTCTGGACGGAAAGTCCTCCCGAACAGACTGGTCAGTTCGTCTTCCTTGATGCCTAGAGTTTCCCCGAGAACCTCGTCGCAGTTATCCTCCACTAATCCCCTATAGAATGTCGAAGTGGAGTCTCCGCTGATTGCCGTTTCCGCTTGGTAGAGGGCTGTGAGGGCCTGAAGGCACTCGAGATGCCAGATAGATAGATAAATAGATAGATAAATATGTCGTAGCCATAACAATATCTGCATCAGTGGCCTCTCTTCTTGGTATTTTTGCGAGTCGATATTTATATATATATATATATATATATATAATTACATTGTGTGTTTATGTGTGTGGGTGCATGTATATATATAATAGTACACACAAATCCCGCAAGAATTATTTAATATCATATAATTGTGTGAGACTGATTTAATAGTAATTTTTTTCCCCATTATTACCAATGTATTCAGGATTTTGTGAAAAGACTTTTGATATTATCTCATATTTTACTATATTGCTTATGCGATATTTTTCTCGGTCCTTATTTACCAATGTTGATTTCTTTCTGACCTCACTTTATTTACTCATACAATTGCTATCAGCATCGTATTCATAAAACATACCAAGAACGCAGGCCCAGATCTCGATCTTAAAATCGTGACCCACAACTTTAGCAAATACCGCCACAACCGCCTTCAAAACACCATGGAGCTTAGTTTAAAATTGCATTTTGTTGTATTTCAGGCCTCTACACCGACACAACGAGCAAGGAAGAGGATGTTGACGAAGAGAAAAGAGCTGGATTTCGGAGACTTAAGCTAATAGTTAGAGTGAGTGACAGAGAAAATGATGTACCAGTAACGCACTGGGTTCCATTTACAATATGCTTTGTGGTATATAGTTACGTCCTTTTACGTTCTGAGTTCAAATGCCGCCGAAGTTAGCTTTGCCTTTTATTTATACGGCGTTCATAAAGTAAAGTACCAGTAATGCACTGAGGTTGATTATATCGATTTTCATATCCCCTAAAATTACTGGCATTTGGTTATGAGTTAAAATAACGAAAGGAAGGAGGGAGACGGCGGTGGCAGCGATAGTAGTGGTGATGATGACGATGGCGAGGATGCTGGTGATGACATTTGGTGGTGATACTTAGCAGCAGCGATAACAATAAGGATAATAAGGAGCTGTGTATTTGATGATGATGATGATGATGATGATGAGTATGATAATTCCAAACAGAATTACGCCATCATCATCATCATCATCACCATGATCATGCTGTGTTTCCAGTCGTTCGATCAAGGGTATATTCAACCAACTCAAGAAATTAACGTGTAAGTGGCTGAGTATATCATAGACATGTGTACATTTCACATAATTCTCAGGGAGATTTAGCGTGGCACTGCGAGTGACAATACCAGTCCCATAAAATACAGGTACAGTCATTTCAATGGGCTTTCAAACAGTCTCTGTGAACTAAATTTCTCTTACAAAGTATTAGTATGATCGACACATGGATATGTTAAGGGGCGTTAGCCCAGGGTGTGACTCAGTGGGATTGAACCTGTGATCATGCGGTTGGAAAGTATGATCGATTCGAGGCTATATTAAGGGACATTAGACCAGGATGGTAGGTAGGCTGGTTGAACACGTGATCTAATAATTACAAAGCGAACTTCTTAACCATTCGGCCATGCTCCGTCTACAATCATAATAAACGACGAACATTATCACAAAAAGATGATGACAATCGGGCTGATGGTGGTAGAGGTGGTTGTCATCACCATCACCATCACCACCACCATCACCACCACAACCACCACAACCAGCAACACCATCACCACTATCATCACCACCATCGACACCAGCGCCAGCATAAGCACCACCACCGCCAGCATCATCACCACCACCACCACCACCAGCGCCATCACCATCACCAGCATCACCACCAGCATCATCACCATCGACACCATCACCAACATCATCACCATCATAATCATCATCACCAGCACAATCGACACCACCACCACCAACATCATCACCATCATAATCACCAGCACAATCGACACCACCACCACCACCACCAACATCATCACCATCATAATCATCATCATCATAATCATCACCACCACCACCATCATCACCACTACCATCACCATCATCGACACCACCACCACCACTATCACCATTACCACCACCACCACCACTATCATCACTACCACCACCACTATCACCACTAACGTCATCACCATCGATACCACCACCACCACTATCACCACTAACGTCACCATCATCGACACCACCACCACCACTATCACCACTACCACCACCACTATCACCACTAACGTCATCACCATCGACACCACCACCACCACTATCACCACTAACGTCACCATCATCGACACCACCACCACCACTATCACCACCACCACCACCCCTATCACCACTACCGTCACCACCATAGTCTCCACCACCACTACCACCAGCAGCACTACCATCTTTACATTTTATTATGGTCATGGTGATGATGATGATGACGATGAGTATGACGATGATGATGATCGCCATGATGATAATGATCATCAGCAGCATGACGAAATGATTGATTATTTGATTGACGGCAACGCCGTCTAGCGGAAAATGTGGAATATTAGATGTATTACTTTCATTATGTTAAAGTATGTTCAGAACATAAAGAAAATAGTTTGACTGGCGTTGGAACATTGAAGCTATGTTGCTGGTGGTGGTGATGGTGGTGGTGGTGGTGGTGGTGGTGTGTGGTTGTGGTGGTGGTGGTGGTGGTGGTGCTGGTGGTGGTGGTGGTGGTGGTGGTGTGGTCGTTGGAACATTGAAGCTATGTTGCTGGTGGTGGTGATGGTGGTGGTGGTGGTGGTGGTGTGTGGTTGTGGTGGTGATGGTGGTGGTGGTGGTGGTGGTGGTGCTGGTGGTGGTGGTGTGGTGGTGGTGTGGTCGTTGGAACATTGAAGCTATGTTGCTGGTGGTGGTGATGGTGGTGGTGGTGGTGGTGTGGTGGTGTGGTGGTCGTTGGAACATTGAAGCTATGTTGCTGGTGGTGGTGATGGTGGTGTTGGTGGTGGTGGTGGTGGTGGTGTGGTGGTGTGGTGGTCGTTGGAACATTGAAGCTATGTTGCTGGTGGTGGTGGTGGTGGTGGTGGTGGTGGTGTGGTGGTGGTGTGGTCGTTGGAACATTGAAGCTATGTTGCTGGTGGTGGTGATGGTGGTGGTGGTGGTGGTGGTGGTGGTGGTGTGGTGGTGGTGTGGTCGTTGGAACATTGAAGCTATGTTGCTGGTGGTGGTGGTGGTGGTGGTGGTGGTGGTGTGGTGGTGTGGTGGTCGTTGGAACATTGAAGCTATGTTGCTGGTGGTGGTGATGGTGGTGGTGGTGGTGGGGTGGTGGTGGTGGTGGTGGTGTGGTGGTCGTTGGAACATTGAAGCTATGTTGCTGGTGGTGGTGATGGTGGTGGTGGTGGTGGTGGTGGGGTGGTGGTGGTGGTGGTGTGGTGGTGGTGGTGGTGGTGGTGTGGTTGTGGTGGTAATGGTGGTGGTGGTGGTGGCGGTGGTGCTGGTGCTGGTGGTGGTGGTTGTGGTGGTGCTGGTGGTGGTGGTGGTGGTGTGGTCGTTGGAACAGTGAAGCTATGTTGCTGGTGGTGGGGTGGTGGTGGTGTGGTGGTCGTTGGAACAGTGAAGCAATGTTGCTGGTGGTGGTGGTGGTGTGGTGGTCGTTGGAACAGTGAAGCAATGTTGCTGGTGGTGGTAGTGGTGGTGGTGGTGTGGTGGTCGTTGGAACATTGAAGCTATGTTGCTGGTGGTGGGGTGGTGGTGGTGGTGGTGGTGGTGGTGGTGGTGGTGGTGGTGGTGTGGTGGTCGTTGGAACAGTGAAGCAATGTTGCTGGTGGTGGTGGTGGTGGTGTGGTCGTTGGAAGATTGAAGCTATGTTGCTGGTGGTGGTGATGGTTGTCGTGGTGGTGGTGGTGGTGGTGTGGTGGTCATTGGAACATTGAAGCTATGTTGCTAGTGGTGGTGGTGGTGATGGTGGTGGTGGTGGTGGTGTGGTCCTTTGAACATTGAAGCTATGTTGGTGGTGGAGGTGGTGGTGGAGGTGGTGTGGTCGTTGGAACAGGGAAGCCATGTTGCTGGTGGTGGTGGTGGTGATGGTGGTGTTGTAGGTGGTGGTGTGGTCGTTGAACCAGTGAATCAATATTGCTGGTCGTGGTAGTGGTGGTGGTGGTGTGGTCGTTGGAAGAGTGAAGCAATGTTGCTGGTGGTGTTGCTGATGGTGGTGGTGGTGGTGGTGGTGTGGTCGTTGGAACATTGAAGCAATGTTGCTGGTGGTGGTGGTGGTAGTGATATGGTCGTTGGAACAATGAAGCAATTTTGCTGGTGGTGGTGGTGGTGGTGGTTGTGGTGTGGTCGTTGGAACAGTGAAGCTATGTTGCTGGTGGTGGTGGTGGTGGTGGTGTGGTCGTTGGAACATTGAAGCTATGTTGCTGGTGGTTGTGGTGGTAGTGGTGGTGTGGTCGTTGGAACAGTGAAGCTATGTTTCTGGTGGTGGTGGTGGTGGTGTGGTCGTTGGAACAGTGAAGCTATGTTGCTGGTGGTGGTGGTGGTGGTGGTGGTGGTGGTGGTGGTGGTGTGGTCGTTGGAACAGTGAAGCTATGTTGCTGCTGGTGGTGGTGGTGGTGGTGGTGGTGTGGTCGTTGGAACATTGAATCTATGTTGCTGGTGGTTGTGGTGGTGCTGGTGGTGGTGGTGTTGGTGTGGTCGTTGGAACATTGAAGCAATGTTGCTGGTGGTGGTGGTGGTGGTGGTGGTGGTGGTGGTGGTGTGGTCGTTGGAACAGTGAAGCAATGTTGCTGGTGGTGGTGGTGGTGGTGGTGGTGGTGCTGGTGTGGTCGTTGGAACAGTGAAGCAATGTTGCTGATGGTGGTGGTGGTGGTGCTGGTGTGGTCGTTGTAACAGTGAAGCAATATTGCTTGTGGTGGTGGTGTGGTCGTTGGAACAGTGAAGCAATGTTGCTGGTGGTGGCGGTGGTGGTGGTGTGGTCGTTGGAACAGTGAAGCAATATTGCTTGTGGTGGTGGTGTGGACGTTGGAACAGTGAAGCAATGTTGCTTTTGGTGGTGGTGTGGACGTTGGAACTTTGAAGCAATGGTGGAGATGATGGTATGGTCGTTGGATGTCTTTGAAACATTTTTGTGTAAATTCTAACAAACATCACCAAAAAAAGAAAAGGAGATGTAAAGAAACAGAGGGAAAGAGTTAGAGAGAGATAGAAAGTCAGAGAACCGCAATGAGTGAGAGAACGGTAGAGGGCATGTGAAAGAAATAGTAAGAGTGGTTGTGTGTGTGTGTGTGTGTGTGTGTGTGTGTGTGTGTGTGTGTGTGTGTGTGTGTGTGTGTGAGTGTGAGAGAGAGATAGAGAGAGAGAGACAGAGAGATAGAGAGAGAGAGACAGAGAGATAGAGAGAGAGAGAGAGAATGATATAAAGAGAAAGAGCGAGAGAGAGAGAAAGACAGAGAGAGAGAGAGAGAGAGAGAGAGAATGAAATAAAGAGAAAGAGCGAGAGAGAGAGAAAGACAGAGAGATAGATAGAGAGATAGATAGAGAGAGAGAGATAGAGAGAGAGAGAGAGAGAGAGAGAGAGAGAGAGGAAATAATTTGAGAGACAAAAAAGAAAGTAAACAGAGGAATAGTACGTTTGTGAATTGAGAAATAAGCAACGTGATTGTTGTGTAGAAAAATAAAAGCTGGGTAAGTAATGGCGGTAACAAGTTCTTGGGATTTCTGTATTGTGTTAGATTGATCGAGAAATAAAGATGGCAGTTATTATTATTTCTAACATAGGAGGCAATAGAGATTATAAATGTTCCCTCTGTCGCCCGTTGATTATTGTTATTGCTATTGTTATTGCTGCATAGGTGAGAGAGAGGCATACACAGAACAAGAAAGATAGGAAAAGAGACGGTTAAACTAGAGTTGATAGCCAGTCGATCTACATGGCCTCTTGCCAAAAATGCAATGGACTTCTGTCGGTTTCGACGATGAATGTTCCAGTCGCTCGATCAAGGACACAGCCTGCGCATGAAAATAAGCGTTTAAGTTGCTGAGAATTTCACTGGAATAACGTAATTATTGAGGAGATTCAGCATAACACAGTGTATTATAGGGCTGGTCCTTTGCTGAAAATAGTATTATTTTAAAAACAAGTTTGATGGATTGGCAGAATCGGTATTTAGCTATGGTCGTCTCCTTTCTGTGTTCAAACTAGGCCGCAGTCAACTCTATCTTACACTGAATTATTGTCCGATGTCGATAGAATATTCGGAGATGGATTAATCGGCTACACCATTCACAAATTGACCAGTTTGTAGTGTGTGCTTTCACCATACGACCGAGTATAGCTTTATTTACTTTAAGGTTATACAGTATTTTGCTTTGCCATTGTATTTTATTATGTTATACTGATCTATAACAGTACTATTTTCAGTGTGTTGTGGAAGTCTTAGCAATTTGGTTATATTATTGTCTGCAGAGTTAATATTATATTCCCAACGCAGCTATTATCACGGATTTCTATTTCCACGCATTTGTATATAGATACTTTTTGAAATATGTTGCCTGCTATAAAGGATAAACCAATTAGAACATATTCCTTTTACTTGTGATTTTTGGCAATGTTTGGCAGACTCGAATGGTGATGGTTTGGAAAAGACCGTCGGACAACATGCTTTGCGAATAGAGTTACGGCACACTACATTCTGAGTTCAACTCCCGCCGAGGTTGGCTTTGCCTTTCATCTTTACGGGATCGATAAAATAAAGTATCAATCACGCACTGGGGTCAATTTAATCAACTTCGCCCAACGAATAAAAAAAAATATTGCTGGCCTTGTTTCAAACCAGAAACCATTATTGGATTGGCAATATCGGTAGAGGGTCGGACGCCATGCTTTGCAACATAGAGTTACGGTCCTTTAGAGTTACGGGAGTTTAAATCCCGCCGAGGTTAACTTTTCCTTTCCTCCTTACAGGGTCGAGAAAATAAAACACCAGTAATTCACTGGGGTAATTGCTGGAAAAGTAGCGGCTTTACCTGGAGTGACTGATTTCCTAGTTACACACTTACTCGAATAATATTACTCCGAAAACACTCCGGATGAACCCAATTTCAGCTGCTCGTAATCATGATTGTATTCTTTCTGTCAATACTTAACATTTCAAACCATTGGTAAAAGTTGGTACGAATATTGAATTGATGATAGCGAGTTTAGCCTACCTACCGTCTTTTGATGGCCGAATGTTGAAGCTGACGCTTCTTGCACTTAATTCAGCCTTCTGCCTTCCACCATTCGTGAAGACGGCCTTGAGATACTTCTCCACCTGCTTCGGTGGAACTCCAAGTACATGTAGAATGCACAGACTTACATGAGAGGACGAGTGTCTCAGTCTTAGCAGCACTGATTTTCAATTTTGAATAGTTTGTGTTTTAAATTTATTTACAAGATGGGTCTCTACCCGAACTAAAAAATCATTCCACAACGAATGCTGATTACATATGGAACCTATGTAGGGTACAGTAGTCTAAAAAATCCCGAATGAATATTTTTGATCATACAATGCAGCCTAATAAATGTGAGGGATAAGAACCATTGACATTTCGAATTATAGTCTAGTACCCACATTATCGAATCCAAATCTTTATAACTACCTAAATGATAGGATTAAAACTTCTATGAGAAAACAAACAAAAAGGGTTATTTTTTTTAAATATCAGTTAAGAAACATAGAAAACTGTTAGATCATCTCAGTTCCGAAAAACTATAATGCTTTGAAAATTTCGAACATTTTATTATAACGCATATCTGTATGAATCTTCACACATATCATATACTTGAAGATCATATCACAGAAAAAAATGTCACCAAGAAGCAAAAAGAAAATAGAAAGACTTCAGAAAGATACAAGAAGATAATTTTCATTTTACTTTCATTGGAATTCAAGTTAATTTAACTAACCGTATGCGTGTATCGAATAATTTTTCATTCTATATGTATGCATGCAAGACAGAAATAAATACCATATACTTAATCAAGTTATGATATCAAGTTATATTATGAAAGTTAGGAGTTCTTAGAGAATTGGATTCGCAATGCTTCAGGCTACAAGTTCTATTCACGGTTCGGGCGGTGGATTATGTCCTTGAGCAAGTAATTTTATTTCACGTTCCTTTTTCTGCCATGGGTTGCGACCGGTAGATAGTATCAACAATATAAAGACGCGGTAATGACATGAAGTCTGATTATTTGTCGATCGGTTTTCCTGCTTCTTAGGTAGGTAAATCATTTCTTCACAAACCTGATAATATTAAGCTACAGGGGTGGGTTATTTAAAGATTTTTTTATTTCTATTTGTGATGATGTTCTTGTGTAGTGACTTCTAGCAGAATCTGATTGAAACCTATAACATAAAATCGGATATTCGACATCTATCTGCTATGTCTCTATACATGTCCCTATAAGACATCTGTGGTGATCAAGCTCAGAATTTCAATGGACTGAAACAGGATGGGATGGAATGGATCTCTATCGGTTTTGGCGATTCGTGTTCCATCCGTTTGATCAACGGAACGGTCTTTTCTTCTTGGCCACATATTCCTTTGAGGGTCGTGGCGGCAGAGCCCCCCCAAAACACATTTTAGCAAGTCCGGTCAGAAGCAACTTTCTCCAACAGATCCCGCGAGACCAGCCAAACTTTCTCCAACAGATCAAGCGAGACCAACCAAACTCATGGCTTTAATCCAAGAATCTTGCTCGAGGTCTACTCCTGGGTCTCCTATCGTTTGGTTTTGCCAGTAAAATCTGTCCAATCCTTTTTTCCTGAGACATTTTAACATGTCGATAGTATCGGAGCTGTGATCTCTCAATTCGTAGAAGTAGCGGCTCTAGTACATAGAGTGACTCTCTGCTCTTTGAGCTACGCACTCTATCGAATACCCTTGCTCCAAAGACCCTTCGGAGGAATGGTTTACTTGTACAGTTAACATACAAGTGGTTAAGCCTAACAAAGACACTTATTACCTTGAAATAATTCTCAGTGTAACAAGGCTGGTATTTGAATTACACGGGCTTCAAACAGGCTCCATCTAGCCAAATTCACATAAAAGCATTGATTAAGCTCAAGATGTCAGAGTGATCAAACCTAATGATTGTGAACTAGGATCCTTAACCTATCGGACATAATGCATGCACTACATTCAATAATTGTTTCTTATTTAGGCACAAGGCCAACAATTTATTTGGAGGATGGGAAAATCGATTACTGCTACTTTATTTTATCGACCCAATAAGGATGAAAGGCAAAACTAATCATGGCGAGATTTGAATTCAGAACGTACAGGGCCATAACTTTATGCTGCAATGCATGGTGTCTGACGCTCTAGTAATTGTTTCTACCTTTGGCACAAGGCCAGCAATTATTTCAGTGCATTACTGGTACTTTATTTTATCGATCCCGTAAGGATGAAAGGCAAAGTTAACCTCGGCGGAATTTGAACTCAGACCATATAAAGAGCACTAACTCTATGCTGCAAAGCATGGCGTCCGACCCTCTACCGATACTGCCAATCCATCTCCCTCAATAATTTTCTACTTTTGGCACAAGGCCAGCAATTACCCAGCACATTACTGGTACTTTATTTTATGGACCCCATAAGGATGAAATGCAAAGTTAACCTCGACGGGATTTGAACTCAGACCGTAAAGGGACGTAACTATGCTAGATCAGACCGTAAAGGGACGTAACATCGCCCTCAATAATGACAGGACAACAGGAATCCTTAATTACGAATCATTATACAATAAAATATATGACTTGAAATATTTCGTATGCTTCTCATATTCATGTGTGTGTGTACATGTTTGTGGTACAAGCGTGTATGTGTTAGTGTGTTTATGCGTGTGCGAGTGAGTGTGTTCGTGCAAGTACGCGTGCGTGCATATATGTGTTATTATTTGTATTGTGTGTGTGCATGTGTATGTGCGTGCACGTGTATGTGTGTACGTGCATGTGTGTGTAAGTGTACGTGTATGTACGTGTATGTGAGCGTACGTTCAAGTGTGCGTGTGTACGTTATGTGTGCGTGCGTGTATATGTGTGTACGTGTATGTGTGTGTGTATGTACGTGTATGTGCACGTGTATGTGTTAATGTGTTTATGCGTGTGCGAGTGAGTGTGTTCGTGCAAGTACGCGTGCGTGCATATATGTGTTATTATTTGTATTGTGTGTGTGCATGTGTATGTGCGTGCACGTGTATGTGTGTACGTGTATGTGTGTGTAAGTGTACGTGTGTACGTGTATGTGAGCGTACGTTCAAGTGTGCATGTGTACGTTATGTATGCGTACGTGTATATGTGTGTACGTGTAATGTGTCTGTGTTTGTACGTGTATGTGCACGTGTATGTGTACGTGTATGTGTACGTGTATGTGTACGTGTATGTGTATGTGAGTGTGTAGGTGGTGTATGCTTGCATGTGTGCGTAGGTGGCGTACGCATGTACGTGTGTGAGTGAACGTGTATATATGTACGTGTTATTACATGTTTTGTGTGTTTGCATGTATATGTATGTGTTTACGTGTTATGTGTGAATGGTGAATGTGTATGTATGCGTGTACGTGTGTGTGTGAGTGTGTATTTCGCGTATGCGCGTATATGTTAGTGTGTTTATGTGTGTACCTGTGTGAGTATGAGTGTTTATGTGGTATATGCGGGTATGCGTAAGTGCGTGTGTGAAAGTGTGTATATGTATTCTGCGTGCATGAGTGTGTGAATATGTGCAGTATGTTTGCATGCGTGAATGTATGAATTGTGTGCATCTGCATGTGTGTATATGTGTGAATATATTCTGTCTGTGTATGTGTAGGTGTGAATATATGCAGAGTACGCGCGTGTGTGTGTATGTGTGTGGATATATGCAGTCTGTGTATATGTGAATATATCCAGTCTCTGTGTGTGTGGTATGAATATATGCAGTCTGTGTTCATGTGTGTGTATATGTGAATATATACAGTCCGTGTGTGTGTGTAAATATATGCAGTCTGTATGTGTATGTGTGTATGTGCGAATATATATGCAGTCTATGAGTGTGTGTGTGGGGGGAGGGGGGTGAATATATACAGTGTGTGTGTGTGTGTGTGTGTATATATGCAGTCTTTATGTACGTGTGTGTATTCTGTCAAAGTGTTGACGTCACCTTGTTTATAGTCCACAACAAATAGCATGACCAATACAATACTACCATTTTAATGACACGGTCTGTGAAAGAGAACTCTTCCTGAGAATTTTCCTGACGTCCATGACAAGTGAGAGGAAGGTTGGGATTTTATTATAGATCTGGCGAAGTCAACTTTTAGATACTGGGATTTTTTCAACACGCTGGCGCGTATGTGTATATGTGTGTATGTGTGTATATGTATATGTACATATGCATACATTTATATGCATGAACATATAAATATAGACGCGCAAACTCAGACACACTTACAAAAATACACATTCACAAACATAATTCACAGAAACACACACATACATTTACAAAGACAGCAGATGTAAAGAGATAGAAGTAGTATGAGGTAGTCAAACTACACCTCTCTCTTCACATGTTGTGACAGAATAACAGAAATTTCTATATAGATGAGACGGAGAGAAATAGATGAATAAAGGTTTAGATTGAGGCACTGGGCTAGTAATTTAGGGGTGGTGGGTTGACTAAATTGACCCCAGTGCATTACTGGTGCTTTATTTTATCGACCCCCCCCCCCCGTAAGGATGAAAGGCAAAGCTAACCTCGGCAGGATTTGAACTCAGATCATAAAGAGCCGTAACTCTATGCCATACAAATAGATGAATAATGGCTTCTGATTGAGGCACTTGGCCAACGACTTTGGGGATGAGAAAGTCGATTAAATCGACCCCACTTAGATACTGGTACTTTATTTTATCGACCCCCCCCCCCCCGGAGGTGTAAAAGGTGAGATTTGAGCTCAGAATGTAAAAAGATGTAACTATATGCCTCAAAGCATGTTGTCCGGCGTTCTACTGATACTGTCAAACCACCGCTCCATAGCTTAGTAATGATCCTTAATATCAAATTGTACGATTTGGCTATTAATATCTGGGATATATTTTAAGCAGAACATATATTCTAGTGTATTTTGTCATAGTAGTAAACGTGATTCTTTCTTAATCTTAAAACTATGATTTTCTCGAGAATATATTTGCTGGTTTTCTCTGTTTTAGTAGGGGTAATGGTTATATCATTAAGTTTATCTTTCAAGAGGTTTTAACGTACGTATTTTTGTCCTTTAGTAAATCATGGATAACTAAATTTCCAATAATAATTTGACCACTGATATTAGGTTCTGATACGGCAAATTGGCAAAGTCGTGAGAACGTCGGATAGAATGCTTCGCCTTATTCGTTTCGGTTCTCTATTCCCTCAGTTCAAATCTTGCCGAGGTCAACTTTGCCTTTCATTCCTTCAAGTTCGATAAAAAAAAGTACCAGGCTAGTAAGTGGACTGATTCTTCCACTATATCTCTTTCTCCCTTCCATTCCCTCACTCACTATCCTTCTGTGAAAGAAATCTGCTGTATTCATATCTGGAGAGGAGATAGGTTCCGCTAGAATGTTGTAAAGATACCTTAGAGAGGCCGTATGTCAATACGATCTCCTTCGACTCCAACAGAGGATACAAGTCCATACATACATACATAAGGTTCTTCGTTTTATAGGTGTTACTAATAAAATTCGTAATGAATCTTATGAATGTTATATTTCACCTCATAAAATTCTTTAGACTAGTTGGACAAATTACGTACTCTCGTGTCTCGAATAGTCGCCCTCTGCTCACTTATTAAATTTTCAGATCCCACCCGACACATATTCGAAACCACCCACTTTAGTAAATTTTGCTAATGTATCTCAGGCGAAAATTTACTTTAAGTGGTAGCATTCCTGCGACAATTAATTTTCTTTATACATTAAAAAAAATATTATACATTAAAAAACAATATACATGACAACTTTCTTTATACATGACAGTAAACGTACATTACTAGAAATCCCATATGTTATAAAATGAATAAGATGGGTTGGGGTTTCAATAAGTAAAGTAAACGACTAATTCTGGTTTTTGAAAGAAATCAACGGCAACAACATAGCATAATTACAAATTCCACTCTCTGAGACCCGAGAGTGTTATGTTAGATTATTTCAAATATCTTAGTGCATACACCAACACATCACATGATATAAACAGGGTATCACAAGCATGGTCTGCTAGGAAATCGTTAGATAGCCTTCTCTATTCTATCCACTGGGGCCGTGTGGCGGCCAGAGCGTGGTATCCCATTTGCTCATAATAGTGAGTGTTGGGGGGGGGGGCAGAGAGACGGAGGCGATGACAATGGGAGTACGGTTCTTCTGTGTTCGGACCTGGTGTAAGTGTGTGTGTGTGTTTACTTCTATTCATTCAATATACATATATATCTGCCTATATGTGTGGAAATCTAACACAAGCACAAAAGCCAAAGTTAGATTATTTAAATCTAGAGTGGATTCAATCTTACTGTATTCCTGTGAATTAAGGTCGGTGACAATAACTATCACCTCAACTTTAGATTGTTGCTACACACCAATGATAAGAAGGATAAAAAAAAACATCAAACATCTTAGGGGAGGGGAGAAGGTGACAGGCCCTACACCTAGGGCAGGGCGGTGTAACTGCTGCACGCCGTGGACGAGCATTTTCGCAGACAATCTCCTGCGACACCAGCTAAAACAACCATCCAAACCTCGATGGGGCTCCTTCCTCATTTTAATCAACTTTCCCCTCCCCAAAAATTGTTGGCCTTGGGCCTAAATCAGAAACCTGGCAGTATCGGTAGAGGGGCGGACATGCTTTCCAGCATAGTTATGTCCCTTTATGATCTGAGTTCAAATCCCTCTAAGGTTAACTTTGCCTTACGGGGTCGATAAAATAAAGTACCAGTAAAGTACTGTGTAATTGCTGGCCTTGTGCCAAAAGTAGAAACAATTATTAATTGTATATTTTGTTTTCAATAGATAAATAAAATATTAAGAATATCTTTATATTCCACGGAGATTAGTGGACCCTTAATTTGGTTACATTGCAAATTCGAAAATTTAGCTTTGACATACTTTTTCTGCGAATGAAAATGTTCATTACAGTTGAACAGATGGTGACAGATGCTTCACTGCTGGATATAAGATATAAATGTATAGATATAAATGTAAGATATAAATGTATAGATATTGAACGAATTTCTGATGAGTGGTTCTTATAGTCTGATTTTAAAAAAATATAGTTCATTAAAACAGACAATGAATTGAAATTCATGCTACTCCAATTTCAGTCGAAGACTCGAATGAAATTTGTGTCTGTACATGTACGCGGAGTTAAGGTAACATGTGCTTTTCACATTTTGAATTGTTAAAACCTAAATAACGCTCTTACTATTTCTTGTACTATGTAGAATCAAGTTAGTGCTATGTCACGAGTGTAACATATTTTTATATACTAAATTATTACACAGCGAAATACCGTCAGTCTGGTATCTAAACAAATTTTATTTCGGCATTAGTGGTGCCGTGTTATCAATAATGACGCCAATAGCGCTGGAGGTATTTTACAGTTGAAGATGAGTATGTCATATATCCCAGGATCACTGGATATTGAACAGTCATTCAAACTGGGAAATTTGGGATTTGATAAAATATGGGTTGCATAAGATAAACTCTATAATTTGTTGATTAGTGACACGGAAAGATAGTTCTTCCACTTCTTTGTAGTGACATGATAAAACCTTTCTATTTCACTCGTTCCAACATTAACTGCCATAATTAATTATATAAAAAAATGTTTTAATGTGGAAGGGGTAAGAATAGGCAGATCTTGCTCTATAGGAAAGTAAAGAAAAGGACTATAAATGACATGGGGAGAAAAGGAGGGACAGAGTAAGAAATATTAGGCAACGGGAGAAAGAGAGGGGGGATGACGACCGGCCCTACGCTTAGAGCGGGGCGGTGTTTCTGCTGCGCCTCACGGAAAAACTGAAAAGCCATTTCCGCGGACAATGGAACAGTGACACGAGTAGCAAGAGTTACCCCCACCTCGCGGGATCCTTCCTCAGTCGGACTACTAACGATTTGATTTTACGGAGGAGCTTGGCTGTACTGTGTCCGAGGACTCATGGGGTCTCGATGGTGACCAGTGCAAAGAGGAGTAGTATTATACATTAAGTAATCAACATTGATATATTACAAACCCGAAGCTATTAGTGTTATTATTGGAGTCATATTGATTATCGAAGGACGTTACTCTACATCATAATCTATATATATAAAACTGTGGTTGTCTGTCTGTCTATCGATTTTTGGCACACATCTCCTCTTAGAATCTCTCACGGAATTGCACCGAAATTGCTATACTTATACATTGAGCCCTAGCGAAGACATCGGAAAAAAAAATTTCAAATTGACCTACCCTATGTGACGAAATCGAATATAATGTATCGATTTTTGAGCGTAAGTTATCAGTTATTTCCCTTTGTTCTGTTTACATTGAGCGTCTTACGTAAAAAATTACGCTGGCTTTAACAGTTGTCGAGCCAGCAAAATATTGACCTGCAAAATTCATCAGTTCGAACACTAAGCTTCCGTTTTGCTTCATTTCCATTTAAAAGCATTTTAAAACAATATTTTTACTTGAAAACAAGTCTATTTAAAGACTACGTAAAACAAGCAAATATTTCGTCGTTAGGCGTGCAGACAGACAGTCGTGCAGACAGACAGTCGTGCAGAGAGGTGATATAGGCGTGCAGACAGACAGTCGTGCAGAGAGGTGATATAGGCGTGCAGACAGATAGTCGTGCAGAGAGGTGATATAGGCGTGCAGACAGACATAACTGATAATTTGGTTACGCTAATGTTTTTCTCTGCGTTGCAGTGTTTACATTTTCGATCTTTGTTAATAAATAACCAGTGCAGTTTCTATCCCCAGCATCCTCTTTTGTTATAACATTCGGGTTATCGTTATGTTTTCTTAACTTCATAAGGCATATTGTTGGTTGAGGGAATATTAATCAAAAACACCACATGCAAGTCTGCACAGTAGACACTACAGTTTTTAAGCCAAGAAAGAAACTTAACATTGTAACTTTAACACAGCTACTGAGGGACCCCGAGCAACGCCGGGCTTTACTGCTAGTCTGTTATAAAATCGCCTGTTCAGTGTATCAGACAAACGTAGAATTAATACGTTAAGTAATAGGCAACCGTATGTTATAAATCTTAACTTAGTATTGTTATAATTATTATTAGTATACGGGTGGTTGATTGGCAGTATCGGTAAATTCAGACATCATGCTTTGCAGCATAGAGTTACGGCCTTTTATAATCTGAGTTCGAATCCCGCCGAGGTTATCTTTGCCTTTCATCCTTACGAGGTCGATAAAGTAAAGTACCAGTAACGTACTGAGGTCGATTTAATCGACTTTCCCATTCCCCCAAATTACTGGCCTTGTGCCTATAGTAGAAATTATTATTATTTTTATTACAGTTGCATTTATCTTCCTTTATGTTCATACGAGTTATCACCAAGTCACAACCAGTGACCTCAAGAGACAACAAGGTCCGCCATGTTCAAGAAAGAACATAGACACTCACACATGCATATTTAGTGTTTAGACTTGTGATGTACTTATATTGACAGAATCTTCCTTAGTATATGGGCAGTTCCCATTAGTACTATCTTTTGTATTTCTCCTATACGCGGGTTTCCTGGGATTTGCGATAAGTAATCACTAGACCCCTTAGGTATCATTCCCAGAGCGCCTACAACCACGGGTATTGTTTTAGTTCTCAATTTCCACATTTCTATCTCCAGGTCCTTATACTTGCTCAATTTTTCAAATGTTTTTATAGATACATTCTTGTCTATTGGAACAAACATATCAATTAGCAGGCATACCCTCTTTTTAAAGTCCTTCAATATTATATCAGGTCTATTTGCATCTATTTTTCGGTCTGTTTGGATGCTAAAGTTCCACAAGTTTGGGATGTGATCTTTTTCAAGTATGGGAGGTGGTTGATGCTCCCAACAATTCTTTTGATGGGGCAGGTCAAAATGCTTACACATTATCCAATGTATGTATTGTGCAGCTCTGTCATGCCTGTTTAGGTATTCGGTTGGAGCTATAGGACTGCACATTGAAATTATATGGTCAATGGTCTCTGGTTGTTTTTTGCATACACGGCATAATGGGCTGCACCCATTTTTTATTATGTTGGCTTGGTAATTTTTTGTTGGCAGACACTGATCTTGTGCTTCAGTCTCCGATTTCAGTCCAGAGGATGCCAACCACTGATGGGTTAAGGTTTTGTCAACATCAAGATTGTTAGCTCGCTCTGGGTATTTTCCATACAGAGATTTTTCTTGACATTTCTTAGCCAGTTTCTGTAGCAGTTCTTTCTTTGCAGTTACTTTTCCTGCTTTGCTTTTTCTGTGTTTTCCATTTCAGCAGTAAATGGGACTTCTGAAATGTGTAGTCCATTACTGTATCTTTGTGCATCTTTTGTAATGGAATATGATCTTTTGATGCTTTCGTGTTTCAAAACGAGTTTGATCATCCAATCATGTGATTCCCTTAGATATGTAGATAATCCAATTGTTGCAGTTTTCAACGCAATGTCTAACTGGATTAACCCACGTCGTCCTTCTTTCCTAGGGAGATATATTCTATCTATATCTGCCTTAGGGGGATGCATTCTGTGCATGGTTAAGAATTTTCGAATTTTTGTATCGAGCCTACGGATCTCTGTGCTTGACCAGTTGATGACATTGTAACTGTAGGTTACTAGTGGTATGGCAAGCGTGTTTATGGCATCGATCCTATTCCTTGCATACAATTCCGTTCTTAAGATTGCTCTTACTCTGCGGTAACATTCCTTCCTTATCCTTTCCCTCATTGTCGAGTGCTTGATTCCGTCTCCTTCACAAACACCTAGATATTTGTAAGTTTTTTCTTGATCAAGTTCTCTTATCACGTTCCCCCGATCAAGATTAATGTCTGAACTCCTCAGCAGCTTTCCTCTGGTGAACGTTGCTTTAGCGCATTTATCTAGTCCAAACTCCATTTTAATGTCATCACTGAACTGCTTCACAGTGGATAATAGCCCTTGCAATTGTTCATCATTTTTTGCAAATTGTTTCAGGTCATCCATGTAGAACAGGTGATTAATGGTTTTGTCATAGACTCTATATCCATGTTTTGTTTTATTGAGCATTTTACTTAATGGTATAAGTGCGATGCAGAATAAAAGCGGTGATAAAGAGTCACCCTGAAAAATTCCACAATTAATATTAACTTCTCCAGCTTCCAGTGATTTCGTTTCACTATTCAAAAGGAGTGTCGTTTTCCATGTCTTCATACTGAATGACAAAAACCTCCTGACAACGGGGGATATTTTGAAAATCTCTAAACATTTTTCAATCCAACTGTGTGGCAAACTATCGAATGCTTTTTTATAATCTATCCAAGCAATCGATAGATTTTTGTGTCTATTATGACAATCTTCCAGTATCATTTTGTTAACCAAAAGCTGATCCTTACAGCCATATGAGCCTCGTTTACACCCTTTCTGCTCAATGGGAAATAGGTCATTTGTTATCAGGTAGTCATATGTGTATTCAGTTAGGACTGATGTTAAAATTTTATACATTGTGGTCAAGCAAGTTATCGGTCTGTAATTTTTGGGATTGTTTGTCTCATCATTCTTCGGAAGCAGGAATGTAATGCCGTTAACTAGCCATGATGGTATCTTTTCTGTCTCCTTAACTATTTCATTATAAAGTTGGGCTAACAGCTCATGAGACTCTGTGAAGGCATTTATCCAAAAGTTTTGTATTTTGTCTTTTCCAGGGGATTTCCATTTGCTGGTTTTTCTTAGAGCCAAGCGCAACTGTTCAACTGTTATATTTTCCCATATTTGTTCCTCAAGGTGAGATGTATCTTTCATTTGTCTGTCTATCGATGGGGCATGTATGTTATGAACTTTTTCTTCGGCCCAGATCTTTTCCCAGAATTCTTGCACTTCCTCCTTGGGTGGTATTGATTTAGCAGTTATTTTTGACTTACCAATTTTTCTGTAGAAGTTTCTTTGGTTGTTTTTGAACATATTATTGTCCTTATATTATTTTTATTATATTATTATTATTATTATTATTTGCATTTATTTTGCTTTATGTTCATACGAGTTATCACCAAGTCACAACCAGTGACCTCAAGAGACAACAAGGTCCGCCATGTTCAAGAAAGAACATACATATTCACACATGCATCCTTAGTGTTTAGACTTGTGATGTACTTATATTGACAGGATCTTCCTTAGTATATGGGCAGTTCCCATTAGTACTATCTTTTGTATTTCTCCTATACGCGGGTTTCCTGGGATTTGCGATAAGTAGTTCTATAGACCCCTTAGGTATCATTCCCAGAGCGCCTACAACCACTGGTATTGTTTTAGTTCTCAATTTTCACTGTTTTCCAATTTCTATCTCCAGGTCCTTATACTTGCTCAATTTTTCAAACGTTTTTATAGATACATTCTTGTCTATTGGAACAGACATATCAATTAGCAGGCATACCCTCCTTTGAAAGTCCTTCAATATTATATCAGGTCTATTTGCATCTATTTTTCGGTCTGTTTGGATGCTAAAGTTCCACAAGATTGAGATGTGATCTTTTTCAAGTATGGGAGGTGGTTGATGCTCCCACCAATTATATTGATGGGGCAGGTCAAAATGCTTACACATTATCCAATGTATGTATTGTGCAGCTCTGTCATGCCTGTTTAGGTATTCGGTTGGAGCTATAGGACTGCACATTGAAATTATATGGTCAATGGTCTCTGGTTGTTTTTTGCATACACGGCATAATGGGCTGCACCCATTTTTTATTATGTTGGCTTGGTAATTTTTTGTTGGCAGACACTGATCTTGTGCCGATATAATCAGTCCTTCAGTCTCCGATTTCAGTCCAGAGGATGCCAACCACTGATGGGTTAAAGTTTTGTCAACATCAGGATTGTTTATTATTATTATTATTATTATTGTTGTTATTCCTTGAATCTCAGTCATTGATGTTGGTTAACTGGAAAGTCCGTTGGAATGAATATCAAGCCACTACCTGCAGCCTCAGATATTCAGGACGTATCGGAGGGTTCTTGCTGTTCCAAGCAAGCATGCCTTTTGAAGCGTTCCAAAAAGCGTGACGGGGCCGATTTTCTTTAACCATCCCTGGAAACTTTTGGAGATAGTCCCCAGTGCGCCTATGACAATCGGGATCACTTTGACTTCATGGCAGTTCCAAATCCTTTTCACCTCCCACTTTAGGTCCTGGTATCGGATAATTTTCTCCCTCTCCTTCTCTTGCAATTATTATTATTATTATTATTGTTATTGTTATTCCTTGAATCTCAGTCATTGATGTTGGTTAACTGGAAAGTCCGTTGGATTGAATATCAAGCCACTACCTGCAGCCTCAGATATTCAGGACGTATCGGAGGGTTCTTGCTGTTCCAAGCAAGCATGCCTTTTGAAGCGTTCCAAAAAGCGTGAAGGGGCCGATTTTCTTTAACCATCCCTGGAAACCTTTGGAGATAGTCCCCAGTGCGCCTATGACAATCGGGATCACTTTGACTTCATGGCAGTTCCAAATCCTTTTCACCTCCCACTTTAGGTCCTGGTATCGGTTAATTTTCTCCCTCTCCTTCTCTTGCACTCTCGTGTCGAACGGGCAGGCCACATCCACAATCAGGCACGATCTTTTTTCTTTGTCCACAACCACCAGGTCAGGTCTATTGTGTTCCAGTTTTTTGTCCGTCTGTATCCTAAAATCCCACAGCACCTTCACCTGACTGTTCTCCATCACCGCCTCTGGCCTATGCTCATACCATTTCTCAGAATGTGGTAGATTGTTTAATTTGCACAGGTGCCAGTGGATCACCCTGCCCATCACATCGTGTCTCCAGCCCTTATAGTGGGTCTGGGCTAGGTGTTTACACTCGGACACAATGTGAGCCACAGTCTCCTCTCTCTCTCCACAGATCCTGCACAGTGGGCTAGCCTCCTCCTTGTAGATATGGTGCTTCAACCACTTCGTTTTGAGGGCCTGCTCCTGCGCAGCCATTAGCATTCCTTCTGTAGCCTTTTTGAGGTCTCCTCTTCTCAACCAGTTCCATGTCTGTGGATCTCTAAATTCAGTTTTCTCAAAGAAGGTACTATGAAGGGATTTTCCCTTAAGGCTGCTCTTCCTCCTTGATGTTATTTCCTCCTTGGACATCCCCTGGCCTACTGTCCCCTCCTTCAGTACAGTTCTGAGCATTGGCTCCTTACTATAGGTCACGTATTTGTATAGGTTGTTTTTCTCCATCTGAACACAGTCCTCTATGCTGATAAGACCTCTTCCACCCTCAGATCTCCTTAGGTAGAGTCTATCGACATCACTCCTCTTGTGGAACATGTTGTAGATAGTCAATAGCTTCCTAGTCTTCATATCCATTTCTTTTTGTTCAGCAACATTCCATCTCAGAATTCCCGCACTGTACCTAATAATAGACACAGCTCGGGAATTTACTGCGCTTATGGCATTTCTGCTGTTCAGATGTGACTTCAATACGCTCCTTACTCTCCGGATGTATTCAGTTCTTAACAATTCCTTCATGTTTTTGTTCTTTATGCCATCAGCCTCCAGAACGCCCAAATACTTGTACCCTTCCTCAGAGTCAATTTCCTTTATCATCTCACCTGTTGGTATCTGGATCCCGTTACTTCTGCTCAACCTACCCCTCTTCATCACAATGACTCCACATTTACCAATACCAAACTGCATACATATATCACTGCTGAAAATACGGACAGTGTCAAAAAGCACATCCAACTCCTTCTCACTTTTCCCGAAGAGCTTAAGATCGTCCATGAAGAGGAGGTGATTGATGGTAAGCCCTCCCCTTCCCAACTTGTATCCTGCTCTCACTTTTCGCAGCATAATGGTCAAGGGCATCAGGGCAAGGACAAACAACAGAGGGGACAGGCTATCTCCCTGGAAGATACCTCTCTTGATCTTCACGCTTCCCAAGGATACTCCAGTTGATGTCAACTCTGTCTCCCAGGACCCCATACTCCTGCCCAGCAACTGTCTGATGTTATCTGCCACACTGAAGATCTCCAGGCTTTTGGTGATCCAGGAATGAGGCACCATGTCAAATGCCTTTCTGTAGTCTATCCATCCCATGGCAAGATCAGTGTGTCTCCTCCTGCAATTCCCCATTACCATCTTATCAATAAGCAACTGGTCCTTTGTACCACGTGACTTCTTTCGGCATCCTTTCTGTTCGTCCGGTAACAAGTTGTTTGTGTGGAGGTGATGGTAGATTTCCTCAGACACAATGCTCGTCAACAGTTTCCACATTACGGGCAGACATGTGATAGGTCTATAGTTGGTAACATCATTACCCTTGATTCGGTCTTTCATTATCAGAACTGTGGTACCTTTTGTCAACCACTCTGGCACCTCACCCGACACCAAGCAGTCATTGAACATGGCCGTCAGCTTCGGGTGGAGGGATGTTAAATGTTTAATCCAATACCCCTGCACACCATCTGGGCCTGGTGATTTCCAGTTGGTTAGTTTTTTGGCTTGCCCCTTAAGAGTTTCAACTGTGATACTCAAATCAGTCTGTTGCTGTGCCTGCTCACCGATCTCCCTCTGTACTGTCTCAATCCACCCTGCCTGGGCATTGTGTCTAACATCCTGCTCCCATATTCCTCTCCAGAATGTTTTAGCTTGTTCCGCCCCAGGGATCAAGTCGTTGCCTCTTTCTTTCCCCTCAAGCTGTCCAAACAGCATCTTCTGGTTGTTGTCGAACATGCGGTTCTGTTTATACTGACTGACTCTGTTCTCGTATCGCCTGATTTTGGCACTCTTTGCTACAATGCGTTGCTTCAATTCCTCTATGATAATATTTAGCTTTTTACTCCTAGTTTTGTATTTTATTTCCAGTCTATTTTTAGTGCCTATGTTTTTTAGTGTCCCATTCAGTAGTGACTCAAGCTTTCCTATGTCATTTCTCATTTCCCCGATTTGCCCACTCAGTCGCTTCTTCCACCATGGCTCTGCTCTTTCTTGTCTGTTGTTTCCTCTCGCTTTTATACCAAGTAGTTTCCTCACCGTATTTGCTGTTGCTTTGAGGATATTGTTGCACTGGTGAAGACTCCTCGCCTCAAGGTATGGGATGACTTTGTTTACCTTAGCTGTTGTTTCTTTTAACTTTTTCCTGTCTACAAATCTTAGGTTCATAGGTCTCCCACTATCATTGTTCAACTCATCTACCACTAAATTTAGGATGTCAACCGAATCTTGTCCTAGCCCGTCAGCATTCATCTCCTCAGTGGCCGTATCTCTGTTCCAGGTATTATTTATCTCAGTATTCAGATCATTGTCTGCTTCGGGTGGTTCCTCCGTTCTCAGGACCTCCTCACCTTCATTTCCCGCCGGCTCGCTTGTCTGGCATACTACACCCGCCATCTCCAAGCCATTCTCTCTGCTCAGTTCCTCCAGTTCCAGCTCGCTTATCCACCCATTAGTTCTTATTATCCGAGCCTGCCCGGCCAATTTTTGTTCATCTAATTTAAATAAACCAATCTCGTTCCAGATGTTATGCATCCGTCTCCTGTAGCCCCTCTCCTTGGGGTTACTTTTCAGGTAGCATTGCATAACAGTTCTATTCAATTCTTTCGTCCAGTTGGTTCTGGCCCCTTTCCTTCTTCTTCTTCCTCCAACATCAGCAGTATTTGGTTGACAGTCAGGTTCCTGCTGCTGAGCCAGGGGGCACCTGTTGGGTGAGAGTCTGTCACATGACGTTCTAGTCTCCATTTCACCGTTATTCGAACTGTTTATGTTCGATATTTAAACACTCTTATCGAGGATTGGCGAATGTATGTTTACATAGCCATCTGTGGATCCGCCATCCCACTTGGCCCTTGTGTGGCATTATCACCACGCTGTATACGAACACACATAAACAAACAAACACACGGGCAGAAAGGGCCCCAAAAATGAATAAGCATAAGTTTCATTGTAATGTAGTATTCGAATGTCTGACTTAGTTTTTGTTTTTTAAGTTTTACTTTTTCCCCCCTCTTCTCTGTCCGTCCGCCTGCTTCTCTCTTCATTCTTATTTTCTTTACGTTTTTGGGGTTTCTTTTTTTGTTTTTGTTTTTCTCTGTTTGTTTTTCTCGTTTTTTGCTGTTGTTGCTGTGCTGCTTTGGTTTTGTTGTTTGTTTTTTCTTTTTTCTTTTGAGTCTATCTATATATTTTGATGCCTTCCTCTTTGTTAGTAGTAGGAATTCTATAATGTGGAAGTGGCAGCCAACAGGGAGAAGTGGGAGACTGGCGGCGTTGGCGATACTGAGACAGTGGTGGTGGTGATGTCGATACCGAGGCAGTGGTGGCGGTGATGAGACCGTATTACTGTAGTGATGGTGCTGTAGCGGTGGCAGCAGCAGTGAAGGAGTCAAGGGGTGGTGGCGGCGGTGATGGGATAGTGGTGGTAATGATGGCCGTAGTGAGCGGTGGCGGTGAAGGTGAAAATGCTGTTGTGTTTAGTGTACACAGATGATGGGGTGGGTGGTGTATCTAGTTTCTGGTGTTGGTGAGTTTAGCTGTCCTATATAGTGTAGCCAGAGGAGAGGAGGGGGGGGGGGGTTCTTCTTCTTCCATTTATAGCCATTTTTTTTTGGGATATACAGTGTACAATACAAAGTTGAATATTTGAATATTTGAGCCTTATAACAATATATTTTGGGTCCGAATTTTTTGGGGCTCAAGCCGGGTGCTTTACGTAGCATTTGTACTAAGAGTTGTTATTTCACAAATGATTTAAATATGTTAAAAATTCAAAACTTACGGGAGCGATTTCATGACCTCCGTCACCTCGTGCGTCTTCTTCCATTATTATTATTATTATTATTATATGGGTGTTGGATTGGCAGTATCGGCAGAGCGTCGGACACTATGCTTTGCAGCATAGAGTTTTGGCCCTTTTCGGTCTAAGTTCAAATCCCGCCGAGGTTGAATTAGCTTTTCATCCATACGGGGGTCTTCAACTTGCAGGTCATGTCATGAGAGGCAAATGTTTTACTATGGGAGCCCACTAACGTAAAAACGCACACGTGGGAGACCTCTCAAGACAGTGAGTCATTGAGGAAGATACAGAATTATCGATTGAAGACCTGAGGCAGTTAATGTTGGAACGAGTGAAATAGAAAGGTTTTATCATGTCACTACAAAGAAGTGGATGAACTATCTTTCACGTGTCACTAATCAAAAAATTATAGGGTTTCTCTTATGCAACCCATATTTTATCAAATCCCAAATTTCCCAGTTTGAATGATTGTTCAATATCCAGTGATCCTGGTATATATGATATACTCATCCTCAACTGTAAAATACCTCTTGGCGTCATTATTGATAACACGGCACCACTAATGCCGAAATAAAATGTGTTTAGATACCAGACTGACGGTATTTCGTTGTGTAATAATTTAGTATATAGAAATATGTTACACTTATAATACCAACTGGATTCTAAATAGTACAAGAAATAATAACATTGTTATTTAGTGACTGCACGGGTTAGCATCTAAAAATATGTTACACTTATAACATAGCATCAACTAGATTTTACATAGTAAAAAAAATTTAGTAACATTGTTATTTAGTGAATCTACGGGTCAGTATATAGAAATATGTTACACTCGTGACATAGCACTAACTTGATTCTACATAGTACAAGAAATAGTAAGAGCGTTATTTAGGTTTTAACAATTCAAAATGTGAAAAGCACATGTTACCTTAACTCCGCGTACATGTACAGACACAAATTTCATTCGAGTCTTCGACTGAAATTGGAGTTGCATGGATTTCAATTCATTGTCTGTTTTAATGAACTATTTAAAAAAAAATCAGACTATAAGAACCACTCATCAGAAATTCGTTCAATATCTATACATTTATATCTTATATCCAGCAGTGAAGCATCTGTCACCATCTGGTCAACTGAAATGAAAATTTTCATTCGCAGAAAAAGTATGTCAAAACTAAATTTTCGAATTTGCAATGTAACCAAATTAAGGGTCCACTAATCTCCGTGGAATATAAAGATATTCTTAATATTTTATTTATCTATTGAAAACAAAATATACAATTAATAATTGTTTCTACTTTTGGCACAAGGCCAGCAATTACCCATTACATTATGGTACTTTATTTTATCGACCCCGTAAGGATGAAAGGCAAAGTTAACCTCGGCGGGATTTGAACTCAGAATGGCAAGAGACGTAACTCTATGCGTCAAAGCATAGAGTCCGATCCTCTACCGATACTGCCAATGCACATGGTTTCTGATTTAGGCCCAAGGCCAACAATTTTAGGGGAGGGGAAAGTTGATTAAAATGACCCCCCACCTTTGTATTAAAGGTACTTTATTTTATCTACCCGGTAAGGATGAAAGGAAAAAATAAACTCAATGGGATTTGAGCCCATCTTTTCGAAGATATAATGATTCTATAACGTGAAGTTCTAGATCAGGGGTTTCTAAATCAAGGAGTCAAAACGGCCATTACATTCTGAAGGAGAGTCACAGCGAGTCAAAAGTGAGAAATGGAATGAGGTGTGGGGGGGGGGGGGATTTGCACCAGATATAATATTGGTTTCTGATTTAGGTAGGAGGCCAACAAACAATTTTTGGAGTGGGGAAAGTCGATTTAATCGACCTCAGTGGATTACTGGTGTTTTATTTTATAGACCTTGTAAGGATAAAAGGCGAGATTTGAACTCAGAACGTAAAGTGACGTAACTATATACCGCAAAGCATGTTATCCGACGCTCTCTCGATACTGCTAAACCAACGCTCTATAGTTGAATAATGATTCTTAATATCACATTATAGGATCTTTATATCACATTATTAATATCACATTGTAGATCATTATAGGATATATTTTAAGCAGAAAAGAGAACGTAAAGCAACGAAACTCTATGCCACAAAGCATTTTGTTCGACAACCTACATATACTGCCAATCCACCGTCCTTCTTCATTCCCCTGATTAATAAAAATAGCTCACATTCGAAACATTAGAACATTTTTTAATTGCTTAAACTATTTATTAAGTTTCCATAATTAATTATATAAAAAAAAAAATTTATATGGAAGGGGTAAAGATAGGCAGATCTTGCTCTATAGGAAAGTAAAGAAAAGGACTATAAATGACATGGGGAGAAAAGGAGGGACAGAGCAAGAAATATTAGGCAACGGGAGAAAGAGAGGGGGGGATGACGACCGGCTCTACGCTTAGAGCGGCGCGGTATTTCTGCTGCGCCTCACGGAAAAACTGAAAAGCCATTTCCGCGGACAATGGAACAGTGACACGAGTAGCAAGAGTTACCCCCACCTCACGGGATCCTTCCTCAGTCGGACTACTAACGATTTGATTTTACGGAGGAGCTTGGCTGTACTGTGTCCGAGGACTCATGGGGTCTCGATGGTGACCAGTGCAAAGAGGAGTAGTATTATACATTAAGTAATCAACATTGATATATTACAAACCCGAAGCTATTAGTGTTATTATTGGTATCATATTGATTATCGAAGGACGTTACTCTACATCATAATCTGTTATAAAATCGCCTATTCAGTGTATCAGACAAACGTAGAATTAATAGGTTAGGTAATAGGCAGCCGTATGTTATAAAACTTAGTATTGTTATAATTATTATTATTATACGGGCGGTGGATTGGCAGTATCGGTAGAGCCGGGCACCAATCTTTGAAGCATAGAGTTACCTCCCTTAATGATCTGAGTTCAAATCCCGCCGAGGTTAACTTTGTCTTTCATCTTTACGGGGTCGATAAAGTAAAGTGCCAGTCACGCATATAACTTTATAGAACCAGCCAACCAACCGGAAATTAATAGTAAATTGAAATGGAAACCAACAGGTGCGTCTGTTTTTATTGGGAGCATCACCCTCCGTAATTATAACAATATCTCTTCCAAGACACGTTTTCAGATGAGAAATCTTGCAAAACAAATTCAAAACCGAAGTATATTATATAACTATATATTATATAAATATATGTGGCTGAGTGGTTAGAGAATTGGATTCACAATCTTGAGGTTGTGAGTTCGATTCCTGGACCAGGCGATGCGATGTCCTTGAGCAAGACACTTTATTTTCCGTTGCTCCTTCTACCTGGAGTTGCAACCGATAGATAGTACTAGCAACTGGAAAGACCAACGGAAACATTGTTTCCTAGGTCCGATTTGACGAAAGTCGATCGATCCTTATATATATATATATATTATATACATTATATAAATATATATTATATATATCATATGAATATATATTACATATATATTATAATGTATATTGGCTTCATGGTTTCGCTGGTGGAAGCCATACACCTGCGTATAGGATGTATGTGCATGCAGGTGGCTCTCTTCATAATAAGGTGTTAACTCTTCCAGAGCATTGGAGAGTCTATCTTCCACAACTTTGAAATCAATGTCTTGTGCACCTATGCCAAGATCATCAACATTGATGAAGCAGCAGGTGTCTGTACTTTTTGGTTGGTCATTGGTGAAGATTTTGAGGAGAAGTGGTGCAAATACACTTCCCTGTGGGACGCCATTCTTGAGTCTTCACATCTGCTTTTTCTCCCACCTAGCTCAATAAAGAAGCACCTGTTTTGAAGCACGCTTTCAATCAACTCCGTCAGACAGGTGTCTCTTGTGATCTCCAGGATCTTGCTAAGGAGACGTCTATGGTTCACAGTGTCATCGGCACCTGAGAGGTCGACAAACACCACATCGGTTACCATCCCTTCCTCATAACCGTCTTCGATGTACTGGGTGAGATTGAGTACTTGGCTAGTTGTCGACCTGCCAAGGCGAAAGCCTGCTTGTTCAAGGTGGAGGTATTCGTCCACAAAGGGGCCAATTCTGTTGAGGATCATGCGTTCAAAGAGCTAGTAGGTGTGACTCAAAAGCGAGATCAGTCTGAAGTTCTTAGAAGCGGATGTATCTTTCCCAGGTTTCAGCAGTGCTATGTGAGCTTTCTTCCAGATGTTGGGGAGCTTGTATTTTGTTAAGCACTCATAGTGGAGCTGTAGAAGTCACATCATTGCCTTGTGACCGAAGTGCTTCATCTGTTCAGTTGTTATGTTATCCTGTCTAATTGCCTTTCCTGGTTTGAGGGTAGAGATTCCTACTTCCAGATCTTCTATGATAAACGGTCTTGTGATCTCCTTTCTCTTCTTTTCACTCATAAGATTGAGCACAACAAACCTGATATTGTCGTTATTGAGAAGAAGGAAATACATTGTATCTCCATAGATCTATCTTGTTCTTTGGACAACAGAATTGAACGAAAAGACGAGAAAGTAGGGGCTTATACCGACTTAACATATGAGATCTTGAAATGCTGGGGTAATGAAGTGAAAATAGTCACCATTGCCCCAGTGGTGATTGATGCTCTAGGAATGGTAACAAAGAACCTTGAAAACCACCTGTTGAAAATAGACTTTGCATCAGAAGACATGCCTACTGGGAAGAACCCGAATATTGAGAAAGGTTCTAGACTATCAGCAGGGGTGAAATGACAAGGAATGATGTGAAAAAGGTGGAGTTATCCTAGGGTACTAGTTGTAGCTCTGTATTCCCTCAAAGCAGCACCAAATTTGGGCGTGATAGATAACCAAATTATAATAATAAACGTTGTGATTTAGGCACAAAGCCAACAATTGCGACACAGTGCACTACTGGTGCTTTATTTTAACGACTCGGTATGGATGAAAGGCAAAGTTGACCTCAGCTGGATTTGAACTCAGAACGTAAAGGGTCATAATTCTAATAATTGTTTCTACTTTTGGCACAAGGCCGGCAATTATCCCAGTGCATTACTAGTGCTTTATTTTATCGACCCCGTAAGGACGAAAGGCAAAGCTAACCTCGGCGGGATTTGAACTCAGAGCGTAAAGGGCCATGACTCTATGATGCAAAGCATGGTGTCCGACGCTCTACCGATACTACCAATCCACTACTCTAATAATAATAATACTTCAAAACTAATAGCATCAAATTTATAAATATGTGTGTTCTTAAAACGAGAAGAAGCAATGTTTGCTTGAGAGACCAACATTTTGTAAAAGTCAAAAAAAAAAAGAAAGAAATATCGTTTTTGAAGTTTACTATTATGTAAAAGAAGAGACTTTTCAAATGTATATTAAAAGCCACATACATAAAAAATGTATATATATATTGAAGATTCTAATACAGTTTTCACATATTATATTCACTATATAAGGAAGGAAAGACATGTAAGAGATACTCATTAGTCGAAAATGTCTTCAATGGTACATTTGGCTTGTCTGCAATTTGGGCAATAACAACGGCGCCATAATATAGACATTTGAAATACATTATTGAATAAGAATTTACGTATGTATGAGTTTATGTATGTGTGTGTGGGTGTGTGTGTATGTGTGTGTGTATTAAAGAGCGGTAAATGAAGTATCAATATAACATCAATGTATTTTTATTCACACGTGACGCCTGTTCGTAATCGATCAACTGAAGGTACTATCGGTGTAATCGGGCCCGACTCTGGAATCGATAGCTTATGAGAATTGTTGATTCTGGAAGTCTGATGAGCTATAGATTCCAGAGTCAGTTCCAATCACATACATGCATACAGACATATATACATATATACATCATGGCTGTCCCCTCGTTATCGAGTATGGTCATTGCACGATATAACATTATTAATAATTATTAATTAATTGTTTCTACTTTTGGCACAAGGCCAGCACTCACCCAGTACATTACTGGTACTTTACTTTATCGACTCCGTATGGATGAAAGGCAAAGTTAACCTCGGCGGGATTTGAACTCAGATCGTATAGGGACGTAGCTCTA
Source organism: Eledone cirrhosa (assembly GCA_964016885.1). Taxonomy (NCBI): domain Eukaryota; kingdom Metazoa; phylum Mollusca; class Cephalopoda; order Octopoda; family Eledonidae; genus Eledone; species Eledone cirrhosa. The sequence goes on from OZ024743.1 coordinate 335,830,963, forward strand.
TGCTAGAAATCATGTCCGACTCTCTACCGATACTGCCAATTCACCACCCTCTATTAATAATTATTAATTAATGCTATCCTATATTAATGCCTGTGTGTGAACATTTTTTTTTAAATGAGGAAGGACTGTGCACTGAGCCAATCCCACTCTCTGAGAGTCAGTAGCTATAACCCGAAAAGAAGAAAAGATCAACATCATCGGTAACTACTGAGCCGCAGGTTTTATGTCGGAGTTATCCAAGTTTCCTGAGTTGCCTTCTCCTCGAAGAATGCCGTGACAAAGGCTAGGGGTCCTTCACTCCCAGTGGTTTAACCGCGCGATCGGGTATCCAGCTCGATTATGTCTATGTCCCCGCGCATATATATATATACATATGTATACAAGTATACACCCACACACACACACACACACACACACACACATATGTATGTATATATATATATATATATATATATATATATATATATATATATATATATATATATATATATATATATATATATATATATATACATGTATATATGTATATACATATTTACACATTTTTGGATAGCCGTTGACTCTTATGAGTTCTTCCACTCTTTGTGAGTTTTTGTTTTTTGTCCTGCAGGGTGTCCAAAGTCACCCTCCTCACCAGGTAAACTTGGTGGGGTTGCCGCTTTAGCCGCCGACGACCCGACCATGTGGCAGGTTGTACTGGGTTACATTTTGCCTGTACCACTCAACAGTGACCCGATATAGCATATATACATACATGTATGCATACTTACATACATACATGTTCTTCATAGGAATATTGCTACGGTGAGTTCGTAAGTAATACCAGTGGATAAATATATTATCATTGTTATGTGTGCACATTGGCAGAATCGGTAGCGTGTCGGGAACCATAGTTTGCTACATAAAATTACGTCATTTATCGTTCTGAGTTCAAATCTAGTCGAAGTTAGTTTTGCTGTTCATCCTTAGTGGGTTGATAAAATAAAGTACCAGTAACACACTGGAGTCGATTTAATCGACTTTCCCTTCCCCCAACATTGTTGGCCTAGGGCCTAAATTAGAATTTACTATTATTAAAATGTACTATCCAAGCCTGGGTTCTTACCGTTTCGGCAGAGCGTGAGTGACTGGATGTTTTTTTTTTCTTTAGGTCTGTTTCCAAAACTATCTCTTCGCCAGCGAGGCTATAATTTGATTGACATGTAGGAGAATAGGGGCTAAGTGAAGAAATGGGTGAAATGCTGGGTTGGTGGAATAAAGCTTTTTGACGTTATCGGTTTACGTTTATGTTGGCTCGCTTGGTTTTCACGTCGATTCGAGCGACTCTTATCCTAGGCTTGCTTGGTGTTCACCTTGATTCTAGTGGTTCTTATCCGAGGAGCGGATACATATATTGTTCACCCAAGAGAAAAATTATTCAAAAGAAAGAATGAACACAGCACATCATGCAAACGCATGATTTAGAAAACATACATCAGCAGCAGACCACTGTAGACCCCTGGACGGTAAAACCTTTAACTACTATCAAATACGCACATTCACGCGCGCGCAAACACCCACACTAACGTTATACACTACACTTGTAAATTCAATGTGACACAGTGTGACAAGGCTAGCCCTATCAATTGCAGAAACAATTGGACAACGGGTTTCGAAACAGCTTCTATCAGCACATTTTCAATAACAAGGCATGGATCGACTTGAGGCTATGGTAAATGTTACTGTCCTAAGATGCCACGCAATGGGATGGAACTCGGAATCTACCGATTGCGAAACGAACACCTTAACCATTCACCGATTCTACACCCACAAGATTCTGTGTGTACTCTGCCTGAAAAACAGATGTGATGGTCACGAATTGAACTGAATACAATTGAGCATAGGCCATCCTATTTAAACAACCAGAATATTTCTACTCTGTTTTGCTGCACTTGCCAAACCTATGAATATAATATTACATAACAGCATTGTATGACCTAGCCTAATACAACTAGCGGGATCTCTATCATTTTCACATTACAAATAATAATAATAATAATAATAATAATAATAATGATTTCATTTATTAGCCACAAGATAATAATAATAATAATAATAATAATAATAATAATATGAACCATAGGGGAACTTCCGCTTTATTTGGCTATAAACAGTCAGGGGATTTCATACAGAACAGTAAACATACTTTTCTTTTAGCATTTCCAGCTAACTCTCAAAACATTTGTTTTCTTTATATATTTACATAGTAAATAGTGAGATCAGCTTCCGTATACACTGGGCTCTAAATAAGTGTAACATTAAAGATTGTTATTGGATACTTAGCTAGAGTAGTTCTACCTACTGAGTCAAATAATTAGGCTGTCAAAAAGGATGTTATGGAAACAAAAATCTTTCTTCCTGTAAAACAGAACCAAGAAGGCATCGATTCTTTTATGTATGCCAGAAAGAGTAAAAACATCAGCTGCAGTAGCAACAACAATAACAGTAACAATAACGACAACAATAACGAGAACAACAATAATAACGTCAACAACAGCAATAACATAACGACAACATGACAACAACAATAACAACAACAATAACAATAAGGAAAATGACAACAACAATAACAACAATAACAACTGACTATAATAACAAACCAGCAAGCGAGATTCTGTGCTAGAAATAGCAATCAAATCTTCTCAAAACCACACTTTGTGCCTTCAAGAGTCCTCAATATATTCTGTCGAATGAAAATAGATAAGTCGTTGCTGGAATCATAGATCTGCTTAACCGAGGCTGGCGTGGGTGTTCAGCAACAGCAGTAGCAGCAGCAACAACAGCAGCACTAACTGCAGCAGCAACAACAACAGCAGCAGAAACAACAGTAGCAACAACTGCAGCAGCAACAACAACAGCAGCAGAAACAACAGTAGCAACAACTGCAGCAGCAACAACAACAGCAGCAGTAACAACAGTAGCAACAAAAACAGTAGCAGCAAAAGCAACTGCAGCAACAACAACCACAGCAGCAGTAACAGCAGCAATAGCAATACCAGTAACAACAACAGCAATAGCAACAACAACAACATCAACAACAGCAGTAACAGCAACAACAGCAGCAAAAGCAGCTGCAGCAACAACAACAGCAGCAGCAGCAATGACAGCAGCAACAACAACAGCTGCAGCAACAACAGCAACAACAACAACAGCAGCAACAATAGCAGCAACAACAGCAGCAACAACAGCAACAACAGTAGCAACAGCAACAACAGCAGCAAAAGCAACTGCAGCAACAACAACAACAACAGCAACAACGAAGCAACAACAACAACAGCAGCAACAACAGCAGCAACAGTAACAACAGCAGCAAAAGCAACTGCAGCAACAACAACAACATCAGCTACAACAGCAGCAACAACAGCAGCAACAACAATAGCAACATCAACAGCAGCAGTATTTGAATGACTGTGATTGGCGTGAGAATGAATGGATGCAGTATGCTCAAATAATTAAGAAATTCGATTCCCAAGCATGTAATGATCGAATGAATACGATTGTGAATACAAGTGGCCGAAATGGGGTTACTGTGACGGTCCTATGGAGTAAGGTTACTTGATGGAGTGCATAGCTCGGAGATGAGAGAGTCATACGAGGTAGAGCCGCTACTTCTCTGAATTGAGAGGTCACAGCTCCGATACTTAGATCGTGTCGTTAAAATGCCTTATGAACGAATCATTGGGCAGAATTTACGGGCAAAACCAGCCGGCAGGAGACCCAGGGGTAGACACCAGGTAATATGGTTGGATAACATCCATGAGCTTGGTTGGTCTCACTTGGGGATACAGCCGGATCAGTTGGAGACTGCTGCTTCTGACAGGAACCACTGGAAAAAGTGTTTAAGGACTCTGCCCCCATGACACTTAGGATTAAATCAGAGATGAAAAAGGAGAACGAGAAGGAGAAGAGATATCTCTATCACACAGTGATATCTCATACAAATGATTATTAACTCATGTCTTAGTCGCTGCATCAACTATTTATTTGTAAATAGAAACTGTAAATAAATTAATATGCAGATACATCGATTCAACTCTATAAATAAGTGCCTATGCGATCACTAGAAATAGCAGTCAAAATGTTATCAAATCACATCCTACCTTCTAAAATACTTAAGGAAATATTTCGCTAAGTGCAGACTAACTAAATTAACCACAGAATACAAACTCAACTTTTTAATATCTGTTAGATCCTCTTTGACGTACAGAATAATCACAGCCTCACACCTTTCATCTTAGGTATATTCGATCAAAGCTGCTCGGGCACTGGACAATAATAATAGTTTCTAATTTAGGCACAAAGCCAACTACCATGAGGTGGTAAAAGACAATTAAATCGACCAGCGTGTGACTGGAACTTTATTTTATCAATCCCCTAAGGATGAAATTCAAAGCTAACCTTGGCGGTATTTGAACACAGAATGTAAAGGGTCGTAACTGTAATAATGATTTCTGATTTACGCACAAGGCCAACAAACCCGAGGGAGGTGAAAGTGAATTAAATCGACCCCACTGGTACTTTTTTTATTGACGCCATAAGAATAAAATGCAAATCTAACCTCGGCGAGATTTAAGTCCGTAACCTTATAATAATTTCTTGCACGGAGTTTCTAGTGTATTGTTAAGCTACAGATTCAAATGCATTTTATCTTTTTTCTCTTTTCTTTTTTCTTTTTTCTTTTTTCTTTTTTCTTTTTTCTTTTTTCTTTTTCATTTTTTCATTTTTCATTTTTCTTTTTTCTTTTTTCTTTTTTCTTTTTTCTTTTTTCTTTTTTCTTTTTTCTTTTTTCTTTTTTCTTTTTTCTTTTTTCTTTTTTCTTTTTTATTTTTTATTTTTTATTTTTATTTTTTATTTTTTTTTCTTTTTTCTTTTTTCTTTTTTCTTTTTTCTTTTTTCTTTTTTCTTTTTTCTTTTTTCTTTTTTCTTTTTTCTCTCCCCCTTACATATCTTCTTCCAACAGTTTAATTTAAATAAACCGTTAACTGTTCAACCTTTCGGACACTCATTTGCATGCTCACTGATAACTACTTATCACCCTCAGTAAATGTAATATCTCCACTATCCAGGAAGCTCCAACCGTTAAGGTTGTCTTTTTTTCCGGGTATGTCAATATTTATTTATAAAACAAATCTGTATTTTATCTGATGAAAGCGCACCATAATTTGCCTTGGTTGCCCTTGAAATATGTATAATAAAATAAATATGGTTTTACAAATATAGTTTCCATTTATTAATATATTGTGTATTTACTCCACTAACTTTTGAGTGCTTTATATCAGTTATAAAAATGTTTAAGCTTGTTGAATCCCAACAAATTAAATATAACCTCTGCATATATATATATATATATTTGAAAACGATCTTTCAGAAGAGTAGTTTCTTCATTTGTATACGCTGAACTGAAATCTAATCGGAAAACAAGAACAACGTTTTATAAAAATATTACCTATTATCAATACTATATTTTTTATCGATACATAATTATCTGAGGTTGGGGGATGTTCATAGCTTTATCAATGATTATAACTACGTTTAGGAATAGTAAATGTTCTCAAAAAGAGAGAAAATCTAGTTATTGAATCAGCTCTATTTAACCGGGGCCGTCAATAATATATTATATTCATTTCTAATATAAGCATAATACCACACATTTTACAGGAGATATGATAAATAACATAAATAAAATAGTGAGCTCTCGGGAAGCCGAACATACAACCGATATCAAATTTGTGTTGGAAGTCATTTTACTTTAATTACGCAGTTAATTTCCCTGAAAAATGGTATTAACGTTTCAATTTACTACACTGCTTCTCCAAAATTTAGAATTTAAGTGCGTCATTTAAATTGACTTTTGCTGAAATTCTAGCTTTGGCATACACTTATGTTTTATCATATATGTCAGATATCGCATTAACTAGGAACATGCAGGGAAATTGATATAAACAATTGAAACTGGTTTTTTCGTGTACTCAGTTTGCAAATATGTGTATTTGTACTGTGTCAATAGATAAGTAACTGTATATTAGTAAAGTTAATTAGGAATGAAGTATTGGGAAAGCGAAACACAGCAAGATGATCACTGACACATTATATTCAATTATAAGTAGGAAAATAAGTTTCCTAATCCTCAACCAAACAGAGTAACTGTTATATAGATAATTATAAGAAATCAGAGAAATGTTTCTGAATAATGCATTTGGTATACTTCAATAAACACACACATGCATATATATATATATATATATATATATATATATATATATATATATATATAGTATAAGAATAAAGCAACAAAGAGTCAGTGTTGCATTTTAATATATTTAATAACATATTACATGGTTCACTGTCGACCAGCTCGAGGAACAATCTATTATTGATCGAACCTGACTTTGGAATGGAAAGATCCTCAGATATGCCTCAGTATGTAAAATCGTCTTATAGTTTCGATCAATAATAGATCGTTCCACGAGCTGATCGACGGTGAAACATGTTCCTTTATTCGTATACTACTATAATCTGCGCGAGCATCGAGTGCTCACCCGGCATATCGCCTACGGACGCAATTTTCTTGCACCTATCTATCTATCTATCTATCTATAGTGGCTAATAAAGAAACATATCTATCTATCTATCTATCTATCTATATATATATCTATCTATCTCTGGGATGGACACACGCGTATAACTTGCTGAGTAAGTTCTGTTTAAATTTCTATAGAAATTCTTGTCTGATAACTTTAATTTTTGTACCATTTTGTAGAGGGACTGCCAGGTCAAACTTTGATCTGGTCAGTCTCTCAAAATATTCTACGCCTTTAGGCGAAATAGTTAAAAAAAAAGTTTTTTCTTGTTGAAAAGTCAATATTTTTTTAAATGGCCGAAGCTTCTTCACCAAAATTCGAAGGAGGAAAGGGGAAGATGAACTTACAGCTTCCCCCTGCCACTGTCACAGTAGCAGAGGTCAAGAAGATAGGTCAGCCAGAGGAAGAATTCTCTCCACCTGTTAACCGACAACTTGACGTTGCCATGGCAACAACCCAAAGAACCAGCAGCAACAGCAACAACAACAACAATGCGACGGACGAAAACAACACCAATAACAATAACAATAACAACAACAAGACCAATAACGGTGACAACAACAACAATGATAACAACAACACCACCAACGACAACAACAACACAAACAAACAAAATTTCTCCTTCGCCGAGACGACAAGGAAAACCCTCGACTATCTGCCAGTAGATATAACAAAAGCGAAGGAGCTACTGGCGGATGCGAAAAAATATATAGTGTACGGGGAAAATGGTTCATTCACAATCCATTCCCCCCCGGAACTAAAAAGCCAGAGACTCCTAAACACGGTCATGTTTAGGACAATCTCGAACAAAAGTAAAAAACCAGCTCAACCATCACAGAGCGAGATAGAGCTGGTTTTAAAAGACGTCATGAAGGACATCACCTTCATTCAGAAGGATAGACTCTACGGGAGTCTATCCATTCTCATGAAGGACAGGGACACAGCAGTGAAACTGTCCATCAAACCAATCACATCCACCGCATACACCTTCTACCCTACGTACATGGGTAGAAGAACACAAAAAATAAAAATCCACACCATCCTGCCGATTATGGACATATGGTGGGTTTTGACAGGTTTTCTGGACCTGGAGGATGACATGCTGGTGTCCATGGGAAAGGCATCGGGTGACGCGTTCAGTGGAACGAGCCTCGAACTTGTAGTTCAAATGAGGCCCGAAAGGATCGCCCAGATCCCTGAACGCGTCATACTGGATGATCTAACCTTCATCAACATTACCGTTGAGGGTAGACGGCCCTCGTGTTACCTCTGCGGAACCAGAGGTCACCTGAGGGCTGTCTGTCCCCAACTTAATAAGAAAACCCCAATCCTGCCTACACCACCAACAACTGCACAACCAACACAATCACCACAACTACCACTACAAAAACAACCACCACAGCTCAAACCAAAACAAAACAATGTCCAACCCATCCCCTCCACTCAAAAAACAAAAACAATTTCCAAAACACCCGTACCGCAAACACAACCCGAAAATATACCCCTCCCCTCCAACGCGGAAGATGACCCTAGTTCGTCGTCAGACGAGGAGGAGCACTTCCACACAATCAAAAGAAAAAAAAGAAAACACACCTCAGACACACAAATGAAAAAAACCCCTCCCCAAAACATAACACTGACACCAACACAAAAGAGCTCACAACAGCAAACAAAAAACACCACACAAAAACAAAAACATGCATACACATACATAAATACAAGAAACAAAAAACTGTTAAACATTGTGTACAACAACAATCTAATAAAAACACAAGGGCCTAACTTCACCCAGGCAGGGGATTTCCCCCACCTCAAAATGATTAAGGCCCCACAGGACACCTATAAAACTTTAAAAAACAATTTTAAAGAGGACGTGGGTCCCCCCTGCGTCGGGCCCATTAACCGCGTCCTCCTAAAAAACTATCCCACCCCCTCCCCAAACACCCTCACAACTCCAAGCTCCCCAACCACACAACACACTGATGCCCCCACACTTCCACAAACCACCACCCCACCCAACAACCCATCCGCCACCCTAATGGAAATTGTGCAGCCCGATACCCGGGACGCAGAGAGGTAAGTGCCTTTTCTCTTCACCACCAACATGGCTATGCTAAGAGTAGGCTGTTTAAATGCGCGTGGCCTGGGCTCAACTTGGAAACAAGCAATGCTTCTAAATGACCTCAGGTCACAACGTATAGATGTGATGGTTATTTGCGAGGCCCGGATCAGCAACGTGCGACAGCTGGCCCCCACCTTTGATGACTTTGAGATGCACGCATCTCTCTGTCAGCCCGGAGGTGGGGGTGGAGTTGTCGTTCTGCTGCAAAAACATCTGGGTCTCGCAACACAGATGGTACATTTGGACCCGGAGGGTCGACTACTGGTTCTGGACCTTGGCAGTGGTAAAGGCGGAGCGTTTAGGTTGGTAGCCGCCTACGGCCCTTTCGGGTCAATGCGGCCGGACTTCTTCCATCGTCTGGAGACTTTTCTAGGGACGTCCCGCTCCTTGCTATTAGTGGGGGACTGGAATGGTATCCTAGATGCACGCTGGGACTACGTAGGGGCCTGCCCCGATAGAGAGGGGTGTAATAGCCTCAAAGGGTTAATCGGTCGATTTGACCTGGCCGATAGATATCGACTAGATTTTCCGACTGCGCCAACCTGGACTTGGGCAAATCGTAGCGGATCATCTAGGTCGTACCTAGATAGGTTCTTAGTTAGAATTAAGGATAAGGACTTTTTAAGTTGTCCAAAAATGCGCATGGTTGGCTATTCAGACCACAAATTAGTGACCTGCATGGTCAACCTTGACAGAACTCATAGACAGGGCCCCGGTTACTGGAAGCTCAACTTGTCCTTGCCGGCAAGTAGAGCCTACAGGAATCGGATTAGTACGTTAGTTAAGGAACGGTTGACTGGAGCGATCGTCAACAGCAGGTGGTGGGTATCTCTAAAGAGAGAGATTAGAGTAGTCTCGATAGAATTTAGTAAGGTTCTAGCTGCGGATAGGAATAGGAAGGAAAGGGAGCTAATAGATAGAGTAGAAGAGGCAATTAGAAGCGGCGACGTGGCCAGAGTGCTAGCATCGAGAACGGCTTTGAGCCAGTTTTTCGACGCGAAGCACGAAGGCTGCGTTGTCCGAAGTAAAATACGTGCTCTAGGGAACGAGGGGACCAAAGCTGTTAGCTGGGCCCGCGTGACAGAGGCCAACAGTGGAACTAAATCCACCATCCGGTCTTTGCGAGACCTGGATGGACGGGCGATTCTTGAGCCTAAGCAGATGTGTGAGGCCTTTCAAAGGCACTTTGCCCGACTGTTCGGGAGGGGCGGGGAGCCGGTTGGGAACGTGGACTTCGGTCCATACCTCGACGGCCTGCCGCGCCTCTCGGACAGGGAGGCGAAGTCCTGCGAGGAGCCGATTTCGGCCGCTGAGATAGAGGACGTGCTGAGCCAATGCGGCAAACGCAAATCCCCGGGTCTCGATGGTCTTCCTTACGAATTATATTTAGCTATGCCGGACTTGTTCCCCGATCTCCTCGAGGCGGTCTACTGCAACTGGCAACAGAACGGGAGAATTCCCTGTACTGTGACCAAGGGCGTAGTCACGCTAGTGAGGAAGGACGAGAACAAGGGGGACGAAATAAGTAACTTCAGGCCCATAACTCTGCTAAATACAGAGTTACAGATTTTGGCCAAGGTGCTAGCAAAGAGGTTGGCGCTTGTCGTGGGCAACCTGGTGGGAGATGCGCAGACATGCGCTATCCCGTCCAGGTCCATCCATGACAACCTCCACCTCATGCGATACATCATAGAGAGGGTTGGGAACGAACCCGGCTTTGGTGGGGCTCTGATCAACTTGGATCAATCTAAGGCGTTCGATAGGGTCGACCATGGTTACCTGGATGCGGTGCTAGCGGCGGCAGGCTTCGGACCCGTTTTCAGGGGCTGGATCACTGCTATGCACAGCAGCCGCATCTGCTCTAGGGTCAAGGTGAACGGCTACCTCTCGGAGCCGTTCAAAATCGCGCCGTCCATCCGACAAGGGTGCCCTCTCTCCTCCCTTCTGTATGTGTTGACTCTCGAGCCACTACTGCGGAAGTTGGAGTTGTTGCAGGGCATCCCTTTGGAACCGGGATTGCGGAAAGCGGTGTCGGCCTACGCCGATGACGTGACAGTAATGGTGTCGACGGCCTCCGAAATCGAGGCGGTCGGCACCTTACTGGAGGAGTACGAAAAGTTCACAGGGGCTAAGCTGAACCGGGACAAGTCGATCGGTTTGCAACTCGGCACGTGGAGGGGCAGACCGATGCCCTCCGATAGCGTCGTCGGACGCTGGGCGGAGGGCCCGGTGAAGTTGCTCGGGGTCTGGTTCGGACCGGACCTCCAGGTGGAGAAAAACTGGGCGGAGGTTACGAACAGGGTGTTTGCACTGACCCAGAAGTGGGCCAGTTGCAAACTATCCCTGAAAGGCCGGGCGGAGGTGGCGAACACCTACATAGCGTCCGTCATCTACTACCGCCTGACCGTAGTGCCCTGCCCAAGGGAAACCCTCACCAAGATGGAGCGCGCGCTCTTCCAATTCCTTTGGAAGAGGCGGGCTCCTATGGTGAGGAGATCCATCTGCTGTCAACACCCTTCGAAAGGAGGGCTGGGGATGCCGTGGCTAATGATGCGTAAACACGCATTAAGGCTACGGCACCTCTACGTATTCCTCACCGGACAACCGGTGTGGGCCTCGTTTGTGAGACGAACCTTTCCCAGACTCGTCTCACTCACCGAGCTGCAATCCTGGGTCAAGCAAAGACCGAGAAAACTGGGCGCCTGGCACACTGAGTGTGCCCAGGCGCTCACCGCCCTCTGGCAGGCGGATCCGGTTATCAGTGGAGACTCCACCGCAACATTCTATAGAGGGCTGGTACGCAGCAGGTGCGACGACGCCCTCGGAGAAGCCCTAGACATGGAGGAGGACGAACTGGCCAGCCTGTTCGGTAGGACATTCAGCCCGGGACCTATGGACAACTTCCAGAAGTCCCTGGCCTGGCAGTGCTACCGAGGGGCTTTACCCGTTCGAGAAAGGCTCTACAGACACGGGCGCCCGGGTAGGGACCCCGCCAAAAAGATCTGTCCCAGATGCGTGTGCGACGAGGAAACCGTTGCACACGCATTAGTACACTGCTCGGGCGTAGCCGATCTGTGGGGCTATGTCGAACAACTGCTGTCAAGGGTGGGACCGATCCGGTTGACCACCGAGTCTATTGTAATGATCAAGCCGCCTCCCCCCTTCAAAGATGAAGCAGAGGCGGTGTTTCTGTGCGTAATAGCCATGGCGAAAGAGGTTGTATGGTGGACGCGTCTGAAAGGACTGAGGTCGGGCACCTTTCTCTCTGGCCAACAACTGGTCCGTTTCTTCCGATATCATTTCGGAAGAAGGATCAGGATGGAGAGAGAGGTGCTGCACCCCAGCCGTTTCTATGAAAGATGGGTGAAAGTGGCGAGAATGGCCCGTGTGAATGGGCCTTCACTCTACATCAGACTATAGGTGAGGAAGATGAAAGACCAAGGGAGCACCCCTTCTCTGTGCTCCTGAGGAGAAGGGTTGCACACTTTTTTCGGGGGTGTGTGCGACCCCCCAAGGCGCCTCCTCTCTATTGAGGATTTTGTTAAAAATTTTATTTTTTGTTATATCTTATTTTATTTTTATATTTTGTTATTGCCTCCTCCTTATTGAGGACGCCTTTTTGTGTAAACTCCCCCCTTTGTACTTGTCCCACTTTTGATGCCCTAGTGGCAAATAAAAGAAATATATCTATCTATCTATATATATATATATATATATATATATATATATATATAAAGAGGATATTCGTCGGTATCGAATGAATATTGGCATCCACCAGTAAGCGCTATTTCTCCATCTCCATCCCCTTATATATATATATATATATATGCAGAGGTTATATTTAATTTGTTGGGATTCAACAAGCTTAAACATTTTTATAACTGATATAAAGCACTCAACAATTAGTGGAGTAAATACACAATATATTAATAAATGGAAACTATATTTGTAAAATCATATTTATTTTATTATACATATTTCAAGGGCAACCAAGGCAAATTATGGTGCGCTTTCATCAGATAAAATACAGATTTGTTTTATAAATAAATATTGACATACCCGGAAAAAAAGACAACCTTAACGGTTGGAGCTTCCTGGATAGTGGAGATATTACATTTACTGAGGGTGATAAGTAGTTATCAGTGAGCATGCAAATGAGTGTCCGAAAGATTGAACAGTTAACGGTTTATTTAAATTAAACTGTTGGAAGATGTGTAAGGGGGAGAGAAAAAAGAAAAAAGAAAAAAGAAAAAAGAAAAAAGAAAAAAGAAAAAAGAAAAAAGAAAAAAGAAAAAAGAAAAAAGGTAAAATAAAAAATAAAAAATAAAAAAGAAAAAAGAAAAAAGAAAAAAGAAAGGAGAAAGATAGAAGAGGAAAGAAAGAAACGATTATATATATTGATAGTGAAGATAGAGTGCATGAAGAAATAAATTTCAAAGGATAAATATACACACGTAAGTGAAAGAAGAAATACGCCATCTTGTTTTTGTGTGTGTTGTGACACAACAAACACAAAAACAAGATGGCGTAAGTAAGAACAAAGGAGAGGCACAAAACAAAGAAATGAATCCCCAGTCACTGAAGGGGTCACAGTATGTGTGACGAAAGAACTTTGACAATATATGAACAAACGTCCGGTTATGGAACCAACCAACCAGCCGGAAATTTATAAATTCTTAAATTTATAAATTTAATTTATAATAAATTGGAGTGAAAGCAACTGGTGCGTGTGTTTCTTATTGGCAACATGAGCCTCCCAAAGCATAACAATATCGGTTTCAACACACGTTTTCAGATAAAGAATCTTGCTAAACAAATTCAGAAACGAAATATATATATATATATATATATATATATTCATTCTATTTCTATACAACTTTACTCTTCCTTCTAACCCCCCTGCTTGCTCATGTGTTATGATATTGTTGTTGCTACAGTGTATTGTTTGTACCTCATGTTCTAGTATGCTATTGAGCAGTAATTTAATATAGACATATATAGATACATCTTACGCATATATCACACCAATGATTACTTAGATATGCAGATTTGTAATTGCTGCTTCATGAAGTAAAGAATCTATAATTTGAAATTAGAGCTAGACAATGCAACACAAATATTCCATAGAAATATTTCTTAAACGTATCTAAATATACCGAAATAATTCAAACATTGCCTCGGCAAAATTCTCCCAATTAAGTATACTCAGATATAGAACGGAAATAGTATTTTCAAAATGTTTTCACAACGTTTTGGTATATCCTTAAAGTAAATTTCAATTAAAAGGGTCGAAAACTACCCGGCCGTAGGCCAAAGAAAAACAATTTCGTACTTGCTCGGATTTTGCTAATCCACTTCGAAGTAGGCTCTGTGTGCCTCCACACACTTAGCCCAGCGATCATTCCACTGTTTGAAGCACATCTGGAATGTTTCTTCCGGAATGGCTCCTAGCTCCTTCATCGTAGTTCGCATGTTATCGTCGTATCTCTCAAACTGTGTGTCTCTCAGTGGTATCTTCATTTTTATGAACAGCCAGAAGCCTGAAGGAACTATGACTGGAGAGTAGACAGCCTGATGAATGAAGAAGCGGAGACATGTTTTTCTTTGCCAAGAAAGATTGGATCAGCTGCAACGAATGTAGAAGGGTGTTGTCATGATGCAACTGCTAGTATTACACGGCCCACGACCAGCCAAGCTCATGGATTTTATCCAACCATTTTTCTCGGGGTCTACTGCTGAGTCTTCTGTCGGTTGGTTTGGCCCGTAAAAGTTGTCAGGTGACTCTTTCCTAAGACATTTTAACCACATATCCATATCATCGGATCTCTGATCTCTCAATTCAGAGAAGTAGTGGCTCTACCTGGAGTGACTCTCTGATCTCCGGTGCTACGCATCTATCGAGTAACGTTACTCCAAAGACCCTCCGGAGTAATCCCATTCCTGCCGCTTGTTCTTGCGATCGTTTTCTTTCGGTCATTATCCAAGATTCATGACCATAGGTAAGAGTTGGCACAAAAACAGAATTGAAGATAGCGAGACAGCATGTCAATCATGTTTATGAAAATAATGAACAGGAGAGGTGATAGTACGCACTCTTGGCGGAGTCTGAATGCCACATTGAATGTTTTCGATCTAGCACAATTTGTCCGAACACAAAATTTTCAGGCATTAAATACAGACACACCAGCACAGCAAGAAGCTGACCATCGATCCCATACTCCTGCAGAACCTTCTACAGGAGGTCCCGATGAACGTGGCCATATGCCTTTTCAAGGTCGACAAAACAAGAATGGATTTATTGGCAATACTCCCACGTATTTTCGAATTCATGCCGCAGTATGAATATTTGGTTGGCTCTGTTGTGTCCGAGGTGAAAACAACACTGTTCAGCAGCTAGCTTGGACTTGACAATCTACCTGCATCTCTTTGCCAGATACTTACCATAGACTTTACCGGGGAAGGTTAACAATGAGATCCCTCTCTAATTGGAATAATCTCTCTTGTCTCTCTTTTTGAAAATTAGGATTATCAGCCCGATTGCCATTGTTTATGTGCCTTTCCAGAGATCCAGGCCACCCGGCACATACGAATCAGCCAGAGATACATTTTCTATTTAAGGCTTTTAAAATCTCGGGCTGAATTTAATTTACGCCTGCGGTCTTGCGACATTTGAGTTCTTTAACTGCTCGTATGACATCAGCCTCTGAGAGATTAGTCACCGCTCCCATATGTACGTCAATTATATCCACAGATGTTGTGACCGGGTTTAGCAGATCAGAAAAAAATATTCTATCCACATCCCAAGGATGCACCTCTCCCAAGAGAGAAGAATCCCAGACACGTTCTAGGTAACAGGTGTGGAGGATGGTCTACCACATCATTTTATTTGCTGATATGAAGCTTAACCCCGAATTCTTCCCATGTCTTATCATTGGAAGGCTTTACTGTCTTTGCTGCGATTCTTTGTGCCTGCTTGTAAAAGCAAATGCAAGAAGGGGGACATATTTCTAAGCCAAGCTTTGTAAGCTTCGTTTGCTCGGATGGCATCTTTGACCTCTTGATTGAACCAGCGTGTCCTCCTGCCATCCGGCACCACACCAAACCTCTTTCGCCCGCAGCATTTAACAGCTGAAGCAGAAACTGTTGCGCTGAACAATTCCTACTCTGTTTCAACGTCCTCAGTTTGCTCGGGAAGTTCTCTGAATTAGTATCTGCATACATGGCCCTGAGTTCCTTATCCAATTATCCCTCAATGCTTCCCACGTTATCCTGTTGGTCGCCCTGGACCTGCCAGGTTTGTGGGCTTCTTTTGCTTTAGGTAGTCCCGAGTTGAAGATAACTAAATGGTGATCAGTTGACAGCTCAGCCCCTCTCTCAACACGAACATGCAGCACAGAATCAAAGAGCTAAGAGACAATAACAAAATCAATTATTGATCTCTCTTCCTGATTCCCCTTATAGTATGTACATTTATGGATGTCTCTGTGGTGAAAGTAAGTGTTCTCAATAGAGAGTACATTGCTAGAACATAAGTCTAATAATGCCCTCCATTCGTATATAAATCGTGGTCGCCATTCCTTCCAACCACCCCTTTCTATGTCAGCTCGTCAATACCAACATATGCATTGAAGTCTCCTATGAATCAAAGGCTTCATCAAGGAATGACATGTATTCGAACATCTTGTTTGGTGCATAAATTTGCACCACACGCAGGGACCTATCTTTCAGTCTTCAAGAGGCAAATCCTCGTTCCTAATAGGATCTAGTCTAGAACACATTCTGACGGCCGGGGGCCTGTGGGTATCCCCACTCCCGTCTGTGAAGTCATCTACATGTGCAGTTTCTGGCACCACATCGGAATAGTGGAGTTTCCATCCTCCATCCAATTCTACAGTATCAGAGACATGGATCTTTGTATAAATCTGGGTACCTGCACCCATAATAAATCATATTTACCTCAATATTTGTTGCCTTTTTCCCCTTAATTAGCTTCATTCTTTCCATGTTCTTAACCAACCCATCAAAGAAACAAAATTAAGTCAGTTTTGGTGAAAACTGCGCGTCCGTCCCAATAAGAAATGTGGCGCAAGGGAGACATGGTTTGATGTGTAATTATAAAAAAATGGAAGAAAGGCATTCGATGGTGGAAATTGACCAGCATCGACGGGTTACTCTGCTTGCATATAGTGATAAAAGGTACTGAAGTAAAGTATACGCACATTTACTACACATATGTAGAGAGAGAGATAGGGAGTGGAAGATGTCTTATGGCCTACAACTGTTTCATTTGTATGATTCCATACGAATGAAACAGTTTTAGTCCAGTAGAAGTCATTTATATACGAGGGGTCGTCAAAACGTTCGCGGAAAAAGGAGAGTTGGAAAAAATGGTTTAAATTATGATGTTTATATTTCAACATATGCTCTATCTAGGTCAATACACTTCTGAAAGCGTTGATACCATCCTTTAAGTCTATCTGCGTAAAACTGAGGGACATCTGATTTAAACCATGTCAAAGAAACTGTTTTACATCTTCAACTGATGGAAAATGAATCCCTTTCAAGGATTTTTTCAGGTTTCGAAACAAAAAGATGTCGGATTGGACTAAATCGGGACTGTAAGGTATATGTCGGATGATTTCAAATCGAAATTCACGTAACACAGCTCGTTTCTGCTGAGCCCCGTGAGCGGGCGCATGGTCGTAGCGGAAGAGGACGCTTCCACGGGGATTTTCCGCGATTTTCTTGGTCAATTATCTCAAAACCCTTTCATAATATGCAGCTGTAATTGTTCTCTTGTTCTGAGGAAGTCAACCAGCAAAATCCCCTCTGCATTTCAGAAGACAGTGGACTTCAGTTTCACTCTTGAACGCTCCGATTCTGCTTTGACTGGTGCAGGTCCACCCCTGGTCAGCCACTGCTTCGTTTGCAATTTGTCCTCGGGATCGTACTGGTAGAGTCACGTTTCATCTCCGTTAACAATACTTTGCAGAAAAGCTTCTGGGTCTTCGTCCAACTTGTTCAATATTTCCACCGAAAAGCTGCCCTTGTTTGCCATTGATCTCGGTGCAACAGCTTTGGGATCCATCGAGCGGAAAGCTTGCTCAGCCCCAAATTCTCCACCAGAATTGCATGTACGGAGATGTTGAGTGTGCCAGCTACCGATTCAGTGGTTATTCTCCTATCCTTTTTATGTGATTAACTTATGATAAATATACTCATACATATTTACTATATTTGTAAACTTTATTTGTAGGTTAAATGATTCTGATTTTGAATTTTGTAACAAAATATTGAATATATTTATTAATTTAACTATACTTCTGATTATCATTGAAAATATTTCATATTGTTTAACTTTTGATTTAATATATTAGTATAATTTCGCTCAAACATAACCAAATACAATAAATAGTAATAATTTTAACGGTATTTAATTGATCGCTTCTACCTGACTTAATATTAGAAAAGAACTGTCACGCATCATATCCCTTTCTTCTTTCTTTCTTTCTTTCTTTCTTTCCTATTGCAGTTATGTATTCCATCCTCTCTTTTATCTCCCTCACCCTCCTTCTTTTTATCTCACCCCCCCCCCCTCTCTTCTATTTAGCACTTTCTCTCTCGTCTGCTTCTTCTCTAACATGAATATTTAAATATTTTAACATTTATGTTTATTTATTTATTCTATATTTTCTCATACCCACCCCCTCTTGATACTTATATCTCGCTTCACATCCCTCTCTTCATCATATTTAGCTTGTCATGTTATTCCTTCTTGTGGTATATAAATATAGAGTTTTGTTGTAATAAATCACTGCCAAGACTGAAATCAAACCATCAAGACAGTTGAGGTATGTCGTACATCAATTTATGTATTTAATCTGATGAGGACGTACTGAAAAAACAGCACAGTACCTCCGAAATATATATAATAAAACATATATTTTGATTATGTGAACGTCTTCATTTATTAATATTTTGAATAATATTAATAACTCCAGATAACTTTCTTTGTTAAGTGTTTTGAATCTATTGTAAAACTATATTCATTGAGTAATCAATGAACCTTATTATCAATTGATTATATATATATATAATTGAAAATGCGGAGAATAACATGGTCAACAGTACAAAAAAGGGGATTTATTTGCAGTTTAACAATTGTTTCCCTGATAGAGATGTCTAAAAATTGCTGAACACTAAAAGCAGTGCCACTCAATTTTAAATACTATGTTAACTCTATTAGATCTTCAGAAACTGTTAAAAAAATATATATGTAACCGGCAAAATTACAAATTCAAATTACATCATCAATAATAATATTAATAATAAAGATATAGAAAGAAAAGGAGGAAGAAAGGAGGAAGAAAGGATGATGTAATTTGAATTTGTAATTTTGCCGGTTACATATATATTTTTTTAACAGTTTCTGAAGATCTAATAGTGTTAACATAGTATTTAAAATTGAGTGGCACTGCTTTTAGTGTTCAGCAATTTTTAGACATCTCTATCAGTGAAACAATTGTACTGTTGACCATGTTATTCTCCACTTTTTCAATTTTATTACTCCAAGATAAACTTACATAGGAATACATGTGAAATCATAAACTCGTCATCTACGTAAACCTCTTGCTGAGTCAGACAACGCCGTACGCTAAAACTATCCATAATAAGTATTCACAACCTTTAATTGGATTACCAAAAACGATATTTTGTTATCCTTTATATATATATATATATATATATATATATATATATATATATATATATATATATATATATATATATATAGAAAGGATGAATATAAAATGAAAGTGCTTTTGTTAAAAAAGGAATCTATTAGGTATTGATATATGTTTCTGTAACAGATATATATATATTGTTATACTTGGGGAGGGTCATATTTGTGTAATATTGCCAGAATTAATAACAGAACACACTCACTGTTTGGTTGGTTTTCGCTTTTCGCTTCTGTGTCTTTTATATCGGTAATCTAATTTATTCGGTCCTCAATGTTGCCATTGACTGACCAACGGTCAAAAATAATACAGATACAATATAGATACAAACACATATATATATAGTTTATCAAAGTTCTTTCGTTGCACATCTGCAACATTTATCAAAAGCACTTTGATTAAATATATATATATGTTTGTGTCTACATTGTATCTGTATTATTTTTTACCGTTGGTCAGTCAATGGCAACATTGAGGACCGAATAAATTAGATTACCCATATAAAAGACACAGAAGCGAAAAGCGAAAACCAACCAAACAGTGAGTGTTCTGTTATTAATTCTGGCAATATTACACAAATATGACCCTCCCCAAGTATAACAATATTCGTTTCGACACACGATTTCATATCAAAAACCTCGCAAAACTATATATATATATATATATATATATATATATATATATATATATATATATATATATATATATATATAAATACACACACATACACACACACACACACACACACACACACACACACACACACACACACACACACACGCACACACATGTATGTATATATATATATATATATATATATTTCTTTTCAATGGCTGACAATACCTTACCGGCGCCACTCGAATAAGGTAGTTATTTAACCCATAAATGGAGCCCTAACAGGTACTACAACCCCGGGCCAGGGCAGACCTGGGAGTCATGACAACTAAGGGGTAACTCCACATTCCCCACATCTCCTGAACTCCCGAACTGGAGCCTTGCCACTGGATGTAGTTTAATTTCATACCCAGATCTCGGGAATTTTACCCGCCTTAGATATATATATATATATATATATATATACAGTATTTTCCGTTGTGTTGTAATATAAATATTACACACAGTAGATTATCAGCTCACGTAGAGTTTGCTCGACGGTTCCAGTTGTAGTTCCAAAAGTAATCCGGAGAAAAATAGAAAGATTTGAATGGATACAGTTTAGTTGAAAGGAATTTATTGACACGTGTTTCTATAACAGTTACATAACCTAAAACAGCTATCTACAAACTTTTAGTTATGCAGACATTCAATATTTCAATGTTATTATTTACTGTCATTTCATCAGAATAATATTACTGAGGATCTATTTAGTTTTTATAGAGAATATTAGGAGGGAGGGGTGAAGTTGTTAGAAGAATAGTTGAAGGAGTGGTTTTTCGATAGCAGTGAGAATTCTTGGTGGCAGTGAGTAATTAGATTCCCATCTGTTGTTTTGACATTTTTTATAGAATATATTATTGGTTATTTTTCTAAATCTATAGAAGGATTAGAGATAGTGAAGATATGCGTGGTTGGTTTTGTGTTTGCACTTAATTAACATTCAGACTTAAATTTTTCTTTCAAGTGTACGTATCCTTTCACCCACGCATTCACACACAAATATATTTGCACACCTCTACAAAATACATATACACACAATTCACATATTCATACTTACATATATATACACATGCATACACATATATACACACATGTATTTATGTACATACATACGCGCTCATGTGTATACATTTTCATACTCAACTTATCTTTATATACACACGTATAGACACACACATATATACATACATACTCTAGTCCATGTGTACACACATACACATACATACACATCCATATACACATATATACATACATATATATACATACACATATATATATATATATATATATATATATACATATATATATATATATATATATATATACACATATACACATACATACATATACACACATATACATATATATATATAAGCACTTTAATACATGAATACACTTACATCTAACTATACACATCAAACATATATATATATTTACTTATTTATATACATTTTCACATATATATACATACTTATGGACGTTTTTAGACACATTCATTATCGCATATTTGTACCTATTCTCATCAGCATATCTTTTCATTATTAGTATGGTAATTTAAGGTTATTAATATATGTTGAGAAGAGATTGTTTTTATATTTTTCTAACTAGATTAAGGTTTATATAGTTGGGGGATGTCCCTCTTTTATGTAATATTCGGCTTGTAGTGGGAAAAAAGGGTTTTAGTTCTGTGACGGCAGAATAATGTTTGTTCAATTCTGTTATTCAGCAGTTTCTTCTTGTGTGTGATTATGTAATAAATCTCAAGATTACACAATTTGCAGAAATTTTGGCTCCTGGAAAAGCTTTGGGTTTTAGCTAATTTTTCCCATTTTAGGGTAAACTTTTGATCGCTATCCCTGAGCGTCGAAGCTTTTTCTGCTAGAGTTGTTACATTCAGTATATGGCATTTCCGCTATATATATATATATATATAGCGGAAATGCCATATACCGAATGTCTTAGAAGATGTATATATACATATATATATATATACATGTGTGTGTGTGTGTGTGTGTGTGTGTGTGTGTGTGTGTGTGTGTGTGTGTGTGTGTGTGTGTACGTGTGTGTGTATTTGTGTGTGTGTATATGTATGTGTACGAGTCTATGAGCGTATATTTGTGTGTAATTGTGTTTGTGTTGGAGTGTAGGTGTGTATGTGTGTGTATCTGTGTGTTTGAATGTGCATCTGTATTTGTCTGTTGGTGTGTGTATCAGTGCGTGCATGTGTATGTATGTGTTTGTGTGTGTATCAGTGCGCGCATCTGTGTATATGAGCTTATGTGTGAATCATGAAAATGTGTGTGTGTATTTATGTACATAAAAATCATGATTTAATATAAGTTATTTCCATTCACTCGTATTAGTGGAAGCGATCATCTGATATGTTTCAAGACTTTCAGTACTTGACGTTAATTACTAAAGCTGAAGACAACTTCTACCTGATGGCCAGCTCTCAATATTCTACTAACTTTTCTTTACTTATTGACAAGGTATCATTTTTGTGGGCGATATCAACTAACTCCAGCTGATCTGACTGACTTCCAATGAACAATATATATGATCCACACATATCTACACAACTGTACACTCACACACACACACAGATACACACAGACACACACAGACACACATAGACACACACATCCTCACATACACACACATATGTATATATGTATGCGTGTGTGTGTGTGTGTGCATGAGCAATAAATATCATGCACACACATCACAAATGTATACATTTATACTCACATATACATATGTACACACACACATATACACATGTACACTCAAACAAATAGACACATATATACATATAGATATGTGTGTGTGAACAATGTATATCATACACACGCATATACACAAGTAAACTCAAACACATATACATATATATATGTGTGTGTGTTTGTGAACAATATATATATATATATTTATCATACACACACACATACACATGTACACTCATGTACACATATACATTTATGTGTGTGTGTGAACAATATATATCACACACACATACACGCACACACACACACATATATATATATATATGTATTTGTGTGTGTGTGTGTGCGTCTGTGAGTGATTGTGTGTGAATGTATGTGTGTATAACTATACAAATACCTATGTCTGTGTGTATATCTATATAAATGCATGTATGCGTATATAACTATATAAATACATGTGTATGTGTGTATAACTATGCAAATACATATGTATGTGTGTATAACTATATGAATGCATATATGTGTATATAACTATACAAATACATATGTATGTGTGTATAACTATATGAATGCATATATGTGTATATAACTATACAAATACATATGTATGTGTATATAACTATATAAATACATGCACACAGACACATTCAAAATTATATATAGTGAAATAAAATGCATATGCTGTCGGTTTCGACAAAAGTATTCCATTTGTACGATAAATCTGTGTCTGGTATTTGATGTCATATAAGGCTCATAGGTATAACACAAAACTTAAAATATTAAACAAACTTTTTAGTTCGTTTAAATATCTAATGTATTTTGAAATATATAGTTGCTATATAGCAAGAAAAATAGAAACTTCAACAAAATATGCAATAAGGATAGTAGTAAAAAAACATCAGCTGACATTTATATTTAAAAAAAGCAATTGAATTATAGCAGAAAACATTTAATAAATACTGGTAAATCAGTAAATAAGGAGAATAATGGTTTACAAAAAAATTACATATGCTACATAGATGAAATAATCAAACATGGCAGAAAAAATAAACAAAGCATGTTAGAGCATAAAAATGTTACACATAGCAAGTTAGTGATATATTTGAACATAAAGCATGTTATCAAAGAAGAAAAACAATTATTTATAGCAACAATATCACACTGTACATTTATATAGTTGTACATAAAAGAATACGAAATCAGTTTAGCGATATCAAAAAGCTTTTTATTCTAATATTTTACTTTCATCATAACCTGGTAGTTTCTATGTAATTGTTGATTTTTGAAAAACCCTGCATTTTAATGAATAGGTGACATCTATCTTCAGCTACTACAAAAC
Organism: Eledone cirrhosa; assembly: GCA_964016885.1. Lineage (NCBI taxonomy): Eukaryota > Metazoa > Mollusca > Cephalopoda > Octopoda > Eledonidae > Eledone > Eledone cirrhosa. Next base: position 335,855,163 of record OZ024743.1, read on the forward strand.
CTAAGTCTCTTCTTTTCCTCTTCACACCTCTGCCTGATACTGGTATCATATAACCCACTACCACCTGCTTCATGGTCGAGTGGTCGGAGACAAAACCGATTACCCCTTCAGACCTTTGTCTGGTGAATTGGGTATGTGGGAACCCCAGAAGCACAAAAAGCAGGAGTTGTTAAAAGGGTGGATCAACTCCTCGGAGTCAACGGCCACCCACTCCAAACTATGGTTTAAATAGCCTCACCAACACACAATTGGCCAAGCGTGGTGAGTATGGCTACATTCATGAAGATATGACCAAAACCAAAAGTGGTGGATATATACAAGGGAAGGGTTCTTCTAATAGGTGTGAGAAGGCCCTGGATTTCATTGGATAGGACTACAACTGAAGATGTTTCCCCTAAAGCCATATACCCGAGAGGAAACTTTTCCACTGCTATGATCATATAGTTCTTCTTGTTATATTATTTTGTTGTTTTTTACATAATCTGTTTTATTGATAAACACCAAATACACGAAAGTAGCAGCGGAAAATGAGCCTGATTAACGGTTTTCGATGGGCAACGATAGCTAGTGGGGATGCTACTGAGCTACACAATGATAAATATCCCCAGCAGCGTTACTCATCATTATCACTCTAATTTTATAAACAACGATGACATTTTTATTTTTGACATTTTTATTCACAGAGAAAACGAAAGCAGCATTAGAGGAACAGGAGCAGAATAGCAAAGGAAGAGAGAAAGAGAGGGGGAGAGTGCGACAAACCCTACAGCTAGATCAGAGAGGTGTTTCGGCTGCGCCCCGCAGGCAAAATGGCAAAGGCATTTCCGTATGCGATGGTCAGTGACACACGCTGCAACAGCCACCCCAACTCGCGGGTTCCTTCTTCTGACGGGCCGCTATCGATTCCATATACGTAGGAAGTGTGCACGCCTGCATTTGTATGTATGTTGAACTTCCATCAGTTTAGATGACAGATGATTCAGCTTTTTCAATAACGGAACAGCATGCTCGTAAAATTAACGTGTAAGTGGCTCAGCATTCCACAAATACTTGCATTCTTAAGAGATTTCACAAGGAGATTCTGTGTGACATAACGTGTCATTATGTGACACGGCACAATGTGCCATTGTGTGACACGGCTGATTCTTTTAATTATATGTACAACTAATTTTTTCCAGCTGAGTGAGATGGAAAAACGTAAAATAAACTGTTTTGCTCAAGGACACAACGCACCTCCGGGAATCGAACTCCTAATATTTGTGTGTGTCTATGTGTCTGTGTGTACTGATATATAAGACTAACTGAACACACGCGTGGTTTCCTCCCGTAAAAAAAGCATTTTTCCACGTTACTTCCTCTTCTTATTCTCATCAATCGTTCTACTTGCTCTCTGTTCTGATGAAGGACTAACGCCTCAACTGTCGAGACACGTTTCTTACTATATCAAGGGATAAAGTAGTATATATTTTATTGTAGTGTTGTTTTTCATCGTTGATTTTTCGCTTACATGCATAGATACATACACACACACACACACACACATATATCTATATATGTATATGTTTATATACACAATGTATGTATACAATGTTTATATATACAATGTTACATTATATTATATATATATATATAATATTGCACATATGACAAACACACACACACACACACACACACACATATATATATATATATATATATATATATATATATATATATATATATATATATATATATATGTGTGTGTGTGTGTGTGTGTGTGTGTCTATATACGTATGTATGTATGTGTATATATATATATACATATATATATATATATGTATATATATATATATATGTGTGTGTGTGTGTATATATATGTATGTGGTTTTGTCTATATTTTATCTATGTATGTTCTTCATTGCCGCTGAATATAAATGCATGTATGAATAAAAAGAAAAAAAATAATATATATATAAAATGAATAATACGCCCAAAACTGATTTATGAACTTATGGAATTATCGGAAAAAACTGGAAGGAATGGATCAATTCCACTGAAATACTATCTTCACAGGAGCTAACAATCTTAAATATTGAACACTTTACCATTACATTAAGTCGTCAGACTACTTTCATGTCCTGCTAATCAGATTTTAAGGAAAGAATACGAAGTTTTGAGGTTTTTCTTTAAAAAGGAATAATACAAATTTATTGGTATTCGGAATTAGTGTAGCATAATTCCTGTGAAGCCTCGTGGCTTTCTGTTCAGTGTTTCTAGCTCACCACTGTAATATGAAGGCGCATGGCCTAGTGGGTAGAGCATTGGGCTTGCAATCGAAAGGTTGTGAATTCAATTCTCGGACCGGGTGATGTGTTGTTTCTTTGAGCAAGACACTTTATTTCACGTTGCTCCAGTTTACTCAGTTGTAGAAATGAGATGATAAGACTGGGGTCCCTATCATTAAATCACCCAAGACCCCTCTAACGAGATATACCTTGCAGGAGGCCAGCTAAACCTGCATATGTGTGAGCTGTCTCACACACACACACAGACTGTAAGGTCGTGTGTTTAATTTAGTACTTCAACGTGTTTTCTCATTGAAAACTTAATTTTATTTCACATTACTCCTGTCCACATAGCTGGCAAAGGGGGAGAATCATGCTGATTATCCATCAGAATTTTTTGCAAGCATACTAGTGTCTATGGAATTCTCAGTCACTTGGACGTTCATTTCATGATCAGGCTGTTTTGTTGGACAAAAACTGAAGCATTCATCGCCGGAACCGACGAAGGTCCATCAGAGTTTAATTTTGATCTTCTGCTAGGTTTGGCATAACACCAAAAAATGTCGAGTATGCACTTGTTGGTGTCGCTGTAGTGTTGTTCTTGTTTTCCTTGCTGTTGCTTAGATCCTAAGTTGGCTATAGTCGAAAAGACCTATCATTATATACATATATACGAATAGACTCATTACATACATACATACATTATATACATATATACGCATAAACTCATTACCTACATACATACATTATATACATATATACGCATAAACTCATTACATACATACATACATTATATACATATATACGAATAGACTCATTACATACATACATACATTATATACATATATACGCATAAACTCATTACCTACATACATACATTATATACATATATACGCATAAACTCATTACATACATACATACATTATATACATATATACGAATAGACTCATTACATACATACATACATTATATACATATATACGCATAAACTCATTACCTACATACATACATTATATACATATATACGCATAAACTCATTACATACATACATACATTATATACATATATACGCATAAACTCATTACCTACATACATACATTATATACATATATACGAATAGACGCATTACATACATACATACATTAGATTTTATGCGTATATATGTATATAATTGTTTCTACTTTTGGTACAAGGCCAGCAATTATCCCAGTGTATTACTGGTACTTTATTTTATCGACCCCGTAAGGATGAAAGGCAAAGTTAACCTCAACTCCCGGCGAGGGTCGGACACTATGCTTTGATGTATAGAGTTACGGCCCTTGCCATTCTGAGTTCAAATCGCGCCGAGGTTAACTTTGCCTTTCATCCTTACGGGGTCGGTAAAATAAAGTACCAGTAATACACTGGGATAATTGCTGGCCTTGTGCCAAAAGTAGAAACAATTATATACATATATACGCATAAAATCATTACATACATATATACATGCATTATATGCATATATATATATACAAACTCATTACTTACATACATACATGCATTATATACATATATATATATATATACAAACTCATTACGTACATACATACATGCATTATATGCATATATATATATATATATATACAAACTCATTACTTACATACATGCATTATATGCATATATATATATATATATATATATATATATATATATATATATATATATATACAAACTCATTACTTACATACATACATGCATTATATGCATATATATATATATATATATATATATATATATATATATATATATATATATATATATATAACGAAGGAAGTGTGGTAAGGAACCAGGTGGACCATAACGCACCAAAGTACTCAATACTTGAGGTAGTAGAGTGGGTAATAGGAACCAGTAAGACCCCGACAGCTGAGCTCAAGCCGTTTCGACGGCTAATTCTGAGAATATATATATATATATATATATATATATATACAAACTCATTACTTACATACATGCATTATATTCATATATATATATATACAAACTCATTGCTTACATACATGCATTATATTCATATATATATATATACAAACTCATTGCTTACATACATGCATTATATTCATATATATATATATACAAACTCATTACTTACATACATGCATTATATTCATATATATATATATACAAACTCATTGCTTACATACATGCATTATATGCATATGATGGCTGCCAACTCGTTTTCGAGTACGGCCACTACTTTATATCCATGTAGGAGCACGCCTACCGTTGCGCTGAACGAGTGTCACTTTTTAGTCCAGCCAGCGACTTGAAAACTCTGGTACAAACACTACACTTGTGACAATTATTGACACATAATGCTGGACACATGGTACCATGTGACGACAAGTGCAGAGAGATCTCCAGATATAAAGCAATGCCTGTGCCATGAAGCTTTTATAGTGAGCAAATGCACTGCACAAAGCCATTCCCACTCTCTTAACCAAGAGGATATTTACCAAAAAGAAGAACAAGTCAACATCATTGGATACCATCAGGGTTGCAGGTGTTATATCAGAGTTTTTCTTCTCCTAGAATTCTGCCTTGACAAAGGCTAAGGGGTCATCTCTCCTGGTGATTTATATACATACATACATATATATATACATACATACACATACGGCAGCTGCCAATTCGTTTTCGAGTACGGCCACTGCCCCATATCCATGTAGGAGAACCCCTACCGATGCGCTGAACGAGTGTGACTTTTTAGTCCAGCCAGCGACTTGAAAACTCTGGTACAAACACTACACCTGTGACAACTATTGACACATAGTGCTGGGCCCATGGTACCATGCGACGACAAGTGCAGAGAGATCTCCAGATATAAAGCAATGCCTGTGCCATGAAGCTTTTATAGTGAGAAAAGGCACTGCACAAAGCCAGTCCCACTCTCTTAACCAAGATGATATTTACCAAAAAGAAGAACAAGTCAACATCATTGGATACCATCAGGGTTGCAGGTGTTATATCAGAGTTTTCCTTCTCCTAGAATCCTGCCTTGACAAAGGCTAATGTGTCATCTCTCCCGATGATTTTGGATGGACATTGACTCTTAAGAGCTCCTTTGCCCTTTGACAGGTTTTGTTTTTAGTCCTGCAGGATGTCCAAAGTCACCCTCCTCACCAAGAAACATTGGTGGGGTTGCCAGTTTAGTCGCCAACGACCCGACTATGGGACAGGTTGTACTGGAATACATGGAATTACCAGTAGCACCAACTGGTGACCTGACAATATATATATATGCATATATATATATGCATATATATATATACAAACTCATTACTTACATACATACATGCATTATATACATATACATATATATATATACAAACTCATTACTTACATACATACATGCATTATATGCATATATACACCACATAAACTCTTTACTTACATAAATCCATCCATTAATACCTACATCAGTAAACCGCCGTCTGTTTCGAAGATGAATATCCCAATTGTTCCTAGTAGTAGTAGTAGTAGTAGTAGTAGTAGTAGTAGTAGTAGTAGTAGTAGTAGTAGTAGTAGTAGTAGTAGTAGCAGCAGCAGCGGCAGCATTAGTAGTAGTAGTAGTAGTAGTAGTAGTAGTAGTAGTAGTAGTAGTAGTAGTAGTAGTAGTAAGAAGGGAGAGGATGTGAGTGAAGGAGATTGGCGGTGACGGCAAGGCTGATAACAACGATGACAACCACAATTATGAAGATGATGATGATGGTGGTGGTGATGACGACAACGACGACGGTTATACCGATGACAATGATGATGATGATGAAAACCAACAAACCCAGATTGGTCATAGGTGATGATTTATTAACACTCATGTTTCAAATCGAATCAAATCGATATAAGTTTAATTATAGTTATATTATAAATGATAAATATATAAATGAATAAATATTTTGGCTGGATACTTTTGAGTATAATCTTAGCCAAGTCGTTGGTTTCTAGACTTGGACAATGGCCAAGATAACAGTCTTTCATCTGCTGCTAATACTAATAAAAGTCAATCAATGTTTAAGTTTTGTGGTTAACAGTTTGGGTAAACTATGCTATTGTACTCACTCAATGTGTTATAAAGGACTGTGTATGATAGAGTCAAGAGAAGCTGAACGGTTTTAATTCCTCTCACAAATGGCGTGAAATTCCTGATAGAATTGAAGAATTAAAAAAACCGTTTGATAAAGTTAGCAAAATGGATTTAAATAAAGTGTTTACATAATGTAAGACAATAGATGCTTTAAAATTAGATTATACACAGATTTAATTTTGTTGGCACTTACCTCTACTGTTATTGTACATATATGTACATATTGACATAATGGGCGACTGTGGAAGAATGAGTAGTAATATATGTTTGCTGTTAATAGAGAAATTCAAGATGGTCTTTAGCTCAAGGTCGTTGTTTCTCATTATCTGGATAAATATGGTAAGTAAAATAATTCCCACCATATTCAGTGGTGACAATCAAGTTGACAATTTTCAACTGTAATGAGATGGCTAAAAACTGTGCCTTATATACAATAAAAAGGGGCTACAGAATGCTAAGTTTTGCAAACTGTATTTCGACCCATCGGCGTGTGGTTTCACTAGATTACTAAAGCTGATTGGTTTAGGCGTCACGGTTGGTTGAGCATGTCTAACGACTTCTATTTCACCCTATCGAAAGCATCAATTGTTTTGCTATTTTTAGAAATGATGACAATAGCATTTTGTAGGGTTTTTATAAAAAATCTTCAGTAATCATCAACATCAACATCACTTTTATTATTATTATTATTGTATATATATGTGTGTATATATATATATATATATATATATAGGAAAAAGTATGATCCCGACGGCAGAGCTCAAGCCGTTTCGACGGCTATTTCTGGTGCAGAAATAGCCGTCGAAACGGCTTGAGCTTTGCCGTCGGGGTCATACTTTTTCCTATTTCCCACTCTACAACCCTAAGTAGTAAGTACTCTGGTGCCTTATGGTCCATCTGGTTCCTTACCAAAATTCCTTTGTTATATATATATATATATATATCGAAAGTATAAATGTAACACATGAAAATTAATTTTTCTTCCCCTTTTTATTTTTATTATTATTATTATCACTATTATTATTATTATTATTGAATGCTATGGTTGACGGAGGCTCGGCTCTGTAAGTTATTGTAAATTTTGAACGCTATAACAATTGTAAATTGTTAAAAACTTTAACGAACTTGTAGACAAAAACACCCTCCTCCTCGTGAGAGGGGTCTCTCTGCCCGTTATTTGGCCCTTCGGGGTTAAATAACTGCTTATTGGGGTTTTGTGCCCAATATTTATTTTAAACAAAAAAAAACAACATGGCTACGAAAAAGAATTTTCATAGGTCACTCCCACTCATTCCGTCTTCTTCTTCCTCAATCATCACTACAGCAGAGAGAAGATTGTCTCTCTCCCTCCCTTCTTTAAATGTGTCTCTCTCCCTCCCTTCTCTTTCGCAAGCGACGACAGAAAAGAAAAGTCTCGTGCAAAGCGTGCAAGATTTCTCCACGACGACGACGACAACGACGAAACAGGTGTGCAGGAAATACGAAAACCCATTTCATTCGTCTGACGTCAGGAATAATAGCAGTAGCAGCCGTAATAACAACAGCAACAGTGACAATGAAAACAACAGTAGCAGCCGTAACAGCATCACCAGCAGCATAAACAACAACAGCATTAGCAGCAGCAACACCAACAACAACCACAGCAACAGCGGCGGAGGCAGTAGTCGTAGTACCTGCAGTAACAACAAAAGTAACAGCAGCTCTGACGACAACAACAACAACAGCAGCAAAGAAAAACCAATCTCGTTTGCAGGTATCGTGAAGAACCTGGAAACAATCCTCATAACAAACGAGGAATTAGAGGAAGCGAAGAAGATGGTGACAAAGACTGGACACCGAGCAATCTGCAAGGCAGCGGAAAATTTTTTCGAAACCCAACAGCACTGTACGGTCACGTACCGTACAGTAAGTACAAAATCCCGTAGGGTTGAAAGAGCCACAGAGGCTCAAATACAAAAAGCATTGGGGTCTGTGTGGCAGCGGAAAACGCACATCACCCGAGGCAAGAAATATGCCACCGTAGACGTACTTTTTGCCACACCCCAGGAGGCAAAGGCTCAATCCGTAGTGACCCTAAGGAGCGAGGAAATGATGTTGGTGCCCTCTTACTGCGGGCAAAAAACTGTGAGGGTCAAACTGACCCACGTCCCCCCCCCCCCGCGATGGCCCCTTCTTGGCTGGCCGCGTCTGTCCTCGTCGGAATCGAGGACAAAACAACTGTACTGCAAGTACAGAAAAAAGTAAGAGAAGATTGGGTCGGCACCTCCATTGAGATGTTAATCCAAACCAACCAGGAGTGCATCGAAGCTATCACGGATGTGATAGACTTCGATAACGGCACTCAACTGCCCATAAGTGTTGAGGGCAAACGCCCGAAATGCTTTCGCTGTGGATCGAAGACTCACCTCAGGGCCTTCTGCAACGAGAAGACCCTGAGAAAGGAGAAAACCCCCCTCCTTCCGAAACCGGCTCCACGGCTACCAGCAACAGGACAAGCGGCAACCAGGAACGATAGGTCCGTGGCACCCATACCCACGCCACGGAAGTCAAAAACAGCAGCAGCAGTGGAAATATTAACAACAACAACAGCAATACCAAATGCAGCTGCAACAGAGACTCCAGTGCAAACATCACCAACAACAACAAGTGAAAGAGTGGAGCTGGTACCCCTCCCCGACCTCACAGAATCAGACATGGAGTGTGAGGTGGGAGAGGGATGGCAAAAGGTCGTAAGAAGGCACAAACGCAGAAGCAGCGCATCGTCGCCTTTGAAAAGGGAGGAAAGAAATGAGAAAAGGGTAAAATCTACTGCAAAGAGAGTCACAGCAGCAACACCACCAACACCATCACCACCCACACTAGCACCACCATCACCACCGGCGACAACCCCACCGCCAACAACACCTTCAACACCACCACCACAAGCACCAACATCGCAAACACAACAACAAAACACACACAACCAGCAACAACGACAAGAAAATAGCAGAACCACACCCCACCCCCAGAAAAACAAATGCACGGCAATAAATACACACAACAAGAAACTAATGACTTACATATTTGAACACACAGACATTTCACAACATGACTACATAATACCAGCACCAATCAAAACGCCAACTAACATAAGACTGCTAAAAATAGTACAGAAACAATACACAAACATTAAAACGAAATTCCCCAACGCAGTTGGTGATTTCAGGGACCTAGGAGGAACTATCAATCGAAGAGTATATTCGGACATACTCATAGAAGAGCCGACGACCAGCCGAAGGGACGATGCAACGGTCCCTTCACCAGACGATCAAGTGAAAAGGGATGTAAAAACCATCCCTCCTCTACGAAAAGTACGGTAAGTGGTCTTTCCCATCTTTTCCACTCTATTTTAAACATGACCTCACTCAGAATAGGCAGCATAAAAGCGCGTGGCTTGGGGTCGTCATGGAAGCAGGGTCACCTGCTCAACGACCTCAGGTCACTAAACATAGATGTAGTGGCCATCAGCGAGACCAGAATCTCCGAAGCACGGGCCTACGCACCGATCTTCGGCGGCTACGATGTGTACGCATCTCCCAGCCGTCCTGGATCGGGGGGAGGAGTTGCTGTGCTTTTTAGGAGAGGTTTGGATCTCGCCATACGGGCCATCTTCCTGGACCCAGAGGGTAAACTGGTGGTGCTGCACGTGACCAGCGGAGATGGGCAAGCTTTCAGGCTAGTGGCCGTCTATGCCCCGACAGGAGCAGGGCGGCCTGATTTCTTCCGGCGTCTGGAGACCTTTCTTGGAACGTCCCGCTCTTTAGTTTTAGTGGGCGACTGGAACGGGATATTAGATGCACGCTGGGACTGTGTGGGATTAGCGGCTAGGGGTGGAGGGTGCAAGAGCCTCACCAACCTGCTCAGGCGTTTTGAACTGTCTGACAGGTACCGATTGGATTTCCCGAATGTGCCAATGTGGACTTGGACAAATCGCATAGGGTCATCCAGATCATATCTAGATAGAGTATTTTGTAGGGAAATAGATAGGTCTAGCATAGGCTGTCCACAATTCAAGATAGTCAGCTACACGGACTACAAATTCGTGATCTGTGTGCTTGACTTAGATAGGCTTCATAGACGAGGACCCGGCTACTGGAAGCTAAACGCGTCCTTACCAGCGCGCAAGGCCTACAGAGAACGGATTAGCGAACTAGTTAAGCGGGCGTTGACGGGGGCCATCGTCAACAACAAGTGGTGGTTTGCTCTGAAAAGAGCGATTAGAATAGAATCCATTAGGTTTAGTAAGGCTTTAGCAATAGAGAAAAATAGAGCAGAGGGAGAACTAGTTAGAAAATTAGACGAGGCGCTTAGCAAAGGCATTGCGACCGACGTCCTTGCGGCGAAATTGGCCCTTGACCAATTCTTCAATGCAAAGCACGAAGGCTGCGTTGTCAGAGCAAGGGTGCGTGCTCTCAGACACGAGGGGACGAAAGCCGTTCAATGGGCCCGAGTGGCGGAGGCGCGTCGTGGCAACAAAGCCACGATCCGGTCTTTGATGGACCACGACGGGCGCATGCTACTCGATCCCGGGCAAATGTGTGAAGCTTTTCAGCGACACTTCGCTCAACTTTTCGGGGGCAGTGGCGGGCCGGATCGAGGGATGGACTTTAGTGTCTACCTCGACGGACTGCCGCGGCTTTCGGCCACTGAGGCGGAGTGTTGCGAAAAGCCGATAACAACCGCTGAAGTACGGGATGCAATGACTAGTTGCACAAGGGGTAAATTGCCTGGTTTGGATGGTCTGCCCTATGAACTTTACGTACAAATGCCAAACTTGTTCGGAGGCCTCTTGGCGGACGTCTACTGCAACTGGCAACAGAACGGGAGAATTCCCAGCTCTGTGAGCCGAGGAGCGGTGGTGCTGCTGAGAAAGGATCCGAACAAGGGGGATAACATACATAATTTTAGGCCCATAACTCTGCTAAACACAGAGTTCAAGATTTTGGCCAAGGTGCTAGCAAAGAGGTTGGCGCTTGTCGTTGGTGGTCTGGTGGGAGAGGCACAGACATGCGCCATTCCCGACAGATCCATCCACGACAACCTCCACCTCATGCGATACATCGTAGAGAGGGTAGCTAGGGAACCTGGCACGGGTGGGTCTTTGATCAATTTAGATCAGTCGAAATCCTCCGATAGGGTCGACCATCGTTACCTAGCGGCTGTCCTGAGGGCGGCTGGCTTTGGGCCCGTCTTCAGAGGCTGGATCGCTGCCATGCACAGCGACATCTGCTCTGTAGTGAGAGTGAACGGTCACCTGTCGGAACCGTTCAACATCATGCGCTCGGTCCGCCAAGGATGTCCCCTCTCGTCCCTATTGTACGTATTGACTCTCGAGCCATTACTGCACAAACCGGAGACGTTGAGGGGGGTCCCGCGTGAACTAAGATGCGGAAGATCCGTGTCAGCATATGCGGACGATGTCACCGTAGTGGTGTCGAACGCCAAACACATCGAGGCGATCGGCACTACACTAAGAGAATACGAAGCGGTGACAGGAGCAATGATCAACCAGGAAAAGTCAGTGGGCCTGCAGCTCGGCACCTGGAGAGGCAGGTCTATGCTGTCCAACAGCGTCGTCCGGCAGTGGATGGACCGACCGGTTAAATTGCTAGGGGTCTGGTTCGGTCCAGACCTCCAGACGGACAAAAACTGGGACGAGGTGACGAGCAGGGTGGCTTCTCTCACCCAGAAATGGGCCGAGAGGAAGCTATCCCTGAAAGGTCGAGCGGAGGTGGCTAACGCGTACATCGCGTCCGTCATCTACTACCGCCTGACCGTCGTACCTTGTCCTAAGCCCCGCCTGACTGCGCTGGAGCGTTTGCTCTTTCGCTTCTTGTGGAAGGGACGCGCTCCGGTGGTCAGGCGGTCCATCTGCTGTCAACACCCGCTACGTGGAGGGCTGGGCATGCCGTGGCTGATGATGCGCAGACACGCGCTCAGGCTACGACATCTCCACCGCTTCCTCAACGGTGATCAGGTATGGTCGCCGTTTGCTAGACACGTGTTTCCCCAGCTCGTCTGCTTGACGGAGCTGCAGTCCTGGGTCAAGCGAAGACCGAGAGGGAGCGCTTGGAGACTGGAATGTCTTCAGGCGCTCACAGCCCTCGACCAATCGGGCAATGTGATCGGTGGAAACTCCACCTTGGCGTTCTATAGGGGATTAGTGGAAGGGAAGAGCGACGACGTACTTGGAGAAACTCTAGGCGTCGACGAAAATCAACTAGCCAATCTCTTCGGAAGGACTTTCGAGCCGGGGCCTATGGACAACTTCCAGAAATCCCTGACCAGGCAGTGCTAGCGGGGAGCTTTGCCAGTTCGGGATAAACTCTACAGGCACGGAGGTGCCGTCAGCCGGGCATGTCCGAGATGCGCACAGGGTGACGAAACCGTCCTGCACGCACTCGTCCAGTGTCCGAGCATTGCTGACTTGTGGGTTTATGTCGAACACCTGCTGTCACGTGTAGGACGGATCCAGCTATCAGCTGAGTCCATTGTGAGGATTGCCCCGCCCTCTTCCTTTAGCCGGGAAGGGCAGGCAGTTTTTATCTGTCTGGTGGCCATGGCGAAAGAGATAGTATGGTGGACACGTTTGAAAGGGCTGAAGACGAGCACTTACCTCTTCGGTGATACCCTGATTAACTTTTTCAAATTTCATTTGAAAAGGAAAATCAGGGTAGAGAGGGAAGTGCTCTCTTCCCAGCATTTTGTTGAAAGATGGGTGAGAGAAGCAAGTATGGCCCGAATGAATGGGCCTTCTCTGAGTATGTGTCTGTAAATTAACGGTGGACAACTGGGAGAGGGCACTTGCCCTGGTGGTCAGGGTCACTGTGGTCTTTTAATGGGCTTTTTACACATTCCTAAAGGAGGATGCGGAGATGTTTTTATAAAAGAAACAAACCTCTTTAGATGACGCTGTATATTGTGTATTACAAGACCCTTTTATTAATTAGCACTGATGAATTGTAATACTTCTAGAACATACAAGTAGACAAGTATCGTACTCAGTAATTTGATTGCCGATGTCACGGAATATGTAAGCGACAATTACTTCACGACATATAGATAATATTTACAGCATTGTGTTACACAATTTCTTCTCAGTGATCAGTCAGTTTGTAATGATATTTTCTTTATAGCTCATTGAACATTTGCAGTAGGTTCTGAAGTATATCAGTCTCTGGTTGACAATTAATGATTTGTTTCATATTTATTCAATTACAGATTTTCCATAGAATGCCTCGAAAAAGCAAGAGTCACATTGGAAGAAAAACAAGAAATGCTTTTGCTTTGCGTTCTTTGCGCGCAAGCGAGACAGAAGAACAATGTATGCTTACATCGATGACCAGAGCATTACAGACAACTGAACAAGCAGAACTCCGGGTCGCTCGCAATGCTACTTCTATTTCGAAGGCCAGAGCATTACAGACTGCTGAACAAGCAGAACTCCGGTTTGCTTGCGATGCTGCTTCTACTTCAAATAGCCGTTCTTTATAGACTGTTGACTGCAACAAGGCTTACTGCTGATTCTCAACGGAAAATGCGTTCTCGTGTCTTTCCGAGGGTTTCTTCCTGTTACTGGTCTAAGAAGGCTTTTCATTACAGCCTCTAAAAGGACTACGCATCCCACCCACATATCATCATTGGTAGCATGTCAACTGTTTACGTCTATTGTAACGCAGTGAGGTGGCCAGCAGAATCTACCGGTATATGCTGCACCAATGGAACGGTTAGATTGCTTCATTTACAAGTCGGTGCCGAACCTTTGAATTCTCTGCTGCTTGCAGACCACCCTGATTCTAAACACTTTCTTAGAAATATAAGAGCCTACAATTCGGCTTTCTAAATGAGAAGCTTTGGTCATACACCAATGAAACATGGAAATTATATGCCCACATTCAAAGTGCAAGGCCAAATCTACCATCAAATTGGCTCCCATATTCCACAAGATGGTGATGAACACAGTTTTCTCCAGATTTACTTTATGGGGTACGGACCTGAAGAAACTGCACGAAGAGCTTCAGTTGTTAAAGTAACGATACCTTTTCTTCTGCAGCCCCTTCAATGTATGCTTCATACCATAAACCCCTACGTCACCATTTTCAAAACTGCTTTTCAGCGTAGAGATGCTAACACCAATCAATTCAAGCTTGTCATTCGAGGTGACCGCGCTCTACCAGGGCAGCATCAGGGTTGCTTTAACAGACCCCAAACCGATGAAGTTACGTTGCTTATAACAAGTCCTAATGAGAGTGCTTCAAACCGTGATATTGTTCTTGAATGGCAGAACTCGTGTCTTCAAAACATAAATGAACTTCATCCTGCATATGATGCCCTCCAATATCCATTACTGTTCCCCTTTGGCGACGATGGCTACCGCATTGACTTGCCAAAGTGTAATCCGGTAACTTTAATGCATCTTCAACCACGGAAAACCATTTCACAAATGGAATTTTATGCATTTAGGCTTAAGGTTCGCAAAAACGACATTAACATTCTACATAGAACACGGATGCTCCTCAATCAATACTGTGTAGACGTATTTGCTAAGGTAACTATTTCTTATTTTATGATTTCGTTCAGAAAATGTCCTTAGCCAGTTCACTCAATATTTACCACAACAATTTCTTCCTTTTCCAGATTGAGACTGAACGCCTCCAATGGATAAGACACCATCAAAGGAACTGCGTTCAGAAGAATACGGCAATCTACGTGACGAAGTCAACCGAAATTATCAGGTTATTGCTTCGGATGTTGAGCTTTCTGTCATTCTCCCATCGTTATACACTGGAGGCCCCCATTACATGCATGAAAAAATGCAGGATGCTCTCACCTATGTCCGTCATTGTGGCCGTCCTGATCTTTTCATCACCTTCACATCCAATCCAAAATGGTTTGACATCCAGTCTCACTTACTTCATGGCCAAAATCCTTCATACAGGCATGATATCACATCTAGAGTGCTTCACCTAAAACTTATGAAAATGATGGATGTTATAAAATACGGACAACTTTTTGGACCATTAAGGTGTTTCATGTACACCGTAGAATGGCAGAAGAGAGGACTCCCACATGCCCATATTCTCATTTGGCTTCCAAAAAAGCTCATGTCAACTGGTGTTGATTCCGTTATAAGTGCTGAATTGCCAAATCCCCAAGAAGCCCCTGTCTTTTTTCAAATTATAAAAGCCAACATGATCCATGGAACGTGAAGCCACCTAAATGCAAAATCTGCATGTATGGATGATGGGAAATGTACAAAGCGTTACCCACGTAAACTTATCCATGAAACCAAAACTGGTGGTGATGGCTACCCTTTATACCGTCGCAGGGCACCACAGGAGGGTGGACATACGGCAACTATAACAATGGTTGGTGGTCAAGATTTCAATATCGACAGCCGATGAGTTGTACCACATAACAAGGTGCTTTGTAAAATGTTTTCAGCCCACATTAATGTTGAATTCTGCAACTCCGTAAAATCAATCCAATACATCTGCAAGTATTGTTCATAAGGGAGCCGATCGAGCAGTTATTGAGTTGGCTAAGACCGATAACCCTGATGCCGCCACAGATGAAGTCACGTTTTTCCAAACTGGACGCTACATCTCTTCTAACGAGGCATTTTGGCGCATATTCCGTTTTCCGATCATGAACGTGAATCTGCAGTTATTCACCTCAGCGTTCATTTGGAGAATGGTCAACGGGTGTATTTTAACCAAGAAAATATGCTTGATTGTGCAAGACAACCTCGAAGAATGACCCTTACCGGATTCTTTGAACTCTGTACTTCTGACTCTCTTACCAGAACACTTCTTTATGCGGAGTTGTCTACATTCTACACGTGGAATAAATCTTCCCGCTGTTGGCAAAGAAGAAAGCGAGGATGCATTTCACAAAGGGATGCTTCAATACGTGTTTCTGATGCCCTCTCAAGAGTGTACACAGTTCACCCGCTCAATTCAGAATGCTTTCACCTTCGTCTTCTATTGCACGTTGTCAAAGGTCCAACTTCCTTTGAAGACCTTCGTACCGTCAATGACCATATTCGTTCAACATTTAAAGAGGCCTGCTCCAAATTAGGTCTTCTCGACAATGATGACAACTATGACCACGCCCGCCATGAAGCATCAATGTTGCAGTCACCAATTGCTCTTCGTAAGCTTTTCGCTGTTATGCTGGTGTACTGCAATCTTGGGAATCCACAGTCTTTCTGGGAGAAATATAGCGACAGCATGTGCTTGGACATCCTAATGCAATCTCGCTTCGCGTCCACATACATAAATTTACTGTTTACACCTGAAATGTACAACTGCGGTCTCATATTTCTAGAAGATATACTTTTGTAAATGGGTGACCGTCCCGTGAAGAAGTGCTGTATGGAATCCCCTAAAAGAGAAAATGAGGCTGTTTGTAACCGCCCACTACTAAGGGAGACATGCTACGATGCTGCCAGGCTTCGGTCCTACGTTCAAGAAAGAGAAAAACCTTTGAATCTCGAACAAGCTGATGTCTATACTTTTGTTTTGACCATGCTTGAAGATACCAACGGGTGCAGCCACTTCATTGATGCACCAGATGGCATAGGAAAGACATTTCTCCTCAACCTCCTTCTTGCCATAGTTAGCCAACGTGGACAGATTGCCATTGCAATGGCGTCTTCGGGAATAGCAGCAACACTGCTAGACAGCGGCAGAACAGTCCATTCAAAATTTAAGCTTCCCCTTAACATCGGTCATGTTGAAAATCCGACCACCAATATAAAGAAGAATTCTGATGAGGCTGCTGTCTTTCAAAAATGCAAATTGATTGTATGGGACGAGGCAAGAATGTCCCACAAGAGCACTTGATGCAATCAATACAACGCTACAAGACCTGCACTCCAACTCTAAACCGTTCGGTGGCGTCGTTCTGCTTCTTGCTGGGGATTTTCGTCAAACACCTCCCATTGTCCCAAAAGGCCAGCCGGTTGATGAAATAGATGCTTGCATTAAACATTCTCATCTTTGGCCCTTCGTCCAGTCGAGAAAGTTAACCATCATCATGCGATCGATTCTCTACCAACAAGACGGTGTCAATTACTTTGCTTCAAAGTTATTGGATGTTGGTAATGGGAACTTACCAATCGACGTAAACGGTTTGGTTGTCATAAGTACCATCGGTAACTAAGTCTCCAGCTCTGAGGACATTTGCACAAGAGTTTACCCCGACCTCTCAACAAATTACGTCAGTCATCAATGAATGTGCGAAAGGGCCATCTTAGCTCCTACAAATGCCACCGTCCAAGCTCTTAACACATGTCTGCTTCGTCAACTTCCTTCCCAAGAACGATGTTATGCTTCGATTGATTCGATTACGGATCCGACGCAAGTAACGTTTTATCCAACAGAGTTTTTAAACTCACAATAGCCATCGGGAGTGCCGCCGCATAAAGTCTGCCTAAGAATTGGAAGTCCCATCATACTCTTGAGAAACTTGGAACCTCCTCGGCTTTGCAATGGCACACGCTTGGTTATAACGCAAATGTGGGATGACGTTCTCGAGGCTACAATCATTATTTTATTTCCCGAGTTCCACTTATTCCAACTGACTGTCTTTCCGATGAAAAGAGTCCAATTCCCCATTCGATTAAGTTTTGCAATAACCATTAACAAAGCCCAGGGGAAGTCACTAAAAGTGGTTGGGCTGGACCTCAGTACTCCATGCTTTTCACACGGACAACTGTATGTGGGATGTTCAAGAGTTGGAAACTCGAGTCATCACTTTTACTATGCTCCAGGAAGATTGACAAAAAATGTGGTTTATAAGGCAGCCGTCCAATAGTTTTTCCGTGGAGTTGAAAGCCCCTTCAGGTTGGTCCTTATTGCGATTACTTACTTTTCACAATAGGTAATGTTACTCTTCCAACAAATGGCGATTGATGAAATCAACAATTTTTTCATTTCAATGGAGGTAACCACAGTAAATAAGGTACTCAATACATAGCAGAGTATAAAAGTATTAATATATATGAGATGCTACAGGACTAGAACTGTTTCATTCTTTAGAAATCATCAGGAATCTGGGTATCAAAAAATAAATATGGTATTTATAGGCCTCTTCAGGTGGTAGGAGAGGGTAGGGAATGGGATGGGTAGAGGTCATTTGTTGATAGAAAAGGGAATTCATTAAAACCTAATTCTTTAAAGCTATAGTTTATATTTAGATTAACAAAGGCAGAGAGAATTCTATAAACAAGTTCAGAATGGGGTGCCACTCCGTATCTTTAAGTTTCTCTTAAGCTAACAATGCCTATATTTCCGGTGTCTATAAGATCGTTGGGGGTCAGTCATGGTTGATGGATTTAAAGAAAAGGGAAATTCTTTAAGAGCTAATTCTTTAAGGTTCTACTTAGAGTGACAAAGGCCTAGAGAATTCTATAGATCAGTTCAAAGTATTGAGTGCCTATCATACCATTATCTTCAAGTTTCTCTTAAGCTATATTCCAAATGTCAACAGACACATTCACAAACACACGTACACTCACACACGCGCACCTCCACACACACACATATATATATATACAAAAGATGAATATAAAATGAAAGTGCTTTTTTTAGAAAGGAATTTATTAGGTATTGACATATGTTTCTGTAACAGACGGAATGCCTATGTATCGCTGCTTGCGTAATCATATAATGTTAGCAAGTATTCGATAGCAAATGTATAATCAGTTGTCACTTCTTCAGAGATTTTGGATAAATTGGATAAAATCAGAAAAATTGAAGTATTTATATTAGTAATAGAGGAAGAAGAGAGGGGATAGTATATGACAGATGGTAATTCAATTTACTGCTAAACAAGTATATAAAGGGTTTCTAATGAGAATACCATGAGTAAATGGTTCATTTTATCTAAATAAGAATTTTTGTGAGTGCCAATTTTAATCTCTACTTGACCAATTGGACAGTGGACAGGGCTGGTCATTTGGTGTAGTAGTATTAATTATAAAGTGTCAATTGGGGAAGGGGGAGATTTCGATTGCTACTGAATAACATCAATGCTAGTAGCCAGCTGGTATGTGCATTAGGGAATTGAATTAAGAAATCAGAAATCTCATTTTATCTATAGCAGTTTATATTAAATGGTAAATAATAGAAGAGTTGATAGAATTAAGACTAATAGAGAATGTTAATATCTATTTTGACAACCAAACGGAGATAGAGACGGGCGTTCAATCCTGGTGGTATTTATAATATGAAAATGTAGATTTTAAGCGATGGTTACAGAGAAGCCTTTCGTCATCAGGGAAGTCTATTCTCAGCTAAGTTTCCAGGCAATACTTGGACACTGGGAATCCACTGAATTATTTTTGTATAAGTTCCCAGTGTCCAAGTATTGCCTGGAAACTTAGCTGAGAATAGACTTCCCAGATGACGAAAGGCTGCTCTGTACACTTCTTCGGAAAGAATGTTTATTCCCTTTCAGAAACTAATTAGTTGGGAGTGAAATTTTAGTAAGTAAGTTAATTTTATAATTTTCTTATTTTACGTCTTTCATATTATTGTTCTGCAACCCCATGCATTGAACCACAAAGTTACTAAGACAAAACCTATATATTTGCTGGCATAAGTATGCATCTGTGTGTATATATATGTGACTAGATATATTAATCCTTTATAATTATCTCCAAATTATTTGTCGAGCAAAATTGGCCAAGACTGCTGCTATGGTAACAGTCAGGCTTCTGTCTTCTTAACAAAACCACTTTCCACTGATTGACCTCGATGTCACGTGATTGATTCTTTTGAATTTGCCACCGACGCAGTAGGCAGTGATTTTTTCAATGGCTAGGAATTTAGTCCACGCTTTGCTTTTTTCTATCCACTGAATTATTTTTGTATAAGTTCCCAGTGTCCAAGTATTGCCTGGAAACTTAGCTGAGAATAGACTTCCCAGATGACGAAAGGCTGCTCTGTACACTTCTTCAGAAAGAATGTTTATTCCCTTTCAGAAACTAATTAGTTGGGAGAGAAATTTTAGTAAGTTAATTTTATAATTTTATTATTTTACGTCTCTCATATATATGTATGTATGTATATATATGTATGTATGTATATATGTATGTATGTATATGTATGTATGTATATGTATGTATATGTATGTATGTATATGTATGTATGTATGTATGTATGTACGTGTATGTATATATATATATGTGTATGTATGTATATGTATGTATATATATATATGTATATATATATATATATCTATCTAAGGCGGGTAAAATTCCCGAGATCCATGGACGAGTTCTCTCCAGCGGTCTCTGTCCCTCATTATCGCTGCCATATCCTGCATCTCCAACAGACCAGTGTCTGTCCTTAGGGCATCAACATATGTTAACCTTGGTCTTCCTCTTCTAGTGTGTCCATATAGGGGCTCCCAAATGAGCACTGAGTGCAATGTCAACTCTGGATGTCGGTGAGCATGTCCAGCCAACCTCAGTCTCCTCTGTGTCACTTTTGAGCTGACTTTTGGGATGCTCCCATACAGCTCTGAGTTTTTCATCCTCAGTGTATACTGATTAATGTTCAGAGCCATCCTCAGCATTCTCGTGTAGCACCCATCCACCATCTGAGTGAGTCTCTTGGTCAGTGTCCAAGTCTCAGACCCATACAGCAGCACAGACTCCACTACAGCAATGAAGAGGCGGATCTTCAGGTCTCTACGAAGGTCCGACTTCCACACCGATCTCAAGCTGTGACACGCCGCCCAGGCCTTGCTCTTCCTCTCAACCACATCATCCTCCGTATTCCCAATCTTTGCTCCCAAATACAGGAAGTCCTCAACCAATTCCAGCGGCTTCCCGCCTACATTAGTGATCCCCTCTGGCTTCTCAACATTCTCTACCAGATATTTTGTTTTAGTCTCATTCATTCTCAGCCCCACACTCATCGACACAGTCTCAACCTCCCGCATCAAATCCACTGCTTCCTTCACTGTATTTGTCACCAAAACTATGTCGTCGGCAAATTCAGCATCCGATACCTTTTTCGCCCCAACTCTCCTGCTCTGAGCCGGTGCTACAGTAAAGCCAGTGTCCTGGTGTTTCTCCAGTGCAAGGCGCATACAATAGTCCACTACGATGATAAAAAGGTAGGGAGCCAATGTATCTCCCTGGAGCACTCCAGCCAGTATCTCAAAGAACTCTGTCATCCCATCAGGTGTAATGACTTGGGTGTTGGTGTAGAGCAGTGATATCAGGTCCACTATCCTCTTGGGGATTCCATAAGCCTGTAAGATCTTCATCAGGCAGTAACGGTCCACAGAATCAAAGGCCTTCCTAAAGTCAATGAAAACCATGACCGCAGGAAGGCACTTTGCTCTAGCTCCCTCTAATATCCTCCTCAGCATAAGGATGTGACTGGTGGTTGATCTACACTCTCTGAGGCCGTTCTGGTTGTCCCTGAGCTTCTTCTCCATCTCAGGCTGGATCCTGTTAAGAATCATCCTGTTGAGGGTCTTTGCCACAAGTGACGTCAGTGAGATCCCCCGGTAGTTGTTGGTGTTAGAGAGATCTCCCTTCTTTGGCACTGGGACGATGTTACTGATCCTCCACTCATTCGGGGCAACTCCTTTCTCCAGTGCCCCGTTACA
>OZ024743.1:335882221-335949721 GCA_964016885.1 Eledone cirrhosa
TTGCTAAAAAATATTGTAATCATTATATATCGTGCATTCTGTGGCATCCTTTATAAAAATAGCTTAAACCAACGAAGCCTTTATTTTTACGCTATTTCACTTAGTTAATTCTTAGAGTGTAACATATAAAAATATGATTTACAACTATAAAATAAATTAATTAATATAATAACAGAGCTGCGGAGCTGAAATTTAGGAAATAATGGAATATCGGATCCTGAGTTGGAGCCAGTCAATTTTTGGCCGACTCCGCAGCCCTGTATAATACATTTCATATTAAAGTTATTAATAAACCTATTTTACACTGCATGCAAATTACCATGAGATATTGATATTAGATATAAGATACAGCGCAATATCTACAGCTGTAAAAGTACGAAAGCGAAGTAATAATAAGTGGCTTAAGGTAATTCCAATATGAAAGTTTGTAGTGATAAAAATTTGATAATGCAATACGATTGTTAATATTATAGTTCTATGAAAATGTAACAATAGATAACTAAATTATTTTACTATTAGTATATTTAAGAAATTATCATTATAGATTTGATCGTTCATATAAGCATCATATTAATTTTCAACACAATTATTTTGTTACTATGAGTATATGATATTAATATTACGTAATTATTTATAGCTGTTATTACATTAAACATAGATGTATTTATTTTTATATGTTACACTCTAAGAATTAACTAAGTGAAATAGCGTAAAAATAAAGGCTTCGTTGGTTTAAGCTATTTTTATAAAGGATGCCACAGAATGTACGATATATAATGATTACAATATTTTTTAGCAACAACTCTAGTCCCACACTTTTGAAGGTTTATTATAACATTCTGTGGCACTTTTGAGGTTGCGCATTTTTCATGTCTAGTTTAATATTTTTTTAAGGCAACGCTTGTAATAACTCTAGTTAAACAGGATATATATTAATAATAAATTATCGTTGTAATGTAATTAGATTATGTAATTGTTATTATAAATTATCTTATAAATATTAGTGTAAGATGTATAAAAATATTTTCAGACTTTTAATATAAACAACTACAAAAAACAATCAATATTAAATCAATATGTTATACATAATAGAAAACATAAAATAAACAATACAAAAACAAAATATTTACATACAATTGCAATTATCAGTGTATATACATTTTCTTTATATTCCCTGCGCAAATTAATAAGATTTGTTTTTATTGTACATAATTTGATGACTTGTTGGAGTGTATTAAAAGATAGCAACAATTTGTGATTAAATTGTTATCTTAAGCAACTCACTTTTTAATAGTTGTTGGCTGAGCGAAATTGTAAAAGCCTATGAGCAAATATTAAAATAAATACACAAACAACATTTCCTTGTGTTATTACAACATTAGATAAAATAATTGAGCAATGTCGTTATATTTTGCTCTTATTGCATATTAATAGTGTTTCTATTTTTCGGCACAAATCCATTACGGCAGTCCATTACTGGTACTTTATTTTATCGAATTAGTAAGTATGAAAGTCGAAGTTAACCTCGGCAGGATTTGAACTTAGAATGCAAAGGACCATAACAATACTGCAAAGCATGGTGTCTGACGCTCTACCAATACTTGTGTTGAGCTGGTCATTAATTTATGGTGGTCGTGCGTGGAGTAGAGCAATCGCTAGTTGAAATATTATGAACAAAACATTTTTATTTGCCGAAGAACATATTTTCAATACTGTTTGTGAATGTGACGAAGGAAATACATTCTGATATGGAACAGTGTACAAAGTGTGTCTGTGAATAACATAATGTTACCTCATGTTGTTGTCAAGACATAATGGATTTCGTATATCCAGTTAGAAGATGAAACCTAGCCATCTCGGATTAGTTATATTTCATGCCATGTGTAAACGTGTTTGAGGATAGCAAAATATGCGTGTTTCTTGTCTGGAAACTTTCTGCTAAACTGATTGGTTTCGTTTTTGGCACTATACAATACTCATCCAACAGATAGCTGTATTGGATCCTTGATTGGTTAATATTTAGGTGAGGGTGCTTGATGCAGAGTTAGTGCAAAATGGATCAATGAGTGTAATAATAATAATTGTTTCTACTTTTGGCACAAGGCCAGCAATTATCCCAGAGTATTACTGGTACTTTATTTTATCGACCCCGTAAGGATGAAAGGCAAAGTTAACCTCGGCGGGATTTGAACTCGGTCCGTAAAGGGACGTAACTGTGCTGCAAAGCATGGCGTCCGACCCTCTACCGATACTGCCAAAATGATAATAATAATGAAAATATTGTTTACAATGCTGAGGTGCACTACAACTCATCAAAAGTGCATATATAATACATAGGGTAATATAAAAACGTCAGGAAAAAAGAACAGTGCATGAGTCATGATATACACATATGTGCATGTGTATGGAAGGGGGACATCAGGTGTAGTTTTGGTGTATTTCGGAATGTATGATGGTTTTAAAGGATGCAGTGTGTCATCAGCTAACAACTGATGCAGGAAGTTTGTTCCATCCTTCAACAACTCTGAGCATGAAGAAATATTTCCTAAAGTCATGGGAGCTGTGTTGTTTTCTGACTTTGTAGGCATGTCCACGTGTTAGACACATGGAGATCAAAAAGGTGTTCGGGGTTGTTGTTGGTCGGATGGTTAATAACTTTGTGGGTGTTTACCAAGTCCATTGCCAGAGGGAAGAAAAATATTCAGGGTATGGTAGGTGTCTGATGGAGGGTATGCGCTTGGTTGCATGTCTCTGAACAGTTTCCAGGAGGTCAATGTTCTGAGCAAGATAGGGGTTCCAGACTGATGACGCGAACTCCAAGTGTATTCGTACCATAGATGTATACAGCTTTAAATAGATGGCTGGAGAGCAGCTAATGAAGGTCTTGCTGATTGATGCCAAGTCAATCTTAATAAATTGACTGATTTATCTGTTCACTACTGCTAATCCACCGCTGTTTGTACAATTGTTTAGATAATGTCAATTTGAGCTTGAATCATTGGCGTAATGAAATTTGAAAAGATTATAAGCAAATCTTTTTTAAAATACACAGACAACATTTAACTGTATCGTTGCGACATTAGATCTAATAATTGTTTCTACTTTAGGCACAAGGCCAGCAATTACCCAGTGCATTACTGGTACTTTATTTTATCTACCCCGTAAGGATGAAAGGCAAAGTCAACCTCGGCAGGATTTGAACTCAGATCGTAAAGGGACGTAACTATGCTGGAAAGCATGGCATCCGACCCTCTACCAATACTGCCAAAATAATGGAGCAACATTTGTGCAGAATTATTGTTTGTGCAATAAGATATTTGCAGATCTGTACTTGGTCTGCTCTTTAGCCAACTCGCTACGTTTAGAAGCTCTACGCTCGGCTTGCTTTTGAGATATAATAGCTGAATTTGCAGATCTTTACTTGGCCTGCTTGTTTGCCAACTCATACCGTTTTGAACATCTATACTGTACTTGGCCTGTTTTTGTGTTAATTTAGCAAAATTCACAGCTCTATAATCGGCCTGTTTTTGTCTAACTTCTCCCGATTCCGCATCCGGTAAGCTGCTTTCACATCCAATTTAATACGCCCATCTAGATTATTAGCACAGGAATGTGAACAAGCTTGTGGGACCGCATCATTGTAAGTATATGAACTGCCTGCAACATCAAGACCCAATTCACAAGTGCAGCGTTGCTCATTCACATCGGCAGTGGGGACACCAAAATCAGTGACAGGTCTCGATTCACTCGCGAGATACATCACAGCTACACTATATATTTAAACATATATACAGTGATACCTCGCTACTTGGCGGTTCAACTATCGCGGATTCACGATTTCGCGCATTTTTAGAATATATATATGAACACCTAAAATTTTTCATTAAATCCATTAAAATATTAATAATAAACACAGTTCTAATCATACGCTATATATATATATATATATATATATATATAAATATAAGTAATTAATACCGTATAAATGGTACAAAGACTGTTTATGTAAAATGTATTTCTCAACAGAGTATTGAATACTTAGGAGGAATTCAAAACGAAGAGTGATAACATTTCAAGCAAAGAGTTTAATTAGGTAATGACTTACAAATTTGTTTCAGTATATAGACAAAGCCTGAAGCGCTAATTATAATAATTAGTTAATAATATTACAAAATATATTAATATTATATTAAATATATACTGAAACAAATTTGTAAGTCATTACCTAATTAAACTCTTTGCTTGAAATGTTATCATTCTTCGTTTATATATATATATATATATATATATATATATATATATATATATATATATAGAGAGAGAGAGAGAGAGAGAGAGAGAGAGAGAGAGAGAGATTTATCTAGTCCTTCGCTCAAGATTAATCTATAAGTTTAGATGTCTGCCTTCGTTTAAGTAAATATTACAGTAAGATTTTTAATATAAACAACTACAAAAATCAATTAATATTAAAACGAAAAAATTATCAATGATAAAAGAAGCGGATGCAACTTTTTTTTTTATAAAGTTATATTCCTGTTTCTTTAAAGAACATTTCATTTTTGTTCTATTGTAGGCGAAATAATGCAATGGTTTAATAGGGAAGATATAACTTACCAATTATGTCTCTAACCGTGTAACGCTTTTTAAGTAGATAACTACAATTGAAAATACTAAAGAAATGGAACGAACAATTCAATTTGAAAGTCGTCTACTTATAGTGACAGTGTATTACTGGTACTTTATTTTATCGACCCCGTAACGATGAAAGGCAAAAATGCAAATGCTTAAAATTTAAATTGCCTTAATTCTATCGTCTGCTGTTTCATTAAAGGGAGATTCTCGTCTGTATTTAATTCTATCGTCTACTGTTCCACTAAACAGATATACCTCCACTATCGTCTCTATTTATACATTTTAACTTATAACTTATACACATTTGATTTGAAATATTTTATCTAGTCCCCCCTCTCAATATTATGATGATTTCTTTCGAATGAAACAGTTCTAGTCCTGTAGAAGCCATTTATATATATAATTGAACTGCGTTAAAAATTCACAATATTTATAATTAAATAAGCTCATATATATATGTGTGTATTTATCTGTTTATTGTATTATATATAATGTGTGTATATACAGGATGTCCCCCAAAAATATATACACACTTCAACAGCATTCTAATAACTATTGCCTGTACAGGTAATCAAAGTGTCAATCGAATGTTAGTTTCGTGTTTTAACAGTACAAATTTACAATACACACATAAAACCAGTGTATATACATACATGAGTGTGTATACACATACATGAATGTGTATATACAATATATATGTATATATATATAGACACATATATTCACGGTGCAACGGAACATTAAAATATAGATGCGGGGGGGGTGTATATATAGGGGCGCTGGGGATAAAGGAGTGTACAGCGTAAGTGTGTAATTGATATATTGAAGGAGAGGAGCGTGCAGCGATAGAGTAACAAATATATAGAGAGGGGGAGAGATGGTATTGAAGGGGAGGAGTGCAAAGCGAAAGAGTAAGAGAGATATATATAGAGACGGAACAGATAGAGAGAAACAGGCGTAAGTAACAGTGGAAGAGATATAGAGAGAGGGGGTAATAAATAAATGGAAATATAAGTGTAACAGTATAAGAGATATATAGAGAGGGGGAAATGTGTTATTGAAGGGGAGGAGTGTAAAGCGAAAGCGTAAGATATATATAGAGAGAGGGGGAATAGTATATATATATATATATATATCAACACTTACTCTGATTGGTTGAAAATTAGCCAATGACATACGATCACCACCACCACGGCTATCCCCGGAAAATTTATGAAGAAGTTAGGCATATATGTTAGAACACGAAAAGTGAACATTCTGTTGTTTCACACTTTTCGTGTTCTAACAGATAAGCAAATTATAAACGTAAACATATAGAGTATGTTTTTGAAACGGTGCGCGAGTTTGAAATTAGAAATTAGAAATTATAAGCTTTCACCGTATTTTAGACTAAAGAAATTTCTAGCCTGATAGTGGGGTTTATAACCCTCGGAGAAATGGAAAAAGATGAGTGTTGCCGTACATGGGAGCAATGTACGGCAACACTCATCTTTTTCCATTTCTCCCAGGGCTATAAACCCCACTATCAGGCTAGAAATTTCTTTTGTCTAAAATACGGTGAAAGCTTATAATTTCTAATTTCTAATATATATATATATATATATATATATATATATATATATATGTGTGTGTGTGTGTGTGTGTGTGTGTGTGTGTGTGTGTGTGTGTGTGTGTGTGTGTATATAGGTGTGTATGTGTGTGTGTATGTTTATATATGTGTGTGTATGTATATATATATATATATATATATATATATATGTGTGTGTGGGTGCGCGTGTGTGAGTGTGTGTGTTTGTGAATGTATCTGTTGACATTTGGAATATAGCTTAAGAGAAAATTGAAGATAATGGTATGATAGACACTCAATACTTTGAACTGGTCTATAGAATTCTCTAGGCCTTTGTCACTCTAAGTAGAACCTTAAAGAATTAGCTTTTAAAGAATTTCCCTTTTCTTTAAATCCATCAACCATGACTGACCCCCAAGGATCTTATAGACACCTGAAATATAGGCATTGTTAGCTTAAGAGAAACTTAAAAATAAGGAGTAGCACCCCATTTTGAACTTCTTTATAGAATTCTTTCTGCCTTTGTTAATCTAAATATAAACTATAGCTTTAAAGAATTAGGTTTTAATGAATTCCCTTTTCTATCAACCAATGACCTCTACCCATCCCACTCCCTACCCTCTCCTACCACCTGAAGAGGCCTATAAATACCATAATTATTTTTTGATAAACATATTCTTGATGATTTCTAAAGAATGAAACAGTTCTAGTCCTGTAGAATCTCATCTATATTAAAACTATATATATATATATATATAAAATAAAGTTAAATAAAAGTCAAATGATTAAAATTTAGCTTCGTTTATTACTGCTATATATATTTCAGTGACAGCCATCTTCAGGCAGTTTGAATTAGTATGGTATAGACAAGTACATATGTTATTTAGGTGTATAATATTGTCAATACTCTGATATGCCCAGTTCCTTGTTGGGTTGTTAATTCACTGGGGAACTGGAGTCATATTCCCAGTTCCCCAGTGAATTAACAACCCAACAAGGAACTGGGCATATCAGAGTATTGACAATATTATACACCTAAATAACATATGTACTTGTCTATACCATACTAATTCAAACTGCCTGAAGAGGTCACAGCCAAAGATGGCTGTCACTGAAATATATATAGCAGTAATAAACGAAGCTAAATTTTAATCATTTGACTTTTATTTAACTTTATTTTACACTACTCCGGAGTAACCAAACCAACCTGCGCACTTCGTCGAGTGCTCCAGCCTGCATACTGAGGTGTTGGTATACAACCAACATAAACTCAAAATATATATATATATATATATATATATATATATATATATATAATGGAAAAATTTGAACAGGGACAAAACAGAGAGGCAGTACAACAAATATTTATTAATTTCACACTCTGGAGAGTGGGGTGTTGATGGGGGACGACGTTTCGGGCATAAGCCCTTCCTCAGGTGGGAAGTGTGTGGGAACAGAGTTCAAAGGGTGTGTAGGGGAGTGGTGGAGAGACATATAGCGAAAGGAAACGGTGCGAATGAAAAAATAAAAAATAAAGATAAAAATAAAAAAAAAGCATGATCAAAATACAAGGAATGAGATAAATTTAAAAATAAAGGCATGATCAAAATAAACTGAAATTAAAAGGGGGTTAAACAGGTGGTGGAAGGGTGTGGGTGTGTAGGGGTGGTGGCGGGTGGAGTGGCGAGAGGGAGACGGTGTGTCCGAGCGGGGAGGGCTGAAGGTGGTGTGTGTGTGTAGGTGTGCGTGTGTGTGTGTGTGTGTATGTGAAAGTAAGGGTTGGGGGAAGAACGGGGTTGCATGTTCAGGAAGAGGTGGGGGGGTCGGAGTGTCTGTGCGTGTGTGGATAGAGGGGTGGGGGGAGATGAATCAGGAGCCTGAGGGTGTAGATATGTGGTGGAAAGCACGTGTTTGTGGGGTTTAAGCGTGTTGTGGATGTAGGTGGAGTGTGGAGAAAAAAATGTGTTTGAGGTGTGTGTGTGGGTGAGTTATATAGGTGATTACGTAAGAGGATGGTTGAAAAGTTGGTAAATTCCGAAGATGTTTAGTGGATTGGTGGCTGGTCAATTTCTGCGTGTGGGTATTCCTTGAAGCGATGGTCGGAAGAGGAGAGATGTGGGGTGCGCGCGCAACAGGAAGTGGTCAGCAGTGGGAGTGCTATGGTCTGTTTGTGCTGGGAGATGGTCAGAGGGCATAGCAGCAGTCGGTGGAATGGTAAAGGGGCGAGGATGGGTAGGTGTGAAAGTTGGAGTGGGGAGGGTGTGTGTGTGTGTATTTGTAGGGGTGTTAGTGGGATGAGTGAGTGTGGTTCTATGGAGGGAGTGTGGTGTACTGGTGTGTGTGTAGTTTGATGAAGAGGTGTTAGTGGGTGTTAGTATACGGGAGGTGGGGAGGGGTTGAATGCAGGTGTGAGTGGGGGTTAGTGGTGGTAGGGTGTGTAGAGTTGGTGGTGTACGAGGGTGTGTGGGTACGTGTGCGTGGGGTTGGGGGGTGTTAGTGATGTTAGTTGCGTGTGGGGTGGGTGGTGTAAGTGGGTGCGTGTGTTCGTGTGCTTGGGGTTAGGGGGTGTTAGTGAGGTTAGTTGCGGGGTGGTGGGATGCAGGTGTTGGGGTGAGAGGTGTGGGGGTGAGGGTTAGTGGTGGTAGTAGGGTGTGTGTTTAGTGTGAGCGCGTGTATATATGTGCCGGTGGGTGTGTGCGTGTGATAAGGGGGGAGAAGAGGGGAGGGAAGGGATGTCAGTATGTTAGTTGGGGAAGGGTGGTCAGATGAGGGGTGGAGTGGAGGTGTTAGTATTGTTAGTTGTGGGGTGGGCGGTGAAAAGGAGGGGTGTGTTGGTGGTGTTAGTGGGGGATAAGTGTGGGGGGAGGGGGGCGGTCGAAGGCTAAAGGAATAAGGGTGGGGAGTTCAGGCCGGGGGGAGTGTGGGTCTGTAAGATGAAGATAGTTCGTTGTTCGACCGTAAGGCGATTGGCGGGGGTTCCGTGGCACTGGAGTAGACCACAGACTGTGAGATGGCGTGCGGAATGTCCAGGGCCACCAAAGTGGCGGGCTATGGGGGAACTGCCCCCGAGACGAATATCCCTGAGGTGCTCCGTGACTCGGTCCGCCAGGCGACTATATATATATATATATATATATATACATACAATCAAAAGAGGGTTAAAAGAGTTCCATGTATTTTATTATGCGCATTTCAAAAACAAATATCATAATGGGCTGATATTTGCGTTCTCATCAGATAAAATAGGGAGACATGATATGAAGCTTAAAAAACACTTGCGAGCAGTGAAGTGTTAAATCAACTTGGGTTCTCATCATATAAAATAGGGATACATGATATGAAGCTTAAAAGCACATGCGAGCAGTGAAATCAACAAGTGTTTTTTAAGCTTCATATCATGTCTCCCTATTTTATCTGATTAGAACGCAAATATCATCCCATGATGATATTTGTTTTTGAAATGCGCATAATAAAATACATGGAACTCTTTTACCCATCTTTTGATTTTATATTATTTATATATCAATCCTATAAACTGTTGATTGCTACTCATCCGATATTTGCATTGCTTTATTGTGCTACAATAAAACTCACCTCCTACATTATATATATATATATATATATATATATATAAATTATTAAAAAAATAATGAATAAACAAAGAAACAGTTCCTTATATTAAACAAAAAAAGTTCATTATTTTACGATCGTTTCTAGGACATATATGTGTTAGAATTGGTATGCATATTCTATAGATCTATGTACAATATTATACAAACTATCAGAGGGAATATACATACCTTCACATATATATGCTGTCTTCAGAAATAATGATGCCTGTTTATTGATAAGAACAAAGATTCAATACAATAGGTCTGTTTGGGAACAGGTTTTGAATAGACAAATGAAATAGAGATTGAAATATATAAAAATCTATCAAGAAATATAGTTAGGTGTGTGTATATGTATGTAAATACGCTCACAGATGTGCATATATGTGTATGCTCATATGTATACGTATAGTGAAAAAGTGTGTGTAAATCTAAAATTTAGGGCAAATGTATCTGTATGTCTGTAATCTACAGACAGAATAGATACATCATAAGTATACGAATATGAAGGCGCGCGCATAGACACGCCTATACACACGTACACTTAGATGCGGAAGTAAAAGAGGTAAGGGAGTATAATAATTAAAGGAAAGTATCAATCTCGATATATTTATAAAAATGTAACAATAAATAAGAAAGAAAAAATTTTAGAAAGAAAAAACTAAAGAAAAGAAGACAAAAAAAGGGGGTACATACATACACAGACACTCATGTCTCACAAAAGAAACGCAAAAATATACATGCTTATATACACACGCACACTTACACATCCACACGTTCGATACGTACATACACACACACACACACACACACATACTTACACTCACGCATATTGACCTGTTTGCATGCACACGCATAAAAATAAGTAAAACATATACCCATACATATATATATATATACCTATATATATATATACACACATACACATGTATATATACAACCACACACACACACACACAGACATACATATATATAGACATACACACACATATACACAGTCACACACATATACACATATATACACATATATACACATATCTACACATACATATATATATATATATATATATACATATGTATTTTTACACTCTCATACATACACACATACATACATACACACTTATATATACATACACACATCCACGCTTACATATACATATAATTATTGGGGGGGGGGGATTAAATTTATTAGTAGGAAATAGTAAATATATAGGTTTCAAGGAACATAGTGTCATAACCTGAAGTTAAAGCTTTATTTGTGTTTACTTAATGGTATCAGTTTTAGGAAATGGTATTTGTAAGAAGGAAAGCCAAATTATGTAGTTCAACATTAGTAGAATATTAATTATAGGTTAACTAAAATAAAAAAATAAAAATAGTTTATATATTAATTTCTAAGATGTATACTAATTAGGTTTATAATATTTAAAGCGGAATTATGTAGTTCAACAGTAGTAGAATATTAATTATAGCTTAACTAAATTAAAAATAATTACATATGTTTACTTGATGGTATCAGTTTTAGGAAATGATATTTGTAAGAGGGAAAGCCAAATTATGTAGTTTATCGGTAGTAGAATATTAATTATAGGTTAACTAAATTAAAAATAGTTTATATATTAATTTCTATAGTGTATATTAATTAGGTTTATATTTAAATGTTTTTCTCAGTTTATGATTACACGATATTTTGTATTTCATCTGTAGTAGAATTTTAATTATAAGTTAACTAAATTAAAATTAATCTATATATTAATTTCTAAATTGTATATTAATTAGGTTTATAATATATAAAAAGTTTTTCTCCGTTTATGATTACACGATATTTTGTTGTATTTCATCTGTAGTAGAATTTTAATAATAGGTTAACTAAATTAAAATTAATCTATATATTAATTTCTAAAGTGTATATTAATTAGGTTTATAATATTTAAATGTTTTTCTCAGTTTATGATTACACGATATTTTGTATTTCATCTGTAGTAGAATTTTAATTATGGGTTAACTAAATTAAAATTATAGGTTAACTACATTAAAATTAATTTATATATTAATTTCTAAAATGTATATTAATTAGGTTTATAATATTTAAATGTTTTTCTCAGTTTATGATTACACGATATTATTAATTCCTGTCGCGGTGGATTGGCAGTATCGGTAGAGGGTCGGACGCCATGCTTTCCAGCATAGTTACGTCCCTTTACCATCTGAGTTCAAATCCCGCCGAGGTTGACTTTGCCTTTCATCCTTACGGGGTCGATAAAATAAAGTACCAGTAATGCACTGGTAATTGCTGGCCTTGTGCCTAAAGTAGAAACAATTATTAATTCCTGTCGCTTATTTAATAGGATATCCTTAGATTTCA
The DNA here is from genome assembly GCA_964016885.1 of Eledone cirrhosa. Lineage (NCBI taxonomy): Eukaryota > Metazoa > Mollusca > Cephalopoda > Octopoda > Eledonidae > Eledone > Eledone cirrhosa. The sequence goes on from OZ024743.1 coordinate 335,894,397, forward strand.
TTATTTCGAAAAGTTCTTGGGAACACAATCTACATTCATTTCTACTATTTTGATAAGGGGTAGCTCTTTTGAGCACACTCCAGGTCATGTCATATTCTATATTCCTCTTTCTATAACTATTAATTTTTTCTGCTAGAGATGTTGTATTAGCTAGTGCGGCATTTTTAAAACTATGTTTGTGGGTATTAAATCTTACCTTAAAATTGTTAGAAGTAGCTCCTATATATGAACAAATAGAGTCCTTAGTGTTAACTTTACATTTATATACTATGTTATTAACAAGGCAATTTCCTTTTAATGGGCAGTTTGCCTTGTTTCTACAGTTACAACTTTTCGTTAATCCTGTATTTGAGGAGATATTATGGCTAGTTTGATGTACTGGTGGTATACTTATGGTTTTTTTACATTTATATGCATTATAGGCACTTATATTTTGTTTTATGTTTTTGGTTGTTGAGTATGAGAATTTAACTGTTGATCTATTTAAGATTTGATGGTATTTGTGGTTTGGCGGGAAGTTTTTCTCTAGGATATTAAAGAATTTTTTAGGTATATTATCCTTAACTTGTAAATTAAATGGAGCATTATACCAAGTAACTCGTCTATTACGGTTTCTATGTTGTTTATTGTTTTTATAGGATGCATCCTGATGTTTACTAGGAGAATTATTGTTAATGACCTCTCCACACACATTTTTAGTTAGATTTATTAATTTAGGTGTTTTAGCTTGTTTATTAGGAGTTTTATTATTAACATTTATTAGAGTTGTAGGATGAGTAGTTTTTTTAGAGTTACTATACTGTATATTAGAGGAGTTAGAGAAATTTGGTTTTATGTTGGTATTTTGGGGTATAGTGTGAGTGGCATTTAGGTGTGTACTTTTCATTTGGTGTTTGTTGGTAATATAAGGTTGTATGTTTGTAGTGTTATTGGTAGAAGGTATATATTCCAATCTATTTTTGTGGCCACTTCTAGCTAGAGCTTCGTTATAAAAGGTCGCATTTTTATCAAATACATCTTGGTTAGACGAAAGGTTAGAAATTCTAAGTGATATATTATATGCAAGGTTTTTAAGGATATATTTAGGGTGATTAGATTGTGAGTGTATGTAGTGTACATTTTGGTTGGGTTTATGGTAAGGTTGGTAGATACCCGTAGCTAAGTCTAATGTTATATCTAGGAAATTAACTACTTTACTTGTGTTTTCAAAGGTAATATCTAGACTATAATAGTCTTTAAGGAAAGTTCTAATAAGCTTTTTGTTTTTTTCTATCTCTGAGAGGCTAAGGTTATTGGAAAGAAGAAGACAGTCGTCACGATATAAACCACATTTAAGGTGGGGAAAGGAAGCATTTATGTTAAAAAGAAGAAAGAGGCCCACAAGATCAGTAATTTGAGCAGAATCACTTCTATTCTGTCTGTAGATTACAGACATACAGATACATTTGCCCTAAATTTTAGATTTACACACACTTTTTCACTATACGTATACATATGATCATACACATATATGCACATCTGTGAGCGTATTTACATACATATACACACACCTAACTATATTTCTTGATAGATGTTTATATATTTCAATCTCTATTTAATTTGTCTATTCAAAACCTGTTCCCAAACAGACCTATTGTATTGAATCTTTGTTCTTATCAATAAACAAGCATCATTATTTCTGAAGACAGCATATATATGTGAAGGTATGTATATTCCCTCTGATAGATTGTATAATATTGTACATAGATCTATAGAATATGCATACCAATTCTAACACATATATGTCCTAGAAACGATCGTAAAATAATGAACTTTTTTTGTTTAATATAAGGAACTGTTTCTTTGTTTATTCATTATTTTTTTAATAATTTATCTTGACTCTGTTTTCCGTTTATTTTTCACCGAAAGTAGTTTTTGAATGCATCTCTTCTTTTCATGATATCCGGATTACATCGAGTTCTTCATACGGATTGGACACTACCGTAAACTTTTGGTAGATTTATCTACATATATATATATATATATATATATATTGATTAGTTAAGCAAAACAAGACCACAAACTTCACAAGGAAGACATCATTAAAAGATTGTCAACATATTTTAGTTTGATGTAAGGAATGTAGAGAATAATAATAATAATAATATTAATAATAATTGTTTCTACTTTAGGCACAAGGCCAGCAATTACCCAGTGCATTACTGGTACTTTATTTTATCGACCCCGTAAGGATGAAAGGCAAAGTCAACCTCGGCGGGATTTGAACTCAGATCGTAAAGGGACGTAACTATGCTGGAAAGCATGGCGTCCGACCCTCTACCCGATACTGCCAATCCACCGCCCAACCCAAATAATATTAACAATATTAATAATATTAATAATAATATTAATAATAATGATTTCTTTATTAACCACAAGGGTTTACATAAAGTAGACATTAAGGACAGTACAGGACAATACAGGGCGGTACAAATGGGCATTTCTGCGTGTAAAAAAAAGAAACAGAGGATGTAATAATAGAACAATGAAAAAATTCCCCAATAGGGGGGAGACTTCCGAGGGATATTGGTGGAGAAAACCCATTAAAAATCCACAGTGACCCTGACCACCAGGGCAAGTGCCCTCTCCCAGTTTTCCAACTTTAATTTACAGACACGTACTCAGAGTAGGCCATTCTTGCCTCTCTCACCCATCTTTCAACAAAATGCTGGGAAGAGAGCACTTCCCTTTCTACCCTGATTTTCCTTTTCAAATGAAATTTGAAAAAGTTAATCAGGGCATCACCGAAGAGGTAAGTGCTCGTCTTCAGCCCTTTCAAACGTGTCCACCATACTATCTCTTTCGCCATGGCCACCAGACAGATAAAAACTGCCTGCCCTTCCCGGCTAAAGGAAGAGGGCGGGGCAAACCTCACGATGGACTCAGCTGATAGCTGGATCCGTTCTACACGCGACAGCAGGTGTTCGACATAAACCCCGAAAGTTCTTCCGAAGAGATTGGCTAGTTGATTTTCGTCGACGCCTAGAGTTTCCCCAAGTACGTCGTCGCTCTTCCTCTCCACTAATCCTCTATAGAACGCCAAGGTGGTGTTTCCACCGATCACTTTGCCCGATTGGTCGAGGGCTGTGAGCGCCTGAAGACATTCCAGTCTCCAAGCGCTCCCTCTCGGTCTTCACTTGACCCAGGACTGCAGCTCCGTCAAGGAGATGAGCTGGGGAAATACGTGTCTAGCAAACGGAGACCACACCTGATCACCGTCGAGGAAGAGGTGGAGATGTCGTAGCCTGAGCGCGTGTCTGCGCATCATCAGCCGCGGCATTCCCAGCCCTCCACGTAGCGGGTGTTGACAGCAGATCGCCCGTCTGACCATCGGAGCGCGTCCCTTCCACAAAAAGCGAAAGAGCAAACGCTCCAGCGCAGTCAGGCGGGGCTTAGGACAAGGTACGACGGTCAGGGGATAGTAGATGACGGACGCGATATACGCGTTAGCCACCTCCGCTCGACCTTTCAGGGATAGCTTCCTCTCGGCCCATTTCTGAGTGAGAGAAGCCACCCTGCTCGTCACCTCGTCCCAGTTTTTGTCCGTCTGGAGATCCGGACCGAACCAGACCACGAGCAATTTAACTGGTCCGTCCGTCCAGTGCCCGACGACGCTGTTGGACGGCATGGACCTGCCTCTCCAGGTGCCGAGCTGCAGGCCCACTGACTTTTCCTGGTTGATCGTTGCTCCTGTCACCGCTTCGTATTCTCTTAGTGTAGTGCCGATCGCCTCGATGTGTTTGGCGTTCGACACCACTACGGTGACATCGTCCGCATATGCTGACACGGATCTTCCGCATCCTAGTTCGCGCGGTCCCCCCTCAACGTCTCCAGTTTGTGCAGTAATGGCTCGAGAGTCAATACGTACAAGAGGGACGAGAGGGACATCCTTGGCGGACCGAGCGCATGATGTTGAACGGTTCCGAAAGGTGATCGTTCACTGTCACCACAGAGCAGATGTCGCAGTGCATGGCAGCGATCCAGCCTCTGAAGACGGGCCCAAAGCCAGCCGCCCTCAAGACTGCCGCTAGGTAACGATGGTCGACCCTATCGAAAGCTTTCGACTGATCTAAATTGATCAAGGACCCACCCGTGCCAGGTTCCCTAGCTACCCTCTCTACATGTATCGCATGAGGTGGAGGTTGTCGTGGATGGATCTGTCGGGAATGGCGCATGTCTGCGCCTCTCCCCCCAGACCACCAAGGACAAGCACCGACCTCTTTGCTAGCGCCTTGGCCAAAATCTTGAACTCTTTGTATAGCAGAGTTATGGGCCTAAAATTATCTAAGTTATCCCCCTTGTTCGGATCCTTTCTCAGCAGCGCCACAGCTCCTCGGCTCACAGAGCTGGGAATTCTCCCGTTCTGTAGACGTCCGCCAAGAGGCCTCCGAACAAGTCTGGCATCTGTACGTAAAGTTCATAGGGCAGACCATCCAAACCAGGCGATTAACCCCTTGTGCAGCTAGTCATTGCCTCCCGTACTTCAGCGGCTGTTATCGGCTTTTCGCACCACTCCGCCTCAGTGGCCGAGAGCCGCGGCAGTCCGTCGAGGTAGACACTAAAGTCCATCCCTCGATCCGGCCCGCTGCTGCCCCCGAACAACTGAGCGAAATGTCGCTGAAAAGCTTCACACATTTGCCCGGGATCGAGTAGCATGCGCCCGTCGTGGTCCACCAAAGACCGGATCGTGGCTTTGTTGCCACGATGCGCCTCCGCCACTCGGGCCCATTGAACGGCTTTCGTCCCTTCGTGTCTGGGAGCACGCACCCTAGCTCTGACAACGTAGATTTTCTAACTAATTCTCCCTCTGCTCTATTTTTCTCTATTGCTAAAGCCTTACTAAACCTAATGGACTCTATTCTAATTGCTCTTTTCAGAGCAAACCACCACTTGTTGTTGACGATGGCCCTCGTCAACGCTCGCTTAACTAGTTCGCTAATCCGGTCTCTGTAGGCCTTGCGCGCTGGTAAGGACGCGTTTAGCTTCCAGTAGCCGGGTCCTCGTCTATGAAGCCTATCTAAGTCAAGTACACAGATCACGAATTTGTGGTCCGTGTAGCTGACTATCTTGAATTGTAGACAGCCTATGCTGGACCTATCTATTTCTCTACAAAATACTCTATCTAGATATGATCTGGATGACCCTATACGATTTGTCCAAGTCCACATTGGCACATTCGGGAAATCCAATCGGTACCTGCCAGACAGTTCAAAACGCCTGAGCAGGTTGGTGAGGCTCTTGCACCCTCCTCCCCTATCCGCTAATCCCACACAGTCCCAGCGTGCATCTAAGATCCCGTTCCAGTCGCCCACTAACACTAAAGAGCGCGACGTTCCAAGAAAGGTCTCCAGACGCCGGAAGAAATCAGGCCACCCTGCTACTGTCGGGGCATAGACGGCCACTAGCCTGAAAGCTTGCCCGTCTCCGCTAGTCACGTCTAGCACCACCAACTTACCTTCTGGGTCCAGGAAGATGGCCCGTATGGCGAGATCCAAACCTCTCCGAAAAAGCACAGCAACTCCTCCCCCGATCCAGGACGGCTGGGAGATGCGTACACATCGTCGCTGCCGAAGATCGGTGCGAAGGCCCGTGCTTCGAGGATTCTGGTCTCGCTGATGGCCACTACATCTATGTTTAGTGACCTGAGGTCGTTGAGCAGGTGGCCCTGCTACCATGACGACCCCAAGCCACGCGCATTTATGCTGCCTATTCTGAGTGAGGTCATGTTGAAATGGAGTGGAAAAGATGGGAAAGACCACTTACCTTACTTCTCGTAGAGGAAGGATGGGTTGTCCATCTTTTTCACTGCTTGTGGCCTCCTCCGGAAGGATGTCCTTATAAATCCTCCTGGAGAATGTTTGTCGGAAGTCTCCGATATCTTTGGGGAATTTTTGTTTTAGTGTCGTGTACCTTTTCTGTGTGATGCGAGTGATTTGTATGTGTGGAGGTGGTGTGAACTTTTGGGTTGTTGTGTAGTCTTTTTCTGTGATGCTGGTGTTGTGTTGCATGTAGTGGTGTAATAATTGGTTGTTGTTCAAATTTAATGCTGTGTAGTGTGTATCGTTTTGGTTGTTTTGTTTTGTTTGCGTTTGTTGTGGGTTTGTTTCTGTTACGCTTTTTGGTGACTTTTGTGGTGTTGGTGATGGTGGTGTTGGGGTTAATGATGGTGATGGTGTTGGTGTTTGTGGTGATGGGGTTGGTGATGCTGGTGTGGATGGTCGCATATCTGTCTTAACTTTCTTGTTCGATTATTTATTTGTTTCCCTCTGTATTTTGTTTTTGGAGGGGGAAGGAAGAGAATTTTTTCTTTTTTGGTTTCTTTTTTTTTTTCTTTTTTCCTGATACCGTTTCCCACTCCTCGTCGTCACAATCTGTCTCCAGTTGCGATAAGCCGGGGAGTGGAAAATCCTCCACAGGCGTTGGTTTTAGTTGTGGCGTGGTGGATGGTATAGGCGCTGGTGCTAGTTCTGGGGCGTTGGGTGGAGCTGGTGTTGGTTTTGCTACTGTTGCTGGGGTTGTTGCTGTTACAGTTGCTTCTGTTGTTGCTGCTACAGTTGTTGCTGCTATTTCTGCTGCTGGTAGTGTTGATGGTTGAGTCACTGGGGTGGGTAAGAGAGGTGGACTCAACCATTTAGCCTGAGGGCAGAAAGCCCTTAGGTGGGTTCCTCCACCATAAACGACACACTTAGGTCTTCTGCCCTCGACGATTACGGTGAGGTGGCTGCCGTCAGTGAGGTCTATTACCTCTGGGATCTCTTCAATGCTTTTATGGTCCGCTTGGATCAGGAGCTCCATCCCAGATCCGGACCAGTTCTGCTGCTTTTCTTTTGCTATTTCTATTATTTTGGTGTTGGCCTCGATGCCGGCGGGGACGGCAGCCATTAGCCAGGGAATTTCGATGGCCGGTGGAACGTGGGTCACCCTGATCTTCACAAGTCTCTGGCCACAATAGCTTGGGATGAGTGTGAAGTCGTCACTTCTTAATGGGGCCATGGAGTGTTCTCTGGCCTCCTGTGGTGTTTCAAAGAACACGTCCACGGTTCCATACTTCTGCCCACGTCTGATGTGGGTTTTTTTTGCCCACACATGTCCCAAAGCTTTTTGGATTTGGGACTCAGATACCCGTTCCACTCGGCGCGATTTTATGTTTATTGTCCGATAAGACACGGTGCATAGGCGACGTTGCTCCATTTTATTAGGTGGGGGTGAGGCTGACCCTGTACCCATCTTTCTTTACCATTCCTTTGGCTTCGTCTAATTCTTCCTGAGTTACCTGAATCGCTTCGTACGTTTTTGCTACTCTGGGTAGTTTTCTTAATTTCATTGTTGCTGTTGTTATTATCGTTATTTTTGCTATTGTTAATTTTAGTTTCAGTTGTGGTGGTGGTGGAATCAGTGGTGTTCGGTATGGAATAGGTTCATTTTGGTTGAATTCATTTCGATATCATGAGTTGATTTTTTTTCTTTTGTTTCTGTTGTCGCTGTGGTGGTGGTGGGGGGGGGTTGTCGCGGTGGCGGCGGCTTTAACACCTGCAGTCATTGGTAATGGCGGGAAATGAACGTCTGCCTGAGACAAATTTAAAACATTGCTACTGCTTACAACTCCAATGTTGGCAAACGTAACAATGTTTACAATGGTGGTGTCGGTGTGAGGTGTTGGATTGTGAGGAAGGAGTGAATCTGAGTCATCCATTATTTTTCAAAAAAAAAATTTTTTTTGATAATTATAAAAAGTTTAAATTTTGGACTCAAGGCCCCAATATTTTTGAGTGTCCTTTTCAGAAATCAATGTATGTGCACTTATATATAGTTAACAATAAAAAATTTCCATAAATGGCAATTTTAAATAACTGAAAATAACAAACCTTTGCGGAGCTCACGATGATACGATTTACTACGTAGGTCGCCAATAATAATAATAATAATAATAATAATAATAATAATAATAATAATAATGTCCGTTTACAATAGTTTCGCTACTCCATATAATATTTCTGAATCAGATGACTATATATCATAATTGATCGGGTTCAGTTGAAAATAATTAACATATTTATATACATATATATATATATATATATATATATAGCGGCGATGAATTAGTTTTGCGAGGTTTTTTATATGAAATCGTGTGTCGAAACAGATATTGTTATATTTGGGGAGGGTCATATTAGCGTAATATTGCCAGAATTAATAACAGAACACACTCACTGTTTGGTTGGTTTTCGCTTCTCGCTGTCTTTTATATATATATATCTGCGATCTAACTTACTCGGTCCTCAATGTTGCCATTGACTGACCGGCGGTCAAAAATAATACAGATACAATATAGACAAACACATATATATATAGTTTACATAAATCTTTCGTTGCACATCTGCAACATCGTCAGTGGTGTTATATTCATTGTTCCTCCTGTTGTGTTGTATGTCTACGCCATTTTTTTTGTTTTTTTTGTTCAGTCTGTCTATATATTTATTTATTTATTTGCTTGTTTGTTTATCTTATTTTATTTTGTCTTCTTTGCGCATGCGTTTGCGTGTGTGTATAGTGTTATGTGTGATGTGTGACTAGTGTGTATAGTGTTGTGTCTGCTGGGTGACTAGTGTGTGTTTATGTGCTTGTGTATGTGTTTATTTATCTTATTTTATTTAATTTAATTTACTTATTTATTTATACTTCTCTTAGGTCAGTGTTGTTTGTTTGGGTGTTGTTGTTGTTCCACTCATTCTTTCTGTTTAGCTTTGGTCTTCTAATTTCTATTTCACTGGCCTCTCTGATTTGCCTATCTGCTGGGTCATTCCTATGTTTAGATATTATTCTAATTTCTATGTTGTCTATGTTACCGTCATGATGTTGTCTAGCATGTTCGTATAGTACTGACCCGTTTTTTCGTCCTTTTAGTTCCCCCCAGTGTTGGTCTATCCTTTCACCTATGCTACGAGCTGTCTCACCTATGTATGTTGTTGTCGTGTTTCTGCAAGTACCCTCTGTACATCTTATGCTATAGACTACGTTTCTAGTTTTACAGTTTATCCGGGGGTTCACCTTACATATGATACATTTCCTATTGGTACAGTGGGTTTTCTTAAAAGGGTAGGTTTTGCTGATCAGGGATTTTATGGTGGTTCCTGGCTTTTCTACCACCTTTATTTTTAAGTGGGTCTTTCTCAGGGCCTTTCTACACTGGTTGGCTAATTTCCCTCCAGGGGTGGCGTCCACAAACATGACACTCTGATATCTCTGGTTGTCGTACCATGATGTGGCCTTCCCTATTTTATGTCTAGCCCTATCTAAGCTATTCCATGATTTGCTCCTGTATAGTGGGCAAATTCCTTTCATGTCCAGTTCTATGAGGGTCTTATACTTTTCCATGGCTCCTTCGTATACTCTGACTCTGTCTCTTTGGTTGTAGCCAGAGAACTGCATGCGGTTGATGAAGTGTTGGATGTGTCCTTCCATTTCTGTTGGGTCGCACATGCTGGACACATTCTTCATCACTCGTACCAAATCTGCGATCAGAATATTAAACTTAGCACTACTGGACATTGCTGAGTTTTTGAGTATCAGGTATTTGGAGGCCATGGGTTTAGCATAGTGTGAGTGGAGAATTTGGGCTCTCTCGTCTATAGTGTTGATCCAGAGTTCTGTGTCTAATACAGGTAGTCTATTGTTAGGGTGTTTGGAAGGGAAGTCTATAGTTACAGTTATACTCTGGTGTATGGAATTAGCTATCTGCTGGATGCTTTCCATCGTGCTACGTTCTAAATCAAACTTGTTAGTGCTCTCTAGTGGGGGTGTTCTTATAACTATATTGATATCGTCTACATAACGAGAGTACATGATGAGGTCTATGGAGCTTTCATTAAGGAGATCTTTAAGTCTCCTTTCCCACCATACCATGAAAAGGTTGGCAACATCGCCAGCTATGCTGACGCCGATGGCTGCTCCCTCATTTTGGGTGTAGATTTTCTCATTGAACTTAAATATGTGGCCCTTTAGGGTAGTTTTGATACTAGCCCCTATTGCATGTGCGACCATTTTTCTTACCTGATCAGTGTTTTGGGGGGTCCGTATAGCTTTGGTCCACCCAATCCACCTTCCTATGGGAGTCTTTTTAGCCATTGAGGTTATGGTGGGGGGTCTACCTCTTATAGGTCTACTAGGGCAGAAACATCTAAGGTCATGGCTGTCTAGGTAGTCAGTGTCGTAGGTAAGTCTAAGTAGGAGGCCCAGTTCGTCTGTGTCGACGTCGCAGAACTCCACCTCACTCTCAATGATCATCTCCACACATCTTTTCACAGCAAAATCAATGTTAATGGATGGGTACAGTGACACCACATCCATGCTGCCTATTATGCAGTTGGATAGGCTCCTGTTTTTGTTGCACTCACTGATTCTGCTGAGGAGGTCCTCTGTACTTTCACATACATCTGGGGACATCTTGATTATGGGGCGTATAACCATTGAGAGGAAGTAGGAGATCCTGTAGTTGCTAGCTATATTAGCTCCGCATACAGGTCTTGTTGGTGGTCCTATTGTCGGGTCGTCGACAGTCTTGTGGTCTTTGCGGAGCCCATACAAGGGTGGTATGCCATTGTTAGACGCCTGGAAGTTGTTGGCAGTGCGTCTGCTTGGTTTTAGGATGTCAGTCCACATCATCATGTGAGCGTTGAGGATTTTTTCTCTCCCATCGTGTGTTAGTTGTGCAACTTCGCTCGTGTTGGTGATGTGGGGTTGCATTGCCTCGATGTAGTTCGGCATGCTATCTATTGACATCCTACCAGACTTATCTGTGGGTAAGTCTGGTAGGATGTCAATAGATAGCATGCCGAACTACATCGAGGCAATGCAACCCCACATCACCAACACGAGCGAAGTTGCACAACTAACACACGATGGGAGAGAAAAAATCCTCAACGCTCACATGATGATGTGGACTGACATCCTAAAACCAAGCAGACGCACTGCCAACAACTTCCAGGCGTCTAACAATGGCATACCACCCTTGTATGGGCTCCGCAAAGACCACAAGACTGTCGACGACCCGACAATAGGACCACCAACAAGACCTGTATGCGGAGCTAATATAGCTAGCAACTACAGGATCTCCTACTTCCTCTCAATGGTTATACGCCCCATAATCAAGATGTCCCCAGATGTATGTGAAAGTACAGAGGACCTCCTCAGCAGAATCAGTGAGTGCAACAAAAACAGGAGCCTATCCAACTGCATAATAGGCAGCATGGATGTGGTGTCACTGTACCCATCCATTAACATTGATTTTGCTGTGAAAAGATGTGTGGAGATGATCATTGAGAGTGAGGTGGAGTTCTGCGACGTCGACACAGACGAACTGGGCCTCCTACTTAGACTTACCTACGACACTGACTACCTAGACAGCCATGACCTTAGATGTTTCTGCCCTAGTAGACCTATAAGAGGTAGACCCCCCACCATAACCTCAATGGCTAAAAAGACTCCCATAGGAAGGTGGATTGGGTGGACCAAAGCTATACGGACCCCCCAAAACACTGATCAGGTAAGAAAAATGGTCGCACATGCAATAGGGGCTAGTATCAAAACTACCCTAAAGGGCCACATATTTAAGTTCAATGAGAAAATCTACACCCAAAATGAGGGAGCAGCCATCGGCGTCAGCATAGCTGGCGATGTTGCCAACCTTTTCATGGTATGGTGGGAAAGGAGACTTAAAGATCTCCTTAATGAAAGCTCCATAGACCTCATCATGTACTCTCGTTATGTAGACGATATCAATATAGTTATAAGAACACCCCCACTAGAGAGCACTAACAAGTTTGATTTAGAACGTAGCACGATGGAAAGCATCCAGCAGATAGCTAATTCCATACACCAGAGTATAACTGTAACTATAGACTTCCCTTCCAAACACCCTAACAATAGACTACCTGTATTAGACACAGAACTCTGGATCAACACTATAGACGAGAGAGCCCAAATTCTCCACTCACACTATGCTAAACCCATGGCCTCCAAATACCTGATACTCAAAAACTCAGCAATGTCCAGTAGTGCTAAGTTTAATATTCTGATCGCAGATTTGGTACGAGTGATGAAGAATGTGTCCAGCATGTGCGACCCAACAGAAATGGAAGGACACATCCAACACTTCATCAACCGCATGCAGTTCTCTGGCTACAACCAAAGAGACAGAGTCAGAGTATACGAAGGAGCCATGGAAAAGTATAAGACCCTCATAGAACTGGACATGAAAGGAATTTGCCCACTATACAGGAGCAAATCATGGAATAGCTTAGATAGGGCTAGACATAAAATAGGGAAGGCCACATCATGGTACGACAACCAGAGATATCAGAGTGTCATGTTTGTGGACGCCACCCCTGGAGGGAAATTAGCCAACCAGTGTAGAAAGGCCCTGAGAAAGACCCACTTAAAAATAAAGGTGGTAGAAAAGCCAGGAACCACCATAAAATCCCTGATCAGCAAAACCTACCCTTTTAAGAAAACCCACTGTACCAATAGGAAATGTATCATATGTAAGGTGAACCCCCGGATAAACTGTAAAACTAGAAACGTAGTCTATAGCATAAGATGTACAGAGGGTACTTGCAGAAACACGACAACAACATACATAGGTGAGACAGCTCGTAGCATAGGTGAAAGGATAGACCAACACTGGGGGGAACTAAAAGGACGAAAAAACGGGTCAGTACTATACGAACATGCTAGACAACATCATGACGGTAACATAGACAACATAGAAATTAGAATAATATCTAAACATAGGAATGACCCAGCAGATAGGCAAATCAGAGAGGCCAGTGAAATAGAAATTAGAAGACCAAAGCTAAACAGAAAGAATGAGTGGAACAACAACAACACCCAAACAAACAACACTGACCTAAGAGAAGTATAAATAAATAAGTAAATTAAATTAAATAAAATAAGATAAATAAACACATACACAAGCACATAAACACACACTAGTCACCCAGCAGACACAACACTATACACACTAGTCACACATCACACATAACACTATACACACACGCAAACGCATGCGCAAAGAAGACAAAATAAAATAAGATAAACAAACAAGCAAATAAATAAATAAATATATAGACAGACTGAACAAAAAAAACAAAAAAAATGGCGTAGACATACAACACAACAGGAGGAACAATGAATATAACACCACTGACGATGTTGCAGATGTGCAACGAAAGATTTATGTAAACTATATATATATGTGTTTGTCTATATTGTATCTGTATTATTTTTGACCGCCGGTCAGTCAATGGCAACATTGAGGACCGAGTAAGTTAGATCGCAGATATATATATATAAAAGACAGCGAGAAGCGAAAACCAACCAAACAGTGAGTGTGTTCTGTTATTAATTCTGGCAATATTACGCTAATATGACCCTCCCCAAATATAACAATATATATATATAAATATATATATATATATATTTATATATATATATATATATATATATATATATATATGTGTGTGTGTGTGTGTGTGTGTGTGTGTGTGTGTGTGTGTGTGTGAGAAAAACCACAGACCCTCCATCTCAACTCTACTTTTGAAAAGCAGAAGAACTGCGAAACCGGTAAAGGAACCAAATAAATATATATATTTTTTTAAATAAGACTCCAGTTGCATGTTCGATTACATCTTTTTTTCTTTATACTTTCACTCGTGTAGGACACCTCGGTTAATTTTCATTTTGTAAAAAAAACGTCAATTTCTAATATACATATATATATATATATATATATATATATATATATATATATATATATATATATATATATATAATGCAATGAAATATCTATGATCGTCGGCAAATCACTGATGAGGGACTTATTTTATTACATGTCATCCATGTGCAACCAGCAGTATTCTTCTCCCCATTTTTTCACATATATTTACCTAAACTACGATTCTGTTTTTTTCTCTCTCTCTCTCTTACTGCTCCCTCGCTCTCTCTGTTTCTCCTACTTTCTTTCGCCCCCTCTGTCATGTCAGTTAACTCTTCCTCACACTTCCACTCATTCACTCACTGTTTCTCCTCTTCTCACTTCACCCCGTTCGCGACGAAATCATTTTCTCTCTTTCTCACATTTGAATTCGCTCCTGAAAGGTCTTTTTTCTAAGCGCTCATATATTCACCTAGCTTATGCTAACAGAATAACTATGAAGCTTGTTCCCTTCCTTCTACGGTTAGCTATCCTCTTTGTTGTTATCTTGTTTCACTCGCTTTACGCGTTTTAATTGTCCTAATAACTTAATTTAGTTATTATTGCATCGACGTGAGGTATATGATTTTTAATGCAATGAAATATCTATGATCGTCGGCAATTCACTGATGAGGGACTTATTTTATTACATGTTATCCATGTGCAACCAGCAGTATTCTTCTCCCCATTTTTTCACATATATTTACCTAAACTGCGATTCTGTTTTTCTCTCTCTCTCTCTCTCTCTCTCTCTCTCTCTCTCTCTCTCTCTCTCTCTCTCTCTCTCTCTCTCTCTCTCTTACTGCTCCCTCGCTCTCTCTGTTTCTCCTACTTTCTTTCGCCCCCTCTTTCATGTCAATTAACTCTTCCTCACACTTCCACTCACTCACTCACTGTTTCTCCTCTTCTCACTTCACCCCGTTCGCGACGAAATCATTTTCTCTCTTTCTCACATTTGAATTCGCTCCTGAAAGGTCTTTTTTCTAAGCGCTCATATATTCACCTAGCTTATGCTAACAGAATAACTATGAAGCTTGTTCCCTTCCTTCTACGGTTAGCTATCCTCTTTGTTTTTATCTTGTTTCACTCGCTTTACGCGTTTTAATTGTCCTAATAACTTAATTTAGTTATTATTGCACCGACGTGAGGTATATGATTTTTAATGCAATGAAATATCTATGATCGTCGGCAAATCACTGATGAGGGACTTATTTTATTACATGTTATCCATGTGCAACCAGCAGTATTCTTCTCCCCATTTTTTCATATATATATATATATATATATATATATATATATAACTGACAGAGGGGGCGCAAGAAGGTGAGAGAAACTCGGCTGCGTTTGTCTGTTTCTCTCTTACTGCTTCCCCACTCTCTCTGTTTCTCTCACCTTCTTGCGCCCCCTCTGTCAGTTACACTTTCACTCGACTGACCTCTTCCTCACCTTCCACTCACTCACTCTCTGTTTCCCCCCTTCTCACTTCCTCCCGTTTTGGCTTGTAGTGGGTCTCTTCTTGATTACATCTCACACACATCGGACGGTCTGTACCTCTCTCGCTCATGAAATCCACCCAAATTATGCTGAACGAACAACCATGCTGCTTGTTTATTTTCCTATCTTCGGTTTGCTTTTATCCTTCTATGTTGTTTACTTGTCCCTCTCGCTTTACGCGAATTACTGGTCCCAATAACTTTTTTTAGTTATTGCTCGCACCAACCTGAGGTATCTGATTTTTAATGCGATGTATATACCAATGATGGTTGGAAAATCACTGACGAAGGACTATTTTTATCATATGTAGCCCATTTGCAACCATGCAGTATTCTTCTTTCTTCTCATGTTTATATATATATATATATATATATATATATATATATATATATATATATATATATATCGGTATATAACTGCCTGAGGTTTATATTGCTAACTCTATACCAAGTTATCTCTATATGTAGCGATTATATATAAAGAAAGAGGGCGCAGGGTTATAGATGCATAGATAGATAGATAGATAGATAAACTTTCTATTTATTTGCCACCAGGGCATAAATGATTGGGACAAATACAAAGGGAGGGGGAGTTTACATACAATGAAACGAGTACAAAAATATAACAAACAAAATAAAACAATCGAAGTCCTCAATGGGGAGGGGGTCGCACACACCCCCGAATAGTTTTGGGGGTCGCACACACCCCCGAAAAATGTGCAACCCTTCTCCTCGGGAGCATAAAGAGAGGGTGCTGCCTTCTTCTCCTATTCTTTCCACCTACAGGCTGATGTAGAGAGAAGGCCCATTCACTCGGGCCATTCTCGCCACTTTCACCCACCTTTCATAAAACTGGCTGGGGTGGAGCACCTCTATCTCCATCCTGACCCTTCTTCCGAAATGATATCGGAAGAAAAGGACCAGTTATTAGCCGAAGAGAAAGGTGTCCGAACTTAGTCCTTTGAAACACGTCCACCATACAACCTCTTTCACCATGGCTATTACACAGAGGAAGACCGCCTCTCCGTTTTTGAAGGAGGGAGGCGGTTTGATCGTAACAATGGACTCGGTGGTTAACCGGATTGGTCCAACCCGTGACAGCAGTCGTCCCACATAGCCCCACAGGTCGGCAACGCCCGGACAGTGTACAAATGCGTGCGCGGCGGTTTCCTCGTCGCGCACGCATCTCGGAAAGATCTTTTTCGACGAGTCCCTACCCGAGCGCCCGTGTCTGTAGAACTTGTCTCGAACGGGAAGAGCCCCACGGTAGCACTGCCAGGCGAGAGACCTCTGGAAGTTGTGCATGGGTCCCGGGCCAAATGTCCTACCGAACAGGATGGTCAGTTCTTCCTCCTCCATGCCTAGAGCTTCTCCCAAGGCGTCGTCGTACCTGCTGGTGACCAACCCTCTATAGAATGTCGAGGTGGAGTCTCCACTGATAGCTGGATCCGCCTGCCAGAGAGCCGTGAGCGCCAGAGCACACGCCGTATGCCAGGCGCCAAGTTTTCTCGGTCTTTGCTTGTCTCAGGATTGCAACTCGGTAAGCGAGACGTTTCTCGGAAAGGCTCGCCTCACAAACGGAGCCCACACCGGTTGACCGGTGAGGAATACCTGGAGGTGCCGTAGCTTTAATGCGAATTTACGCATCTGCAGCCACGGCATCCCCAGCCCTCCTTTCAAAGGGTGTTGACAGCAGATGTATCTCCTCATCAAAGGATCCCACTTCTTCCAAAGGAATTGGAAGAGTGTGCACTTCATTTTGGTGAGCGTTTCACCTGGGCAAGGCACGACAGTCAAGCGGTAATAGATGACGGACGCCATATAAGCGTTCGCCACCTCAGCCCGACCTTTCCGGGATAGTTTGCACTCGGCCCTCTTCTGGGCCTGTGCAAACACCCTGTTCGTTACCTCACCCCAGTTCTTCTCCACCTGGAGGTCTGGTCTGAACCAAACCCCGAGCAGCTACACCGGGCCCTCCGTCCAGCGTCCGACGACGCCGTCGGAGGGCATCGGTTTTCCCCTCCAGGCGCCGAGTTGCCAACCAACGGACTTGTTCTGGTTCAGCTTCGCCCCTGTAAACCTCGTATTCCTCCTGTAAGGTGCCGATCGGCCTGCTTTCCGAGGTACTCGACACAATTACTGTCACGTCATCGGCGTAGGCCGACACTGCTTTCCGCAATCCCGGTTCCAAGGCGATGTCCTGCAACAACTCCAACTTCCGCAGCAGTGGCTCGAGAGCCAGCACATACAGACGGGTGGAGAGAGGGCACCCCTGTCGGATGAACCGCGCGATTTGGAACGGCTCCTATAGGTAGCCGTTCACCTTGACCTTCGAGCAGATGCAGCTGCTGTGCATGGCAGTAATCCAGCCCCTGAAAACGGGTCCGAAACCTGCTGCCGCTAGCACCGCATCCAGGTAACCATGGTCGACCCTATCGAACGCCTTAGATTGATCCAAGTTGATCAGGGCCCCACCAAAGCCGGGTTCATTCCCAACCCTCTCTATGATGTATCGCATGAGGTGGAGGTTGTCATGAATGGACCTGGACGGGATAGCGCATGTCTGCGCATCTCCCACCAGGTTGCCCACGACAAGCGCCAACCTCTTTGCTAACACCTTAGCCAAAATCTTTAACTCCGCATTTAGCAGAGTTCTGGGCCTGAAATTACTTATTTCATCCCCTTGTTCTCGTCCTTCCTCACTAGCGAGACTACGCCCTTGGTCACAGAACAGGGAATTCTCCCGTTCTGTTGCCAGTTGCAGTAGACCGCCTCGAGGAGATCGGTGAAAAATTTCGGCATCGCTACATAAAGTTCGTATGGAAGACTATCGAGACCCGGGGATTTGGTTTGCCGAATTGGCTCAGCACGTCGCCTCTTTCAGCAGCTGAAATAGGCCCTTCGCAGGACTTCGCCTCCTCACTCGAAAGACGCTGTAGGCCGTCGAGGTATGGAAAGAAATCCACATTCCCATCCGGCCCCCACCCCTCCCGAACGGCCTCACACATCTGTCCAGGTTCAAGGATCACACGTCCATCCTGGTCCTTCAAAGACCGGATAGTGGATTTACTCCCACTTTTGGCTTCTGTCACGCAGGCCCAGCTAACAGCTTTGGCCCACTCGTCTCCTAGAGCACGTATTTTGCTTCTGATATCGCAACCTTCGTGCTTCGCGTCGAAAAACTGGTCTAAGGCCGTTCTCGACGCTAGCACTCTGGCTACGTTGCCGCTTCTAATCGCCTCTTCTACTCTATCTACCAACTCCCTTTCCTTCCTATTCCTATCTGAGGCTAATTCCTTACTAAAACCTAACGAGACTACTCTAATCTCTCTCTTGAGAGAGCCCACCACATGCTGTTGACGATAGCCCCGTCAACCGTTCCTTAACTAAAGCGCTAATCCGATCCCTGTAAGCTTTACTTGCCAGTAAGGACAAGTTCAGCTTCCAGTAACCGGGTCCCTGTTTATGCGTTCTATCAAGGTTGACTAAGCAGGTCACTAATTTGTGATCTGAATAGCCAACCATGCGCATCTCTGGACGACTTAGTAGATCCCTATCCTTATTTCTAACTAGGAACCTATCTAGGTACGACCTAAATGATCCGCCGCGGTTAGTCCAAGTCCAGGTTGGCGCAGTCGGAAAATCTAGTCGATATCTATCGGCCAGGTCAAATCGGCCGATTAACCGTTTGAGGCTGTTACACCCCCCTCTATCTGGACATGACCCTACATAGTACCAACGTCCATCTAGCATACTATTCCAGTCCCTCACTAAAAGCAAGGAGCGGGACGTCCCTAGAAAAGTCTCCGGACGTTGGAAGAAGTCCTGCCTCGCTGCCCCAAAAGGGGAATAGGCGGCTACCAGCCTAAAGGCTCCACCTTCATTCCTGCCAACCTCTAGTACCACCAGCCGACCTTCCGGGTCCAAGTGCACCGTCTGCGTTGCGAGTCCCAGGTGTTTTTGCAACAGAACGACAACCCCACTTCCCACCTCCTGGCTGACAAAGAGATGCATAGATCTCAAAGTAGCTGCTGGCGTTCGCTGCTAACCCTGGACTCGCAAATAGCCATGACATTTATACTGCGCGACCTTAGGCCATTTAGAAGTTTTTCCTGCTTCCAAGGTGAGCTCAGGCCCCGCGCATCCTACACTCAATACAGCCATCTTGACGGCGAAGGGGAAGAAAAGAAAAGGCTCCTCCCTCCTTACGTTTCGGAGACAGGGCTGCACAACTTCCATGGGGGTGAGAAAGGGGTTATTGGGTGGGGTGGTGGTTTGTGGTGGTGTGGGGACATCAGAGTGTGGTAGGGTTGGGGTGTTTGGTGTGGTGTGGGTGAGGAAATTTTTCAAGAGGACGCGGTTTATTGGTTTTACACAGGGGGGGCCCACGTCCTCAGGAAAATTGTCTTTTAGTTCTATATAAATGTCTATCTGAATTTTAATCATTTTTAAAGAGGGGTTCTTTGTGTCCCTCGTGAAATTTGGCCCTTCGGTTTGCACCGAAGGGTTTTGTTCAATTTTGTTTACAAGTTTTATATTTTTTGTGTTGAAGTATGTGTATAGCTGTCTGTGTAATTTTTGTTGGTTTTTGTTCTGTATATTTTTGTTTTGTTTTGGGGAGGGGTTATTTTCCTTTGTGTGGGTGTGGTGTGTTTTCTTTTTTCGCTTTATTTTTTGGAAGGCTCCCCCCTCGACTTCTGACGTTAAGGGATCCTCTTCCATGTTGGAGGGGAGGGTTATATTTTAGGGTTTTGTTATGTATGTTGTTGGAGTTGTTTTAGGTGGGAAGGGGTTGGGTGGGACCGTGTTCAGTTTTTTGTTGACTTGTGTTTGTTGTTTTGGGGGTGGTGGTGGTGGTTTTGTTGTATTTGGAGGTGTTGGCAGTAAAGGTTTTTTAGTTTATTGAGGACAGGCAGCCCTCAGGTGACCTCTGCCTCCACAGAGGTAGCAAGCGGGCCGCCTAACATCGACTGCAATGTTCATAAATTGGGAGCCTTCCAGGGACACTCTTTGGGGTATCTTTGCGATACGTTCTGGTTTCATTCGAACCAGAACTTGTATTCCTATACCGCCAAAGTGGCCCCTGGTGGCTTTGCCTATATCAAGTAGTTCATCTTCGTCGTCCAGTATCCCTCCCAGTATCCATCACATATTTGTATCTGGGTCTATACAATTGTTATTTTTTGAGTTTTCTTCCCCATGGAGGTGGGGAAGAAAATGTACTGTTTGGACACAAATGGCGACACCGAGTATTTTTGGGCCACCAATTGGTCCTTCATCAAAATTATCAGATTCACATATAACTTCCCTCTCTCAATAAAAATCATGTCCTTCAACGCGTCTTTTAACACCAGCTCAATTTCGCTATGCGATAATTGAGCTGGTTTTTTGACGCATTTGATATAGTTCTAAAATGAATTGTCCTTAGAACCGTGTCTCTTTTAATATCCTTAGGGGAGATGATGGTGAATTCACCGTTTTCACCAAAGCTCACCTGTTTTCTCCCCTCTTTTAGCAATTCCGCTGCATTACTTATGTCAACTGGGGTGAAAGTTTCGGTCTCCTTAACGACCTGGGCAAAGGATATTCGTGTAGTGGGGTCTTTTTTTGTTTCGTTGCTGTTTTTCTTGTTTTCTTGGGTGCTTGCGTTTTGGTGGTTGTTGTTTGCGGTACAGTTTTTTGGGTTTTCACCCATCTTTTCGTGTTTTGGGTTCACATTTATGTTGTTTTCTTTGTCATTGTTGCTGCTGTTTTCGCTTTTGTGTGTGTTTGTGTTATTTAATTTGTTATTTGTGTTGGTGTCAGTGTAATTTATACATTCTTTCAATTTACTGTTTCCATTGTTTAGGTTATTACCCAAGTTTTTACAATTGTTCGCCAAATCCACTTCCATACTCGCACGCGAAAGCGAGAGAAGGGAAGCTTCAGTAGATTGAGTTACTTGTTCCTCTTTATCACTTTCCCTGGGGGGAGGGGGGGGGGGGGGGGTCAGTGGAGTTTTCATGTATGGTGTCCACTATTGTAAGTTGGTATACACATTTTTCAAAGTAGTTTTTACCCCCAAAAAGTGGTAAAAATAAAATAACCACCCGTCTGCAAGTCCAGGCGGGAGGTTAGGTCACACAAATAAAACAAATGAAACACAAATTCAATCAAAAACGTAATACAAATCCAAAAAGGCTGCAGCCGAAGTAATACACGTCTACTATCAACGATAGATAGATAGATAGATATGTTTCTTTATTAGACACAGGGGCACAAAAGAAGGGGACAAATACAAAGGGGGAAGTTTACATACAGTAAAAACGTGTAAATTACTATCACAAATGCAATTTAAAAATTAATCGATTTTCCCCAATAGGGGGAGACATTTCATATGGGTAACACATACCCCCCCCCCCAAATGTATAACCCTCATCTCCAGGAGTACAAAGAGTTTGTACTCCTTTCCTCTCTTCCTCTCTTTCCTCAACCTACAGGCTGATATAGAGAGAAGGCCCATTCACTCGGGCCATTCTCGCCACTTTCAGCCACCTTTCATAAAGCTTGATGGGTACAACACCTCTCTTCCATCCTGATTCTTCTTCCAAAGTGGTATTTGAAAAAAGAATCAGTTGTTGGAGAGAAAGGTGTCTGACCTCAGCCCTTTTAACCTCGTCCACCATACAACCTCTTTCGCCATAGCTATCACACAAAGGAAAACCACCTCTCCTTTGTTTTTGAAGGATGGTGGCGGTTTGATCATGACAATGGACTCGGTGGTCAACCGGATTGGTCCCACCAGCGACAATAGTCATTCTACATAGTTCCACAGGTGGGTAACGCCCCGGCAGTGTATGAATGCGTGCGCGACGGTTTCTTCGTCTCGCACGCATCTCGGACAGATCTTTTTCGAAGGGTCCCTGCTCGGGCGCCCATGTCTGTAGAGCTTGTCTCGAACTGGTAGAGCTCCTCGGTAGCACTGCCAGGCCAGGGACTTTTGGAAGTTGTCCATCGGTCCCGGGCGGAAGGTCCTACCGAACAGACTGGCCAGTTCGTCTTCCTCTACGCCTAGAATTTCTCCGAGCACGTCGTCGCACTTGCTGCGGATCAACCCTCTATAGAATGACGAAGTATAGTCTCCACTGACCGCCGGGTCCGCCTGCCAGAGAGCTGTGAGCGCCTGAGCACATTCCTCGGTCTTTTCTTGACCCAGGACTGCAGCTCGGACATCGAGACGAGTCTCGGAAAGGCTCGCCTCACGAACGGGGCCCACACCGGTTGTCCGGTGAGGAATACGTAGAGATGCCGCAGCCTGAGCGCGTGTTTGCGCATCGTCAGCCACGGCATTCCCAGCTCTCCGTTGGAATGGGGTTGGCAGCAGATGGATCTTCTCACCAAAGGAGCCCGCTTCTTCCAAAGGAATTGGAAGAGCGCGCGCTCCATTTTGGTGAGCCTATTGGCTGGACAAGGCACGACGGCCAAGCAGTAGTAGATGACGGACGCTATAAAAGTGTTCACCACCTCCGCTCGACCTTTCAAGGATAGTTTGCACTCGGCCCACTTCTGGGTGAGTGCAAACACCTTGGCCGTCACCTCGTTCCAATTCTTCTCCACCTGGAGCTCCGGACCAAACCAGATCGCGAGCAGCTTTACCGGTCTTTCCGTCCAGCCTCCGACTACGCCATCGGAAGGCATCAGTTGACCTCTCCACGATCCGAGTTGCAAACCGATGGACTTGTCCCGGTTCAGCTTCGCTCCTGTGAACCTTTCGTATTCCTTCAGTAAGGTGCCAACTTCCTCGATTTGCGAGGTGCTCGACACCATTACTGTCAAGTCGTCGGCGTAGGCCGACGCCGCTTTCCACAGTCCCGGTTCCAGAGGGGTGCACTGGAATAGCTCCAACTTCCACAGTAGTGGATCAACAGTCAGTACGTACAGAAGAGAGGAGAGAGGGCATCCGTGTCGAATGGATCGCGTGATAAGGAACGGCTCCGAGAGGTAGCTGTTCACCTTGACCCTTCAGCAGATGTTGCTGTTGTGCATTGCAGCAATCCAGCCCCTAAACACAGGTCCGAAGACTGCCGCCTCGAGCACCGCATCCAGGTAACGATGGTCAACCCTATCGAAAGCCTTAGACTGATCCAAGTTGATCAGGGCCCAGCCGGAGATTTGGGTTTGCCGCATTGGCTCAGCGCGTCCCCTATCTCAGCGGCTGAAATCGGCTTTTCGCAGAACTTTGCCTCGCTGTCCGAGAGTCGCGGTAAGCCGTCGAGGTATGGACCGAAATCCATAGCCCCTCCCGCCCTATCCGAACAGCTGAGCAAAGTGCCGCTGAAAGGCCGCGCACATCTGCTTCGGCTCACGTATCACGCGTCCGTTTTGGTCCTGCAAAGACTGAATCGTGGACTTGTTGCCACTTTTTGCCTCCGTCACCCGGGCCCAGCTAACAGCTTTGGCTCCCTCGTTACCCAGAGCACGTATTATGCTTCTGACAACGCAGTCCTCGTGCTTTGCGTCGAAGAACTGGTCCAAAGCTGTTCTCGTTGCTAGCACGCTGGATACGTTGCCACTTCTAATTGCCTCTTCTTCTTTATCTATCAGTTCCTTCTCGGTCCTATTTCTATTTAACGCTAATTCTTTACTAAAAACTAACGAGTCTAATCTAACTGCCCTCTTGAGAGAGTAGCACCATATGTTGTTGACAATGGCCCCTGTCAAGTGCTGTTTAACTAAAGGGTTAATCCGTCTACTGTAGGTTTTGCATGTCGGTAGCGACAAGTTCAGCTTCCTGTAGCCGGGTTCTTGTCTATGGGTTCTATCAAGGTTGACCATGCAGGTCACTAGTTTGTGATCTGAATAGGCAACTATAAACATTTGTTGACAGCTTAACATGTCCCTATCTTTATTTCTAACTAGAACCCTATCTAGGTACGATCTAGATATTCCGCTGGGATTTGTCCACACACCCACAGTAGCACAGTCGGAAAATCTAGTCGATATCTATCGGCCAGGTAAAATCGGCCGATTAACTGGTGGAGGCTGTTACACCCCCCTTTATCGGGACATGCTCCCACATAGTCCCAACGTGCATCTAGGATTCCATTCCAGTCACCCATTAAAAGCAAGGAACGGGACGTTCCCAGAAAAGTCTCTAGACGTTTGATGAAATCTGGCCGCGGTGATGGGGCATATGTGGCCACCAGCCTGAAGGCTCCACCTTCACTACCGTCAACGTCTAGGACCACCAGTTGACCCTCGGGTCCAGATGTACCGTCTGTGTTACGAGGTCCAGGTGTTTCCACAGCAAAACGTCAACCTCGCTCCCAATCCCGGCTGACAGAGAGATGCGTAGATCTCAAAGTCGTCGAAGATGGGGGGCCAGCTATCGCTCGCTGTGGATCCTGGACTCGCAAATGGCTACTACATCCATACATTGCGACCTGAGGTCGTTTAAGAGTTTGCCCTGTTTCCAGGGCATCCCCAGGCTGCGTACAGTCACACAACCAAACCTTATATTGGCCATGTTGGTGGTGAAAAGTTAAAAGAGGAAAAGAAATCACTCACCTCTTCGTCTCCTGGGGACCAGGCTGCCCGATTTCGATGGGGGTGTTGGAGGGGTTTTCTGGGTGGGTGGTGGTTTCCTGCGGGGTTGGGACGGAGATGTTTGGTGAGTTGGGGGTGTCTGGTGGGATGGGGGGGGGGATTTGAGAAGGATGCGGTTAAGTGGTTTCACGCAGGAATTCCCCACATCCTTTTCAAATGTTTCTTTTAGAGACCTATATGTTTGCATAGGGACCCTAATCAGTTTTAGGTTCGGTTTTTTATTATTTTTATTAGTGTGTGCGAAAGTTTTTGCTTCGGTTTTCACCGAAGGGTTGTTCGTCATGGTCTCCATTAGTGTTTTGTTTTCAGTGTTTATGTATGTGTAAGTGTAATGTTCTTGTGCTGTGTTTGTTTTTGTCTGTAGTTTTTGTGTACTTTCGTTTTGTTGTAGGTGTTTGTGTTTGGACTGATGTCGTGGTTTTGTTTTAGGGACGGGGGATTTTGTTTGTAATGTTTGTGTTGTTTGTGTTGGTGGTTTGTATGTTTGTAGTGATGTTTGTTGCTTTTTTGTTCATGTGGTGTCTTTTCTTCTTTCTTTTCGTCCCTTGGTGATGATGAGGGGGGCCTCGTCCGTTGTGGTGTCTGTGTTATTTGGAAGGGGTATGTTTTGGGGAGCTGTTGTGTTTGTGAGTGTTTTTGCAGTGGTTTTAGGTGGAGTTGGGTTGGGTGGGACTGTGCTTGCAGTTTGGTTTGTTGTTCTTGTTTTGGTTGTGTTTGCGTGTTGTTGTTGTTGTTGTTGTTGTTGTGGTGGTGGTGGTGGTGGTGGTGGTGGTTGTGTTATTTGTTTTGGGTGTCGGCAATAGTGCCTCTTTTTTTGCAGCTAGCTGAGGACAGTAAGCCTTCAGGTGACCACTGCTTAAACAGTGGTAACATGAAGGCCGCCTACACCCAACAGAAATGTTTATGTATGAAATCCCATCAAGAGGCACACGTTGGGGTATATTAGCTATCCGTTCTGGCCTCATTTGGACCAGAACTTCCATGCTTGTACCATTGAATGTGCCTCTGGAGGACTTTCCCACTGAAATGATGGTGTCTTCATCGAAATCGATGAAGCCAGTCAAAATCCACCAGACGTTTACATTTGGTGTAATGTTCGAAATTTTAATTTTCTGGGTTCTTTTTCCCATATATGTGGGGAAAAAGGTGTAAAGGGGGGGGGGGACACAATTGGCGACACAGAATATTTTTGTGCTGTCAATTGGTCTTTCATCAACAACAAAATGCTTCCAAAAAGTTAAACTTTTTGGATGAAGGCAATATCCTTCATTGAATTTTTCAGAACCAGTTCAATGTCGTTTTGGGATAATTAGACTGTTTTTTTTGACACTTTTGAAACTGTCCTTAAAATTATTGTTTGTAGGATAGTTTCTCTACGTAACTATTGAGGAGAAGTGATGCTGAAAGCACCACTCTCACCCAAAGTTACATACTGCTTTGCATCTCTTACAACTCCCTAGCATTGGAGATGTCAAGGTATATATATAGTTCCGTCTTTTGGACGGTTTGTGCAAAGGAAATATTTTCCTTGTTTGTGGAGTTGTTCGTATTGCTGTTGTTGGTGATGGTGTTGTTGTTATTATTGTTGCTGTCGTTGTTGTTCTTGTTGTCATTATTGTTGTTGTTGCTGTTGTTGTTGTTGTCACTGATGTTGATATTGTTCGTATTTGCCTTGGTGTTAGTGTTGTTGGTGTCTTTGATGCTGGTATTTTTCTTTGTTGTTGTCATTTTTTTTTCATCATCATTATTGATGTTGTTATTTTTATTGTCATTGTACTGTTTGGTGTCATTTGGATTTGAATTCTTTTTTACAATTTGGTTTCTTATTTGCATCTCCATAGTATCTATGGAGAAGGAAAGGGAAGAAGACGATGTTGACTGCGAGCTATGTAGTCATACCGACTCTCCACCACCATTATCGCCAAACGCAGCGTTCATCGTGTAAGCAAACTTCTTACGATATTGCTTTTTCAGAATTCGATAGATAAAAATTTTCAAACGAATATTTCACCCCTGGTGGGGGGGGGGTGAAAATGAGTTGACCCACCGCGTGAAGGTCCAGACGGGGGGGCGGTCAAACTACACAATAATATCAAAATTGAACAAAAACTTACGGTTTTTCCACCATAAATTTACAAAAATTTCGGAGCGAAGTAAACAACGTCTAAGTAGACAGATATGTTTCTTTATTAGCCACAGGGGCACAAAAGAAGGGGAAAAATACAAAGGGGGAAGTTTACATACAATAAGAACGTGTAAAATATTATCACAAATGCAATTTAAAAACAGAGACATTTCATATGGATAACACAAATCCCCGAAAAAATGTGCAACTCTCATCTCCAGGAGTACGAAGAGTTTGTACCCCTTTCCTCCCTTCCTCTTTTTCCTCAACCTACAGGCTGATATAGAGAGAAGGCCCATTCACTCGGGCCATACTCGCCACTTTCACCCACCTTTCATAAAACTTGCTGGGGTACAGAACCTTTCTCTCCATCCTGATTCTTTTCCCAAAGTAGTATTTGAAAAAAAGAATCAGTTGTTGGCCGGAGAGAAAGGTGCCCTTTTAACCTTGTCCACCATACAACCTCTTTCGCCATAGCTATCACACAGAGGAAAACCGCTTGTCTTCGTTTTTGAAAGGGGGAGGCGGTTTGATCGTGACAATGTACTCGGTGGACAACCGGATTGGTCCCACCCACGACAGTAGTCGTTCCACATAGCCCCACAGGTCAGCAACGCCCGGGAAGTGTACGAATGCGTGTGCGACGGTTTCCTCGTCACGCACGCTTCTCGGACAGATCTTCTTCGAGGGGTCCCTACCCAGGCGCCCGTGTCTGTAGAGCTTGTCCCGAATGGCTAGAGTTCCTCGGTAGCACTGCCAAGCCTGGGACCTCTTGAAGTTGTCCATCGGTCCCGGGTCAAACGTCCTACCGTACAGACTGGGTAGCTCGTCTTCCTCCATGTCCAGAGCCTCTCCGAGAGCGTCGCCGCATGAATGTTGAGATTGAGTTTCCACTGATTGTTGGATCCGGTTGCCAGAGAGCTGTGAGCACCTGGGTACATTCAATGTGCCAGTCGCCCAATTTTTCGGTCTTTGCTTGACCAAGGATTGCAGCTGGGCGAGTGAGACGAGTCTCGGAAAGGTTCGCCTCACAAACGGGGCCCACACCGGCTGACCGGTGAGGAATGCCTGGAGGTGCCGTAGCCTTAATGCGTGTCTACGCATCGTCAGCCACTGCCACCCCAGCCCTCTGTTCGAAGGGTGCCGACAGCAGATAGATCTTCTCACCAAAGGAGCCCGCTTCTTCCAAAGGAATCGGAAGAGCGCGCGCTCCATTTTGGCGAGCGTTTTCGCTGGGAAAGGCATGACGGCCAAGCGGTAGTAGATGACGGACGCTATAAAAGTGTTCGCCACCTCCGCTCGACCTTTCAGGGATAGTTTGCACTCGGCCCACTTCTGTGCGTGTGCAAACAACCTTCCCGTTACCTCGTCCCAGTTTTTCTCCACCTGGAGGCCCGGTCCGAAACCTGACCCCGAGCAGCTTAACCGGTCTTTCCGTCCAGCGTCCGACTAAGCCGTCGGAGGACATCGGTTTGCCCCTCCACGTTCCGAGTTGCAAACCGATAGAATTTTCCCGGTTCAGCTTGGCTCCTGTAAACCTTTCGTATTCCTCCAGTAAGGTGCCGATCTCCCCGATTTCCGAGGCGCACGACACCATTACTGTCATGTCATCGGCGTAGGCCGACACCGCTTTCCGCAATCCCGGTTCCAAGGGGATGCCCTGCAACAGCTCCAACTTCCGCAGTAGTGGCTCGAGAGCCAGCACATGCAGAAGGGAGGAGAGAGGGCATCTCTGTCGGATGGATCGCGTGATTCGGAACGGCTCCTAGAGGTAGCCGTTCACCTTGACCCTCGAGCAGGTGTTGCTGCTGTTCATTGCAGCAATCCAGCCCCTGAAAATGGGTCCGAAGCCTGCCGCCGCGAGCACCACATCCAGGTACCGATGGTCGACCCTATCGAACGCCTTAGATTGATCCAAGTTGATCAGGGCCCCACCAAAGCTGGGTTCGCTCCCTACCCTCTCTACGATGTATCGCATGAGGTGGAGGTTGTCGTGTATGGACCTGGACAGGATTGCGCATGTCTGCGCTTCTCCCACCAGGTTCCCGACAACAAGCGCCAATCTCTTTGCTAACACCTTGGCCAAAATCTTTAACTCTGTGTTTAGCAGAGTTATGGGCCAGAAGTTATCTATGTCATCCCCTTGTTCTCGTCCTTCCTCACCAGCGTGACTACGCCCTTGGTCACAGAACTGGGAATTCTCCCATTTTGTTATCAGTTGCAGTAGACCGCCACGAGGAGACCGGAGAACAAGTCTGGCATCGCCTTATAAAGTTCGTATGGTAGACCATCGAGACCCGGAGATTTGCGTTTGCCGCATTGGCTCAGCGCTTCCCCTCGGCGGCTGAAATCGGCCTTTCGCAGGACTTCGCCTCCCCGTCCGAGAGCCGCGGCAGACCGTCGAGGTATGGACCGAAATCCATGGACTCACCCGGCCCGACGCCCCTCCCGAACAGTCGTGCAAGGCGCCGTTGAAAGGCCGCGCACATCCGCTCGGGTTCAAGGATCACGCGTCTATCCTGGTCTTTCAAAGACAGAATCGTGGACTTGTTTCCACTTTTTGCCTCTGTCACTCGGGCCCAGCTAACAGCTTTGGCTCCCTCGTTACCCAGAGCATTATTTTACTCCTGACAACGCAGCCCTCGTGCTTCGCGTCAATGAACTGTTCTAGGGCCGTTCTTGACGCCAGCACGCCGGCCACGTTGCAACTCCTAATCGCCTCTTCTACTCTATCTATTAATTCCCTTTCAGTTATATTCCTATCTGATGCTAATTCCTGACTAAAACCTATCGATTCTATTCTAATTTCTCTCTTGAGAAGGCCCCACCACTTGCTGTTGACAATTGCCCCCGTCAACCGCTTCTTAACTAGAGTGCTAATCCGCTTACCGTAAGCTTTGTTTGTCGGTAAGGACAAGTTTAGCTTCCAGTAACCGGGTCCTTGTCTATGGGTTCTATCAAGGTTGACCACTCCGGTCACCAATGTGTGATCCGAATAGTGAACCATGAACATTCGTGGACAGCTTAATATGTTCCTATCCCTATTTCTAACTAGGAACCTATCTAAGTACGACCTAGATGTTCCGCTATGATTAGTCCACGTCCACAGTGGCACAATCGGAAAATCTAGTCGATATCTATCGGCCAGATCACATCGGCCGATTAACCGTTTGATGCTGTTACACCCCCCTCTATCGGGACATGCCCCTCCATAGTCCCAACGTGCATCCAGGATAACATTCCAGTCCCCCACTAAAAGCAAGGAGCGAAACGTTCCCAGAAAAGTTTCTAGGCATCTGAAGAAGTCCGGTCGCGGTGTCCCAGATGGGGCATACTCTGCCACCAGCCTGAAGGCTCCACCTTCACTACTGCCGACGTCTTGAACCACCAGTCGACCCTCCAGGTCCAGGTGTACCTTCTGTGTGGCAAGACACAGGTGTTTTCGTAGCAGAATGACAACACCACCCCCACCCCCGGCTGACAGAGAGATGCGTAGATCTCAAAGTCGTCGAAGATGGGGGCCAGTTGGCGCTCGCTGCTGATCCTGGACCCGCAAATAGCCATTACATCCACTCTGTGCGACCTGAGGTCATTTAAGAGTTTGTCCTGTTTCCAGGACATCCCCAGGCCGCGTGCATTCACACATCCAACTCTTATATTGGCCATGTTGGTGCTGAATAGTTAAAAGGGGAAAGGAAATGACTTACCTCTTCGACTCCTGGGGACCAGGCAGGCTGCACAATTTCCATGGGGGTGTTGGAAGGAGTGTTTGGTGGGTTGGTGGTTTGTGATGGGGTGAGGACATCAGTGTGTGGTGTGGCTGGTGTATTTGGTGGGGTGTGGGTGTCTGAGGTGGGGGTGAGGAAACATTTCAATATGACGCGGTTAAGTGTTTTGGTGCAGGGGGCCCCACATCCATTGGATGGTTCTTTTTCAGTGTTATATAGGTAACCATTGGGACCCTAATCATCTTTAGGTGCAGTTTGCCCGCTGCGTAGGTGAAAGTGATCCCTTCGGTTTCCACCCAAGGGTTATTGTCTAATGCTTTCATCAAAGTTTTATTGTTCTTGTTAATGTATAGTGTTTTTGTTGTGTTGTGTTTGTTTGTTTTTTGTTGTTGTTCTTGTGCGTGTTTGCGTTTTGTAGTATGTGTTATGTTTTCAGGAGGGTGGGTTTTTT
Source organism: Eledone cirrhosa (assembly GCA_964016885.1). NCBI lineage: Eukaryota > Metazoa > Mollusca > Cephalopoda > Octopoda > Eledonidae > Eledone > Eledone cirrhosa. The sequence goes on from OZ024743.1 coordinate 335,925,568, forward strand.
TGTTTGTGATGTTTGTTCTGTTTGTGCTGGTGGTTGTGTGTTTGTTGCATTTTTTTAATGTGGTGCCTTCTTTTTTTCCTTTTCACCTTTTGGAAGGGTTCTCCCTCGTCGTCACTGGTTGACGTTGATACAGAGTCCCCTTCCGTGTTGTTGGGGAGGGGTATATTTTGGGGTTTTGTTGTGGTTGCTGTTGTATTTGTTTAAGGTGGGGAGGGGTTGGGTGGGACAGTGTCTTGTGTTGTTATTTTTCCGTGTTGTTGTGGTTGTTGTTGTTATGGTGGTGGTGGTGGTGGTGGTTGTGTTGTTGTGTTCGGGGTTCGCAGAAGAGCTTTTTTTTTAATCGTTAATTGAGGACAGGCAACCCTCAGGTGACCCCTGCTTAAGCCGCCTTCCCTCCACTGAAATGTTTATATAGGTTAGCCCGTCCAGAGGCACTCGTTGTGGGATATTAGCTATTCGTTCTAGGCTCATTTGCACCAGAACTTCTACGCTAGTCCCACTAAATACACCTCCGGAGGACTTTCCTACTGAGATTATCCTGTCTTCATCAAAATCAATGAATCCACATAGTATCCACCAAATATTTACATTTGGTGTGATACTCATAATTTTTATTTTGTGTGTCCTTTTTCCCCTGTATGTGGGGAGAAGGTGAAACGGGGCGACACAATGGGTGATACAGCGTATTTTTGTGCCGTTGGCTGGTCATTCATTAGCACTGAAATGCTACCAAACAGTTTTCCTCTTTGGATGAAGGTTATGTCCTTCATAGCATCTTTTAGAACCAACTCAATTTCATTTTGTGATAATGAGCTGGTTTTCTAGTTTCGTTAGATATTGTCCTGAAAACCACAGTTTTCAGAACAGCCTCTCTACGTAATACCTGTGGGGAATTGATGCTAAAAGCACCGTTTTGTCCAAAAGTCACGCATTGTTTTGCCTCTTGTAGTAGTTGTTTTGCATTAGTTATGTCAATTGGCGTGTATAGTTCTGTTTTTTTTACAGTTTGTGCGAACGTTGTTTTGGTGTTGTTGTCTTTCTGGTTGTTGTTGTTGTTGTCACTGTTGTTGCTGTTGTTCATATTTTCCTTGGCGTTGGTATTGTTCCAGTTGTTGGTTGTGGTGTTATTGTTATTGTTATTGTTGTTGGTGGTGGTATTATTTACCCGGTTTGGTTCCGTGGTTGCAATATTTACAACGTTTTTCGATAAGGCGAGGGGGGGAAGGCTGCAATCTTTGTACTCCTACCTTCCCTCCGCCACTTTTCTTAGTGGGCGTGGCACTCGCTACAGTGTGCGAGGTTGAAATGGCATCCATTATTGACTACCAAGTCTACACAGATTTTTGAGATGAAAAGTCGCCCCAAAAGGCCCAGACAAGGGGTTAAACTAAACAATACTAACAAATTGAACAATGAACTCATAGTTATTTTAGCAATAATCCGTAAAAAATCCGAAGCGAAGTAATGCACGTCTATCAAGCACGAAGATAGATAGATAGATAGATAGATAGATAGATAGATAGATAGATAGATAGATAGATAGATAGATAGATAGATAGATAAATATGTTTCTTTTTATTTACCACCAGGGCATCAAAAAGTGGGACAAGTACAATGGGGGGAGTTTACACAAACTGGCGAGTAAAGAATACAAATAACAAATATAGAATTAACAATAAAGTTCTCAATAGGGAGGGGGCGTTTGGGGGTCGCACACACCCCCGAAAAAGTGTGCAACCCCTTCTCCTCAGGAGCACAGAAAGAGGGTGCTCCCTCGTTCCTTCCTCTTTTCCACCTACAGGCTGATGTAAAGAGAAGGCCCATTCACACGGGCCATTCTCACCACTTTCACCCACCTTTCATAAAAACGACTGGGGTGGAGCACCTCTCTCTCCATCCTGATCCTTCTTCCGAAATGATATCGGAAGAAACGGACCAGTTGCTGGCCAGAGAGAAAGGTGCCTGACCTCAGTCCTTTTAGACGCGTCCACCATACAACCTCTTTCACCATGGCTATTACGCACAGAAACACCGCCTCTCCTTCATGTTTGAAGGGGGAGGCGGCTTGATCGTTACAATAGACTCGGTGGTCAACCGGATCGGTCCCACCCTTGACAGCAGTTGTTCGACATAGCCCCACAGATTGGCTACGCCCGAGCATTGTACCAATGCGTGTGAAACGGTTTCCTCGTCGCACACGCATCTGGGACAGATCTTTTTGGCGGGGTCCCTACCCGGGCGCCCGTGTCTGTAGAGCTTTTCTCGAACGGGTAGAGCCCCTCGGTAGCAGTGCCAGGCCAGGGACTTCTGGAAGTTGTCAATAGGTCCCGGGCTGAATGTCCTACCGAACAGGCTGGCCAGTTCGTCTTCCTCCATGTCTAGGGCTTCTCCGAGGGCGTCGTCGCCCCTGCTGCGTAAAAGCCCTCTATAGAATGTTGCGGTGGAGTCTCCACTGATAACCGGGTCCGCCTGCCAGAGGGCGGTGAGCGCCTGGGCACACTCAGTGTGCCAGGCGCCCAGTTTTCTCGGTCTTTGCTTGACCCAGGATTGCAGCTCGGTGAGTGCGACGAGTCTGGGAAAGGTTCGTCTCACAAACGGGGCCCACACCGGTTGACCGGTGAGGAATACGTGGAGGTGCCGTAGTCTTAATGCGTGTTTACGCATCATTAGCCACGGCATCCTCAGCCCTCCTTTCAAAGGGTGTTGACAGCAGGTGGATCTCCTCACCAAAGGAGCCCGCTTCTTCCAAAGGAATTGGAAGAGTGCACGCTCCATAGGCGAGAGTTTCCCTTGGGCAAGGCACGACGGTCAGGCGGTAGCAGATGACGGACGCTATATAGGTGTTCGCCACCTCCGCTTGACCTTTCAGGGATAGTTGGCAACTGGCCCACTTCTGGGTCAGTGCAAACACCCTGTTCGTAACCTCAGCCCAGTTCTTCTCCGCCTGGAGGTCTGGTCCGAACCAGACCCCGAGCAACTTCACCGGGCCCTCCGTCCAGCGTCCGACGACGCCATCGGAGGGCATCGGTTTGCCCCTCCACGTGCCGACTTGCAGACCGATCGACTTGTCCCGGTTCAGCTTAGCCCTGTGAACCTTTCGTACTCCTCCAGTAAGGTGCCGATCGCCCCGATTTCGGAAGCCGTCGACACCATTACTGTCACATCATCGGCGTAGGCCGACACCGCTTTCCGCAATCCCGGTACCAAAGGGATGCCCTGCAACAACTCCAACTTCCGCAGTAGTAGCTCGAGAGTCAACACATACAGAAGGGTGGAGAGAGGGCACCCCTGTCGGATGGACCGCGCGATTTGGAACGGCTCCTAGAGGTAGCCGTTCACCTTGACCCTAGAGCAGATGCGGCTGCTCTGCATAGCATAGCAGTGTTCCAGCCCCTGAAAATGGGTCCGAAGCCTGCCGCCGCTAGCACCGCATCCAGGTAACCATGGTCGACCCTATCGAACGCCTTAGATTGATCCAAGTTGATCAGAGCCCCACCAAAGCCAGGTTCGTTCCCAACCCTCTCTATGATGTATCGCATGAGGTGGAGGTTGTCATGGATGGATCTGGACGGGATAGCAGATGTCTGCGCATCTCCCACCAGGTTGCCCACGACAAGCGCCAACCTCTTTGCTAGCACTTTGGCCAAAATCTGTAACTCTGTATTTAGCAGAGTTATGGGCCTGAAGTTACTTATTTCGTCCCCCTTGTTCTCGTCCTTCCTCACTAGCGCGACTAAGCCCTTGGTCACAGCACAGGGAATTCTCCCGTTCTGTTGCCAGTTGCAGTAGACCGCCTCGAGGAGATCGGGGAACAAGTCCGGCATAGCTAGATATAGTTCGTATGGAAGACCATCGAGACCCGGGGATTTGCGTTTGCCGCATTGGTTCAGCACGTCCTCTATCTCAGCGGCTGAAATCGGCTCCTCGAAGGACTTCGCCTCCCTGTCCGAGAGACGCGGCAGGCCGTCGAGGTATGGACCGAAGTCCCCATCCCCAACCGGCTCCCCGCCTCTTCCGAACAGTCGGGCAAAGTGCCTTTGAAAGGCCTCACACATCTGCTTAGGCTTAAGGATCGCCCGTCCATCCTGGTCTCGCAAAGACCGGATGGTGAATTTAGTTCCACTCTTGGCCTCTGTCACGCGGGCCCAGCTAACAGCTTTGGTCCCCTCGTTCCCTAGAGCACGTATTTTACTTCGGACAACGCAGCCTTCGTGCTTCGCGTCGAAAAACTGGCTCAAAGCCGTTCTCGACGCTAGCACTCTGGCCACGTCGCTGCTTCTAATTGCCTCTTCTACTCTATCTATTAGCTCCCTTTCCTTCCTATTCCTATCCGCAGCTAGAACCTTACTAAATTCTATCGAGACTACTCTAATCTCTCTCTTTCGAGATACCCACCACCTGCTGTTGACGATCGCTCCAGTCAACCGCTCCTTAACTAACGTACTAATCCGGTCCCTGTAAGCTTTACTTGCCGGCAAGAACAAGTACCGCTTCCAGTAACCGGGGCCCTGTCTATGCGTTCTATCAAGTTTGACCAACTTGTGGTCTGAATAGCCAACCATGAGCATTTCTGGACAACTTAAAAAGTCCCTGTCCTTATTTCTAACTAAGAACCAATCTAGGTACGATCTAGATTGACCGCTACAATTTGACCAAGACCAGGTTGGCACCGTCGGAAAATCTAGTCGAAATCTATCGGCCAGGTCAAATCGGCCGAGTAACCCCTTGAGGCTGTTGCACCCCTCTCTATCGGGACATGCCCCTGCATAGTCCCAACGTGCATCCAGGATACCATTCCAGTCCCGCACTAAAAGCAGGGAACGGGACGTCCCTAGAAAAGACTCCAGACGCTGGAAAAAGTCGGGCCGCTCTGTCCCAAAAGGGGCATATGCGGCTACCAGCCTAAAGGCTCCACCTTCACCACTGCCAAGGTCCAGCACCACCAGTCGACCCCCCGGGTCCAAGTGAACTATCTGTGTGGCGAGACCCAGATGTTTTTGCAGCAGAACGACAACCCCACCCCCACCTCCGGGCTGACAGAGAGATGCGTGCATCTCAAAGTTATCAAATGTGGAGGCTAGCTGTCGCATGCTGCTGATCCGGGCCTCGCAGATAACCATCAGATTTATAGATCGTGCCATGAGGTCATTTAGAAGCATTGCTTGCTTCCAAGATGAGCCCAGGCCACGCGCATTTAGACACCCTACTCTTAGCACAGCCATGTTGGTGGTAAGGAGAAAAGGCACTTACCTCTCTGCGTCCAGGGGAGCGGGCCGCTCAATTTCCATGATGGTTGGGGATGGGTTGTTGGGTGGGGTGGTGGTTTGTGGAAGTGTAGGGGCATGAGTGTGTTGTGGGTTGGGGTGTTTGTAGTTGAGTGGGTGTCTGGGTGGGGGGTGGGGAACTTTTGTAGGAGGACGAGGTTGATTGGCTTGGAGCAGGGGGGCCCCACGTCCTCCGTGAAATTTATTTTCAATGTTTTATATAAGTTCATTGGGACTTTAATCATTCGTAAATGAGGTAGTCCCACAGCAGTTAGAAAGTTAGGCCCTTCAGTTTGGACCGAAGGGTTTGCCGAAATTGTGTTCATTGGTTCTTTGTTGTCTGTATTCATGTATGTATATTGTAAAGTTTTTTTTTGCATAGCAGTTAGTGTTGTGTGACGGGGAGGGGTGGTTTGTATATTGTTTGTTTTCTCTTGGGGAGGGTTAATGTTAATAAGTGTGTCTGTGGTGCGCCTCCTCTTCTTTCTTTTTACTATTTGGAAGGGATCTTTTTCGTCTTGCGACGAAAGGGGTTCGTCTTCCTTGTTGGGTGGGAGGGGTATATTTTCTGGTAGTGTTTGCGGTGTGTGTGTTTTTGTATATGTTTTGGGTGGGGAGGGGTTGGGTGGGACAGTATTCTGTGTTGTTTTTTCACGTGTTTGTTGTTGTTGTTGTTGTGGTGGTGGTGTTGTTGGTTTTTGTTGTTGTTGTTGTGGTTGTTTTTGTTGTTGTTGTTGGGGCGGTGTTGGTGTTGGTTGTTGGGGTGTTGGTAGCAGTGTTTTTTTTCGGTGTGAGCTGGGGATAGGCAGCCCTCAGGTGACCTCTATTGCCACAGAGGTAACAGGAGGGACGCCTACCCTCCACAATAATGTTGAGGTGGGTACGGTCATCCAGCATGACGCGCTCAGGGATTTGGGCGATACGTTCTGGCCTTATTTGGGTCAGAACTTCGATACTCGTTCCACTGAACGCGTCGCCGGATGCCTTCCCTATTGATATAAGGTTGTCCTCGTCTAAATTGAGGAAACCGGTTAGTAACCACCAGTAGTTTATGTTTGGGGTGATGATGGTTATCCATATTCTTTGGGGTTTTTTACCCATGTAGGTGGGGAAGAAGGTGTAGTGTGTGGAACGAATTGGCGACACAGAGTATTTTTTCGCCGCCAATTCGTCTTTCATCAATATGGATAAACTCCCATAGAGTTTATCCTTTTGTATGAAAATAATGTCTTTCATAGCTTCTTTCAGTACTAACTGAATTTCAGCTTGAGATGGTTGTGCTGGTTTTTTTGTTTTGTTTGAAATTGTACGGAATACGACAGTTCGTAATTCCGTCTGTTTTTTTAGTTCTGGAGGCGAATTTATAGAAAAAGAACCCTTTTCGCCAAAAGATACATATTTTTTGGCTTTTTCAAGCATTTCTTTGGCATTTGAAATATCCTCAAGCACATATGTAACTGATATTTTAGCCGTTTGTGTAAAAGATATTTTGTTTTCATTGTTGGTGTTTGAATTGTTTTGTTTCTCGTAATTTGAATTGTTTTCTTTTTTGTTGTTGTTGTCTTTCTCGTTTGGTGTGTTGGTTTTGTCATTGTTTGTGTTGTAATAAATTGGGTTTGCACCCGTATTTAATTGTTTGTCTGGCATATCGCCTTTTACCAAGTCTTTTCCAACGTTGGCGCGAGAAAGCAAAACGCTTTGTACCGCTTGCTTCTTTCTCTCTTCTTCCTTCGTGAGCGTGGCTTTATCGTCAACACGTGCTGCAGACATGGCGTCAATTATTTACCATGTGAGTCAGCAAAAATTTTTGGAGTAGTTTTTACCCCCAAACGGGGTAAAAATACGATGACCACCCGTCTACAGACCTAGCCGGGTGGTTAAAAGGCACGAAGACAACACAATAAAGATACAAACACTTACTGTCAATGGGTAGAATTTCAAAAAGGCAGGAGCCGATGTTATACACGTCTATACTATACGACATAGATAGATAGATAGATAGATTGATAGATAGATAGATAGATAGATAGATAGATAGATAGATAGATAGATAGATAGATAGATAGATAGATAGATAGATAATGAGACAGACACAGAGAAACTGACAAACAAATTATATAAATATATATACAGAGAGAGAGAGAGAGAGAGAGAGAGAGAGAGAGAGAGAGAGAGAGATAGAGGGAGAGAGAGAGAAAGAGAGAGAATCAATGGTAAGGACAGTTGATTATAACTGATCAACTGTCCTTACCATTGATTCTCTTATATAGCTCTAGCAGGAGGTAGGGAACATAATCACTGTTGAACCTCAATTCACGGCCAGCGGATATATACCTTTAGTTGAGCAGATTAGGCAGTTTTTTCACTATTCATGGGTTTTCCTATTTGAGCGAGGTTGCTCTTGATTATACACATGTACTACCACTGTGAAACCTTACTTTGTTTTTACTATATATAGACTCTGGCATAACAAAGAGTGCTGATGTTGGTACCTTCCTCAGTAAACCCACCACTCACACACATACACACACATACACACACATACACACACATACATACATACATACATACATACATACATACATACATACATACATACATACATACATGGTGGCTGCCAATTAGTTTTCGAGTACGGCCACTACTTTATATCCATGTAGAAGAAGCCCTACCGATGTGCTGAACGAGTGTGACTCTTTTTTGTCCAGCCAGCGACTTGAAAACTCTGGTACAAACACTACACTTGTGACAATTATTGACACATAGTGCTGGGCCCATGGTACCATGTGACGACAATATTAGAGAAATCTCCATTGGATACATACATACATACATACATACATACATACATACATACATACATACATACATACATACATACAACTGCCACCAAATTAAAGCACAACCGGCCTGATATTGTAGTTTGGGACCACACATTGAAAACGTGTTCTGTTGTGGAGATCAGCTGCCCACTTGATGTAAACGTTCTCAGAAAAATACAGGAGAAGGAGGACATCTACGGACCATTGATGAGGAGTTTACAAATCCAGTATCCAAGATACACCTTTAGCTTCATACCCATCATTATTGGTGCTACGGGTTATATACCAACCCGCTTGGACCAAAGTATGACCGAACTTGGATTTGCGGACAAAAAGCGCAGCTCCCTAATTCATAGTCTACAAATGGCTACGATAGCTGGCACCTTCAAAATTTGCAAAACATTCTTGCGATTCAAGGGATGACAATTTCTTTTCTTTTACAACCTTGCCACCAGGAAGGTGGCCGGTCAAAAAATAAACTCGAAATTAAGAGAAAGAGAAAACATACATACATACATACATACATACATACATACATACATACATACATACATATAAAAGCGAGATGTTTGTTGGCTGGTTGGTTCCTTCGCCCATCAAACAAAAAGGAAAAGGGACAATCGAAAATAAGTGCAGAAATGGAATAAGAGTATTTATATCCAGGAAGGTTTATTGATACTAGTGTTATTGCTAGCCAACCAGATTGCTATCTGTAGCTGGTGGGGAGACAAACTTAAGGGATTCTCTCTCCATTGTCAGCGATGATCGTGTTTCACGTCGAGCATTTATATGGAATCAAACCTTGGTCGATACACACACACATACGCAAACATACACATACAATTTTATATATAATATAAATAATATAAAAGATTCGAACTTCCATCATTTTGAGAAACCTGGATCAGCCACGCCTATGCAATGGCACACACTTAACAGTCAGGTGGATTATGAACAATCTAGAAGTCACTATTCCCAAGATTCCTCTCATCCCTTTTTCTACCGAGCTGCCGTTCAAATTCTCAAGACTTCAGTTCCCTGTAAGGGCCAGTTATGCCAGGATCATAAATAAATCTTAGGGTCAGATTTTCAAAGTTGTAGGATTGAATATGAGAGAATCGGTTTTTAACCACGGACAGTTATAAATAAAATGGTCACGAGTGGGAGCACCAAGAAATCTTCATAAACTATGCACGAACGTTAAATCGAAGAATCTGGTGTATCTGGAAGATTTTTGATGTTTTTTTTCTTTTTGTCACGGACCCGCACCACAGTCCCGCCGGCTACTGTAATCCAAACAAAGCATCCAATACAGACGTTTTCTCTTCTCTCGGTCTTTTCTTATCTGTTTACCCGGGCGAAGCTAGGTACCTCAGCTTGTATATATATATATATATATATATTTATATATATTATTTTATTTATATATATATATATATATATATATATATATATATATATATATATATATATATAATTTTATTTATAAAATAATAATTGCGTAGACATTACAATACAATAGGAGAGAACATAATAGTACCACTGATGATGTTGCAGATGTGCAACGAAAGAACTTTGATAGATTATATATATATATTTATATCTGTACTTTTAACCGTTGGTCAATCAATGATAAACATTGATTGCCAAATAAATTAACTATGGAGATATAAAAGATACAGAAGCGAAAACCAACCAAACAGTGAGTGTGTTCTGTTATTAATTCTGGCAATATTATAACAATATGACACTCCCCAAATATAACATATATATATATATGTGTGTGTGTGTGTGTGTATATGTGTGTGTGTGTGTGTGTGTGTGTGTGTGTGTGTGTGTGTGTGTGTGTGTGTGTGTGTGTGTGTGCGCGTGTGTGTGTGTGCGTGCGCGCGCGTGTGTGTGTAGAAAAGAGTTTTCCACCTTAAAGTATGTACTTTTTCATAAATAGTATATGAGTATGTATTTATGTGTATAGATGTATAATGTTTATTATAGGCTCTATCTCTCTTCGTGGGTATGCTTATAACTGATTGTCTATGCATATCTTTTCACACGTGTTTTATTTATTAACATATTGAGGAAAATATTGGAAACAAATGATATTTTTCCTGATTTTTTAATGTTTATAACACAGGATGGCATAGATAGAGATAAATAATTTCAAAAAATCTCATCTGTATATCACACAATCTCATAAAATATTGTCCAATGTTTAAGTGGTTACAGGAGTTATTAAAACTTGCATACGTTGCAAGTTGTTTTATAGTTTTATTTTCATTTCTATTTTTATATATTTTATGATGAATGACGTTAGTGCATTCATTAGACACACACACACAAAAAATGACTGTTTGGTTGTTGTTGTTGTTGTTTGTTATGCTTTCTTCTGAATGTTGTCCATTAAACCATTCGATAGTTTCCCTTGTTATAAACAGTTGACAATATTGTCCTCAGTTTGACGACCCAAGAGAAAAGAGGCTTTAATGAAGCTGTGAGGTCATCAAAATATGATATCACACGTCTGAATATCATCCACCTTCAACTAATTTACACCCGCCACCTCTGGATCCCGACCGACAGGGTGGAGAACACATTGTCCCGGAGAACGACGAGGAAGATGCACTGGAACAGCCAATCTATCTCGCGGGGCTCGTGCTTGTGGGTGGCCAACTTCGCTTCGATAACTATTGAGTAAGAATGTGGTCCGGGTCTCCACGGTTACAGGCTCTACCACAAACCTATCAGAGAGCGGCCGATATTGGACAGTTTGCCTGGGCTGGTAGCCGAGCATACCAGGTTTCCACTTAAGTAAGTGTCACAGCATGTGGCATTCCAGACGAGGGGACTACCCCCACGGAACAGGACGATTGTGATACCTTCTGGCTTGTGGTCGTCCTTTTCCTCCTGCTCTGCTGGCTTGAGCTGGGAATGGAAGCCTGCGTAAGGATGAAAGGCAAAGTTAACATCGGCGGGATTTGAACTCAGTCCGTAAAGGGACATAACTGTGCTGCAAAGCATGGCGTCCGACTCTCTACCGATACTGCCAATCCAAAATTAATGAAAACAAATAGATAGGGATTCGTTGAGGTGAATTTAGCGGCTATTTTGAAAGAGAGTTATTACGTTACGGGTACACGTGTCTGTCTAGGGAATGCTTAATAGCTTCTTACACGTTAATTTCATGAGCAGGTTGTTCCGTTGATCGAACAACTGGGACACTTTTCGTCGCAACTAATGGACGTCCTATTCATTCCATATATATATATATATATATTAGGATTGGTGCTCTGCAATAGCGATGTATGTATAGTATATTTGGCAATATACCGTAAGTTTAATTAAACGCCGAAAAGAAGTAAGTGACATAGTCACTACTTTAAAACCAGTAGCGTATGGTCTTCTAAATGTTTTTATTTAAACATACGGTATATTTCATTCAGAAAAAGTTCTAGTCATGTAAAATCATTTGTATATAAATTATAGATGTCTATACTATACTAACGTATTGAATATCATTCTTTATTGTGGTCACCTTCGGATACCCTCTTGTAATCCACCTACTATATATACTACCTTATGAAGAAAACTTTTCAGTACTCCACCAACATGCCAGCATGGAAGATAGGGGATCACTAGAGAACATCAAGATAAAGATTATATCCACACACAGAACAGACGTAATGCCCCGGCAGGTTATTGAAACGACAAACAACAGAAATCCGGCCACAACTACAGAGAAAACTCGAATGGAATAGCAAACCTCACACCATAGCAACTAATAACAATATAAAGAGGTACAGAGACACACAAGAACTTAACTAATAAAATAAACCAGACACACATAGACAGAACAAGAAACCAACTAGTGACAAGTAGAAAAGAGAGGAAATATATAAATGCACGTATAAATAAATATGTAAACAAATAAATACATAAATAAATAAATAAACATAAACACAAAATACCAACAAAAGAAGTCACTGAGAATGTCACAGAATGTGTGACGAAAGAGCTTGGATGACAATAAACAACTAAACAACCATCCGGTTATTAAACTAAACGACTGGGACATTATAATAATAAATTCAAGTGAAATCCAACAAGCGCGTTTCTTTATTGGCAGTATGGCCCACCCAATGTATAACAATGTGTGTTTTAACACAAGTTTTCAAATAAAAAATCTTGTATATATATATATATATAGAATAGCTTACACCGTATTTTTTTTATTAAAGAAATTTTAGTCTGATAATGGGGTTTAGAACCCTCTGAGGGTTCTAAACCCCATTATCAGACTAAAATTTATTTCGTAAAAAAATGTGGTGAAAGCTATTCTATTTTCTAATTTCAAACCTGCTCACTGTTTCAAAACATATTTACACAACTAATCACATTCTTTCTAACCTGACCGCTGCTACGTCACGATTCTTAGCCATTTTTTAATGTATTCTTGGCACGATCACTTTGGAAAATTAATTGTCTAAATTTGAGCTAACTCCTGAAGAGTCGGGTGCTCCAGATGTCCAATGTTATCGGATATCTTAAAATGCGGACGAAACCATGGTAGAGGTAACTAAATATGTTCACTTTTCTCCTAATTTATTTTACACCTAATTCTGTTTAGTTGACTGTATATCTGGTCGATTTATACACGCTGTCGAAATACTCGATAAATACTCCGTCACAACCGCCGCGAAGGGCTGCTTTCGGTTATTTGTCGGAGATTTCTTCATAGAAGCCTTTATTCTTATAGCTTGGTCTAATCGATTTTTTATATGGTTAATATGGTTATATGGTTAATTATGCTAATTGGGAGGGGAAACGGTATATATTTTATCTGGTGATTCTATAGACATGTTTTATGATATATATATATATATATATATATATATATATATATATGTGTGTGTGTGTGTGTGTGTGTGTGTGTGTGTGTGTGTGATGGTAGCTAAGATGCTTCCATAGGAGGTATGTCGGTTGAGCACTCTATGTTCTTACAGAGCATATATATATATATATGTATACATATCTCTATATATATGTATGTATACATGTTTACAAACAAACCGAACATTATAATAAATGTTCGGTAAACCCATACGTACATATATATATGTATGCGTGTATGTATATATATGCATACTACTGTATGTCTGTATAAATATATGTATGTATGTGTACATACATACTTACACTTAAGTACCAGCCGTACTAAGAGTGAGAAATGAAATTTCGTTTCATTCTTTTCCATTTATCGTTTTCGGTGCGCTCGGCCGACTAACTCACTCGATATGCAAATTAGGCTGCTCAGCCATTAATATGCATAAGGAAAGTATATACTTTCAGACGTTTAACCATCTGACAGAAAGGTATACGATGCTGGCGATAGCTAATAAGCTTGAAACTAGTACATCGTTCCTGTGTTAGTGTTGAACAAAAAGGCGACGATGGTTGCCTGAACACTGTACGGTGTAATTCGGGCTGTTTGTTTACAAACAAACCGAACATTATAATAAATGTTCGGTAAACCCATACGTACATATATATATGTATGCATGTATGTATATATATATATACATACTACTGTACGTCTGTATACATATATATATGTACGTGTACATACATACTTAAACTTAAGTATCAGCCGTACTAAGAGTGAGAAATGAAATTTCGTTTCATTCTTTTCCATATATATATATATATATATATATATATATATATATATATATATAAGTGGTAACACAACAGTTAGTTCACCATACCGAGAACAATTGTTCTCGGTATGGTGAACTAACTGTTGTGTAACCACTTCTACCTAACTAGTCCCATCGACTGAGTGCTCTACCATAACGGATATTACCTTCCAGTGATCTACCTCCCCCTCTCTCCCTTTATATATATACACAGATAAAAGCACCAATTAATGGTAGGGTCCAAGCCGTATGAAGATATCGTATGTAGAAGATGTCGTGAAGCAAAGTTTAAAATTCAAAATTTCAACGATATAATTCATTGGAAGCAGAGTCAATATAATACAAATAGTGAAAACAATGAAATTAAACAAAATTCATGGTAAAACTCATTATTTTACGATCGTTTCTGGGGGGTAGTACTCCGTGTGTTCATTCCATTAGTGATCTATGTAAAATATATTACAAATTATCAAAGTAAGAAAATATACATACGTCTTCCCTACCCGCTGTCTTCAGAAATAATGAGTTTTGTTTATTGAAGAATATAAAAACATGTATGAATAAGTAACCTTTTAAGAACAAGGTTGAGATTGACCAATAGTAAAAATAGGAAGGGGAAATATAGATAATTAAGCTGGTAGTAGTAGATGAATAAATTAGCAGTCAGGGGATGAGGTATCGAATGACCTTCAAGAAAAGAAAGTTGCGAGCGTAAAGGAATTTAGACAAATTGTATAGAAATTTCAGAAAAGTGTGGACACTCAAGGAAGTTTAAAGTTGGAGGAAAAGGGGTGCAGATATCAGTGTGTTATATCCAGTAGAATAGTATAGAACAATCCTAAATATTTGTTATTTCTTTGTTCAGGAGGAATAATTTATTCTAAAAATAGAATAAGTAGAGGAATATAGCAGGAAGAAAAGAAAAGTAAAATTTAGATTTAAAAAATATATATATAGGTAAGAAAATAATAAAATTTATGTAAGTATTGTATTGTGTTAGAGTGGTCAGAATGAAGTTCTACCTGTAGGGAATTTTATTTTCGAATAAGAAATCTCATTAATAATCTGGTTTTCTTAATAGGTTTAAATGCATGTCTGTTAAAGTTTTGTTAGAGTGTTGAATATTAGTATTATATATTGGTTTCTAATATAGGCACAAGGCCAGTAATTTTGGGGGAGGGAGGAAGTCAATTAAATCGACCCCAGTTTATGATTGGTACTTTATTTTATCGACCCCGTGAGGATGAAAGGCAAAGTCAACCTCGACTGGATTTGAACTTAGATCATAAAGGGCCGTAACTCTATACTGCAAAGCATGGTGTCCGACGCTCTACCGATACTGCCAATCGACCGCCCTAAGAGTGTTGAATATAATGTAATATATAGTGCTCATTAATAGTTAATTATTTAAAACAGTTATAGGGATGAAATATAGGATTGAATCTATGGAGTAATTCTAATAGCAAAAATATACACACACACACACACACACACACACACACACATATATATATATATATATTTTTTTTATCTTTTAGATTTTTTTCTTTATTTGTTTAGTTGTATTTATAATACTTGAATGTCTTTCTAATTGTATGGTTACATGCGATAATTCATTCTTGTCTTTTATTTAATAGCATGTCTTTCTAGGTTGTCTTCGTTGATTTTTTTTTAAAACCAGAATTAGTAGTTTAGTTTACATATTGATACCTCAACCCATCCTATTTATTTTATAACGTTTGGGATTTCGAGTAATGTAGTTTCTTTTATTGTGTCTAATGTTTTTTTAATGTCTAAAGAAAATTAATTGGCGCAGGAATGCTACCACTGAAAATAAAATGTCGCCGAAGATAGATTAGCGAAATTTTATAAGCGGTGGTTGTGTAGATTAAGAGAGGTTCGGCTGGAAATAATCTGAAAAATTATTAAGCTGGAGTAGGGATTGATTATCATTGTGTAACATATATTTTGTTCCCCGGTTCTAAGTGTCATTTTCTGGTTTGTTATATCCCATTATTATTAAAAAAAACATTATTATTTAATCAGAAGTTTGGGTTTGTGGTCAGGAGTTCGATATTCCGAAATTTTCATATTTTTCAAGAAAAAACACATTTTTGTCAGTTCATATAATTAAATCAATAGAGTATATATTTATTTTATTACACAAGCTTATCAAAAGCAAACAAGTAAAAACAAATAAGACTTATAAAGCAACTTATACACGTCAGAAATGACTGGATTTCCTGGATTTGTGGTTGTAGTCCAGGTCACATTCCCGCACTAGCCCCCAGATATAGTCCCCCATCATTTTTTCATTGTAGTGACCCTGGTACCTCCGCTCTATTTCTTTCACATCTTGGTGGAACCCTTCGCCTTGTTCTTCTGAGTAGGCGCCCATATTGTCCTTGAAATTTTCCAGGTGAGCGTCCAGCATATGGAGTTTAAGCGACATCCGGCATCCCAAGGCGCCAAAAGCCTTTATCAGATCCTGCACCAGTTTCTGGTAGTTTTCAGCTCTGTAGTTGCCCAGGAAGCCCTTAACAAACTGCCTCGAAACAGTTCAATGTTGTTCTCTCAATCCTATTGAGCTTATTGGAGAACTCGGTATACTCAAACACCTTCTTTATCTGAGGTCCAACAAAAATTCCACCTCTGATTTTGACCCCAGATAACTTGGGGAAGAACTCAAGAAGGTACTTAAAAGCGGCTGATTCTTGGTTGAGAGCCTTCACAAACTGCTTCATCAACTCCAACTTAATGTGCAGTGGCGGCATGAGCACAATCCTGGGATCAACCAGTGGCTCCCACATGACGTTCCGAGTCCCAACTATAAATTCTGTTTGCTGCTCCCAGTTCTTTCTTTTGTAGTGGTCAGAGGTGGCTCTGCTGTCCCAAAGGCAGAGGAAGCATTGGAATTTGATAAAGTCTCTTCGAAGTCCAAGCAGGAAAGCCACCATCTTGAAGTCTCCAATGATTTCCCAATTGTACTGGTTGTATTGCACAGCTTCCAAGAGGACTTTCAGACTGTAGTAATCTTCCTTCAGGCAGACTGAATGAGCTAGGGGCAGTGTCGGGAACTTGTTTCCATTGTGCAGGAGGACAGCCTTCAAACTTGTGGTGGAGCTGTCTATAAATAGCCGCCACTCATTGGGCACAAACGTCCTATAACGTCAAACAGTCCAGGCGCGTCATGGCAGAAGCAGAGGCCATCCCTAAGAGTGTTAGAGCCTGAGAAAGGTTCGTGTCGACTTCTCTGACTTGTTACCTGCACTTCCTCCTTGACCAAGTTCCACTGCTTCATCCTGGACAGGAATGCTTAAAACACAACTTACCCTTTATTCAGGGTGCGAAAATCCAGTATCAATAAATCTCTTTAACCCACTTTTTAACAATTTTATACTTTATTGTACTTTTATCATTTTCTTTAGATATTACTCTTTATTTTATAATTTTAATATAACCTGCAACATATTTTAAAAAATCATTTAACATAAGCAAATTAAACTTACATACAACGTAAAATCCAGCATACAAATAATTCTAGTGAATAGCTTAGAATTCCTACAAACCCAAACGTTTAAGTGTTTAATAGCACTTTTTTTTTTTTATTTGGGACCTAAGCAACACAGAAAAGTGATTACAAGCTAGGAACAGAGAACTTTTTTTTGTTTCACGGTGGAGATCCGAGGCTAGATGTGGTTCTGTTATAATTAAGATTATTTTGATTATTAGTATTATCAAGGTTGTCTATTGTACGGATATGTTTCCTGATTTTCATATAACTGTTAGAAGCAAGGTTGTCTGCTAGATTATGATTAGTAAAGAAAGATAGCTTAATTGTAGTTTTATTTTAAAGTCTATGGAACTTACTGTTAAATCGAATTTTTTTTTCTTTTCGAATATATTCAAAATAATTTCGGTATATTTGATGCTAGCTGTCTATCGTATTGTGAATAAAATGAGGTGGCACAACGGCAGGAGTTCATTTTCTTAATTACTGGTTGAATACTTATATTACAGGAAATGTTCAACGATGGATTGATTTTACTTCTAACCGATTTATTGATTTTAAATTAACGAGCATTCGGTAATGAGAAGAAGGGAGGTAGGTGTAAAAGCTAGACTCTATTTTCAATTCGTGCCAACCCTTACATATGGTCATGAATGTTGGGTAATGACCGCAAGAATACGATAGCGAATGCCTACCACACATGTTGTCTCACCTAGCATTGGAGGGATAAAGCTGTATACAGTTCGCTTTTTATGTTATTTTAAATAATTGATGTACCCAGATTTAGAGAGCAATAAACGACCACACACCTCACAAATCAACTCCCTATGTTCTTATTGAGGTTCATACTGTGGCCTTTTCGAAGCTGACGTTTAAGTTTTTCATTATCAGGACGTTTCTCTTCAAACATTCTGCAGCCTTCACTTCGCATGTCCTCACCATTTACCCCTCTTTAAAGCAAGCACTTCCCAGTTCTGAACATTAAAATGTAGATCTTTAAGGTTGTTTTTTATGCAATCCTCATATATTTTTCTTGGTTTGTGCTCAGGGGGTTTCCCAGTGTGCAATTGACTGTAAAATAGTTGTTTTGGGAATCTTTCCTCATTTATGCGCACGACATGGCCTACCCAACGCATTTGAGAGGATATGATGTAGATCAATGCTCGTGCAACCAGCATCTATAAGGATTTGTGTGTCAGGTATTTCTTATTGCCATTCGATGTTTAGGATACGTCTTAAACACTTTTCATTAAAGTGTTCAAGCAAATCGAGTTGTCAACGATGTACTGTCTACGTTTCTGAAGAGTACAACAGTGTACTCAGAATGCAGGCCTTGTACACTAATCTTGGTCTTGATATTGAAGCCATGATCTGCCCACACTCTCTTTTCAAGTTTGCCGAAGGCTACAGAGACCTTCTGAGTGCGTAGCTGTATTTCTGCATCCAGTGAACCACCCGTTGATAATGCACTGCCCAGGTAAACAAAAGTGTCAACTACACCAAACCTAGTTCCAAGCACCATTATATTTGGCTCAATATATGCTTCCCCTGGTGATGGGGTGAACATTACCATATATATATATATAGGAACGAGTAGGACCCCGACGGGTGAGCTCAAGCCGTTTCGACGGCTAGTTCTGGACTAGCCGTCGAAACGGCTTGAGCTCAGCCGTCGGGGTCCTACTCGTTCCTATTACCCACTCTACTACCCTAAGTATTGAGTACTTTGGTGCGTTATGGTCCACCTGGTTCCTTACCACATTTCCTTCGTTATATATATATATATATATATATATATATATATATATATATATATATATATATATATATATACATACATATATATATACACACACACATACATATATATGCATACCCCCCCCCCACCAAAAAAAATTATGATTAGAACTTACTGAGACATATATATATATATATATATATATATATATATATATGTCTCAGTAAGTTCTAATCATATTTTCCATACATCCCTCTTCCATGTCGGCATAAACCAATTTTAATATCAAGAGATTGTCCTCCATCATTCAAATCAGCAGAGTTGCTTAGTCAGGAAAAAATTACGAAACAAAAAGTGAGTCATTTCATTTCGTTCTAATCATTATTAATATTTTTCGATAAAATAAAGTACCAGTAATGTACTGGGATAATTGCTGGCCTTGTGCCAAAAAGTAGAAACAATTATTTATATTTTTCATTGGCATTTCTTTTTTCACCACTGAGTATCGTCCGTTTTAATTACGCACATTTTGTGAGCACTTACTTTTTTCTTTCTTTTTCTCTATTAATCTCTGTCTGTCTCTTTTCCTTCGTTCCATAACATAAAGACACATGTATGTATATATGTATGTGTGTATGTATGTAGGTATGTATGTATGTATGGATGGATGGATGTATATATGTTTGTGTGTATGTGTGTTTGAATGTATGTATGTATGTTTTTCTGGTTTTATAATTTCATAAAATGTTTCCCAGTAGAGAGAGAGTCGGTTTCTAACATAGATACAAGACTCTCTCATTAGAATTTACACAACATCAACTAGGTAGATTATGTATGCATGCATGCATGCATGAGTAGATATGGATGTTACTGTATGTGTGCATGTGTATATGTTTGGTATCTGTACATGTGTATATGCAGTTATTAGATGCAACATATTTGGAATGTTTTACATATTTTTACTGTTCCATTAATGGATTGTTCTTGTAATTTCCAAACTAGTTGTGTTCTTTCTGTTCCGGTGAAGCCTAGCTTCTCAAGATTTGTATTGAGACAGTTACTAACATATCCCAGTGCCCCAATAATCACAGACATAAATCTGAAGGTGTAATCAGGGTGAAGTATCTGCATATTTCTCATCAGTTCTGCATAAATATTCTCCTTTTCGCTAATCTTTGATATTATATTGACATCTGCTGGGCAGCTAATTTCCACTACTGTGTATGTTTTCTTCTCCCTATCCCATATCATAATATCTGGTCTGTTATGACTGCCTTTTATTGGGGTTTTTACTGGAACATTCCACCAGTACTCTTTCATATTATGTACATCGATGCCTTCCACATTGCTGTAGCTTTTAATGTGTTTATTATCGGGCGGGGCTATCTTTTTTACGGATTGCATTGTACAGTGTTTTGGCCACTACATCATGCTTCATAGGTAGATAGTACGGCGATGACATCTTTCGACAGCTGCTGATGACATGGGTAACATCTTCGATGTTAATTCTGCAAAGTCTGCACTTGTTATCACATCTAGGTGTTTTGCCTGCATCCCTATCTCTTTTGTGTATAGGTATTTCGTGTTAATTTCCTGTTCTTGGATTGCAAAAGCGTATCCTTCAAAGTGGGAGCCAATATAGCTGTTGTTGGTTCAAGATAGACTACTTTCCTTATCTATATTACTCTTACTCTGGAGCTTCCTGGCAACATATCCATGCATGATTTTTTGCTGATAGGCATGCAGTTTTTCATCCATGTATTCACTGCGAAACTTCTGAGCGATTCCCTTCGTGTGAGTTTTTGATTATCACACAGAGAATATTTCTCGAGGAGTTCCTTCCCAACTCTCATGATCTTATCTGTTTCATGCAGATAGACTTGCTCGAGAGACGGGGTCCTACGCTTCGAGGTTCGTAGATGTTGTCGGAAGGATAGGATGCGACATTCAAATGTTGTATCTCGACTGATGTTATGCCTCTGCTTCCCTGCTTACGTTTCAAGTAAAGGTTTTCTATGTCACTATTGATGTGGACGTTTCCGGTGTTGTTTAGTATTTCATCTATCGTCCAATTGAGTATTCCAAATGGTGGTGTTAGGGCAGGCAGAGCAAACACATTGTGAGCCACTGTTTTGTTTTGCGCAGAGTTCCGATGACCAGATCTTTTTTAATCAGGTGTAGTATTTCTGTTTACGCGTTCCTTATTCCAGATGCCATTATAGGATATGTTCTCATTCATCTATCCCCAAGTATCTGTAGCAGTCCTCATCAGATATCGGTGAAACAGTTAGGCCATTGATGACAATGTTGCTAGATTTGGTTGTTGTTTTACCCGCATTACAGTCATATATGAGCATTTATCTTGGCCAAACTCCATTCCTATATCCTTTGAGAACGTTGTAACCAGGTCAAGAATTTTCTTCATCCCATCCATGTTCTTGGCATAGAGTTTCAGATCGTCCACAAAGAAATGATGGGTTAGGTTCGTATTTCTGTCCTCCTGTGAGCCAATGATGTATCTTTCTCATTTCTTGAGCAGAAAGGACAAGGGGTTTAATGATAGGATGAATAATATCACAGAGAGACTGTCTCCCTGAAATATACCCCTGCGATATTTTATTTTATCAGTGAAAATAGAGTTCTCCCTCTCTGTCTTTAACCTTAGGATAGTAGCCCAATAAGAAGACAGCTTCTCTATGGCTCTGATAATAATGTCGGAGACTTTAGCAAGTTGGGGGGCCTCTATCATACAAGAGTGGGGAACAAAATCGAAAGCTTTCCTGTAGTCCAGCCAGACTGTAGCCATATTCCTCCTAAGTTGTCTCACCTCCGACATCGCAGTTTTGTTGATTAGGAGTTGTTCAGCACATCACCAAACCCCTTCTTTCAAGCTGCTTGTTCATCTGTGATGATGTTATTATTTTCACAGTGATCTTGGAGGAATAGGCTCAGGCAGGCTGTATACATCTTATACATCAGGTTCTAGAATGCAATGGGTCGGTAGTTTTTTGCCAAGTAGGTGTCTTTATTCTTGGGGACCAGTAATGTTTGTGCTAATGTCAACCATTCTGGTATAAGTGTATCTCCCTTAAGAACTTGTTGGTAGAGGTCAGTAAGATACCTCCGATAGAATATCAGTTTTTTGTACCATGTCGCTTCCTGGTATTTTCTTATCTTGGAGTTTTCCTATCACAGTCTCAAGGGTACCCTCACTTATTTCGTATGTTTTTGTTGTAGTGTAGGAGCAATAGTTCTTTCGGATTTCTTTTAGCCACACTGCATCTTGGTTAAAATTCTTCTTTTCACCCCATATTTTTCTCCAAAAGGAATCTATGTCTTTCTGGGACGGGGCCTCAGTGACACTTTTTATTTGTCCTTCATATCTCTATAGACTGAGGTTTGGTTTCGTCTGAATCTTTTATTAAGCACTTTTCTTTCATCTACCTTCTTCAGGCATCGGCGCTTTTCGCTAACAACTCTCAATTCTTGTTTGAGGGTGATCAGCTTATATTGAACAGTTTTGGTTCTACTGTTACCAAACATCGTCTCTATTTTATTTTTCACTCTTTGTTGGTGAGGAATGATATTTTTTGTGTGTTTGTTTGCATGTAAATGGCATTGTCACTTATCCTATATGTTTTTCGTAGGTCAGCAATCTTTTTTTCTATTTTAGTTATATATGATGGTATTTTTGGTGGTGTTTTGTTCTTGTTAATATCTCTGCTATCACCAAGATAATGTTTCACCGTCATTGCTAAGGCATATAAACAGGCGTTGATTTGCTAAAATGTTGGGGTTTTTATCCGTCGTAAATATCGATCCCCTATTTCGTCAATAACACGTAGTATTTCATTATTTGGTGTTTTATTTTAAGGCGGTGGATTGGCAGTATCGGTAGAGGGTCGGACGCCATGCTTTCCAGCATAGTTACGTCCCTTTACGATCTGAGTTCAAATCCCGCCGAGGTTGACTTTGCCTTTCATCCTTACGGGGTCGATAAAATAAAGTACCAGTAATGCACTGGTAATTTCTGGCCTTGTGCCTAAAGTAGAAACAATTATTTGGTGTTTTATTCACCATTGTCATTTTAACACGTCAGCCAGAGAGATATTTATACATGAGTTAATTTCTCTCTGAAAGATTTCGTTGCGGGAAATTTTAAACTGTTTATACTTTTGATTATCATTATGGATAGTATTTTCCACAACAGTCGAGGTAGACTCGGATGGTACACGTGGTGTCAAATTTCTTCGATTATTATTATTATTTCGTCGATTATTATTATTATCGATAGTGTTTTCCCCAGCATTCGAGGTAGACTTTAATGGTACACGTGGTGTCAAGTTTCTTACAGGCATAGTTGTTTCAAGGCACTGTTCGACCCGGCTGCTAGGAAGTCTAGTAGGAAGTCTAGTAGCATGGCGACCTGTAGCACGTATTGTTGATTCCATGTTTGTTGTGGGAGACTTACAATTAATAATATTTATCTTATTTTTTCGTTCAACAATCGTGGCTTGTTGACGTCATTGTTTCGCTGTGAAATAATTTAGCTCTGGGTGTATTTCGTCCCAGTATAGCTTCAATCTATTCATATAGCCAGTGGAGGGATTGTTTTTTGTCATTTTATAACAATTAAATAAATCATCATTAAGTTCGCAACTCCTAGAGAAATTCGATTTATAATTTCGGTTTCTTCTGTAGCTACAACTAAATAAAGTTTGTTTACCTTTCTCGTTGTTTGTCTTCGATACTTCCTTAATTTTGTTGTTGATGTTGTGTTCAGCCATGCTGTTTGCAGCAAATGCTTGTAAAAGAAATTATGTATTTAGTCGGATATCTCTACGAACTCGAATAAAAGGTGTCTTCAGAAGATATAGTTAGAAGAATAACCAGTTATTCAACATGACTGTAGTTGTGGCATTACTGTCGGAGATACTATTCATCTTAAATTTAATAAATAATCTCCCACGCCAAAATATGCGACTGATCGCGTTGACTGTGATGTATGGCATGTATTTACGTACGTATGTATGTATGTTATACAAGAGTTGTCCTGGGATTCGATCATCCTCCATTCTGCAGAGGTGTCAGGTCCATCGCAAACGCCGTTGTTGGATGATACTCTC
>OZ024743.1:335954721-335957221 GCA_964016885.1 Eledone cirrhosa
TTTAAATAAACAAAAACTATATTTGAGTTACTATACCTAATGGTTAGGAGCCGAATTGTCAAAGTCGTTAGAACATCGGATAGAATGATTTATGGTATTCGTTCCGGCCTTCTACTCCATCAGTTCAAATCCCGCCGAGGTCAAATTTGCCTTTCATCCTTTCGCGGTCGATAAAAAAGTACCAGTCTAGTACTGGGGTCGACTCTTACTCTATATCTCTTTCTCATTTTTCCTCTCACTTTCGAGCTTTCTCTGGAAGATAGATTTGTTTGCAAGCCAGCGGCCTTACTATGCTATTCTGCGTTTAGATGACTATCGTCATCCGTTTGTTCAACAGTAGCAACGAGGAAAAATCAACATGTTTATGGGTCATTTTTTCCCTTCATCAGGACTGTATACATACATGCACAAATAGACGCACACGCGCACATACACTCACATACACAGACACACACACATACATATATATATATATATATATATATATATATATGGGAGAAAGTATAACCCCGACGGCAGAGCTCAAGCCGTTTCGACGGCTATTTCTGGACTCAGAAATAGCCGTCGAAACGGCTTGAACTCTGCCGACGGGGTCATACTTTCACCCATTACCCACTCTACTACCCTAACTATTGAGTACTTTGGTGCGTTATGGTCCATCTGGTTCCTTACCACAACTCCTCCGTTATATATATATATATATATATATATATATATATATATATATATATATATATATATATATATATATATATATATATACACATATATATATATGTAAGTAAAAGCAAACATTTCAATAGACAAATATTCTGCTGGTGTCTAGTACTGTTTTATTCGTATGAAACAGTTACTATGTAAACTTCTGTCTTTACTCTACACATGTATTGAGTACCTTATTTACTGTGGTTAACCTCGACTCAACTCGGGCTCTACTTATATATAATAGGCATAAATATTGTTATATTTTGGGAGGGTCATGCTGCCAATAAACTCACACGCAGCGGTTGGTTTTCACTTCAATTTATCATTAACTTCCAGTTTAATATCCGGATGGTTGTTTATTTGTTGATTAACAAACTCTTTCTTCGCACGTTCTATGGTCTTCTTAGTGACAATCTTTGTTATTGTGTGTCTTTCTTTTGATCTATCTTAAACAATCTTAAACAATAGGGCGGTAGTTTGGCAGTATAGGTAGACACCATGCTTTGCAGCAGAGTTATGGCCCTTTGCGTTCTGAATTCAAATCCTCCGAGGTTAACTTTGCCTTTCATCCTCACGAGGTCAATAATATAAAGTACCATTGATGCACTGGAGTAATCGCTGGCCTTGTTCCCAAAGTAGAAACTCTATGCGCCCGTGTGGCAAATAAAGAAATATATCTTAAATAATCTTCTTTTTGTGACATAAATAATTAGGTATGAGGGTATATATTGTGTGTAGGCTTCTATATATGTATGTATACATGTATGTATATATATATGTGTAGATTTATGTATATATATATATATATATATATATATATATATATATGTGTGTGTATATATATTTATATGATTACATTTATGTATATATGTATGTATACATATATGTATGTATGTATATATGTATGTATGTGCATGTATGTGTGTGTCTGTATGTATGTATGTATGCTTAACCTTTAATGACATACAATCTATGTATATACGTATGTATGTTCTTCTGGTTTTATAATTTCACAAATTTTTGCCAATAGATAGAGAGTCGGTTTCTAACATAGACACAAGACTCTCTCATTGGAATTTACACATCAACTAGGTAGATATGTATGCATGTCTGCATGTGTGTGTAGGTGTGGATGTTATTGCATGTGTGTATGTGTTTGTTTTCAGTTGTATGTGTGCATGTGTATATGCTTTGTATCTACATGTGTACATGAAGTTATTAGATGCAAAATATTTGGAATGTTTTACATATTTTTACTGTTCCATTAATGGATTGTACTTGTAATTTCCTAACTAGTTATGTTCTTTCTGTTTCTGTAAAGCCCAGCCTCTCAAGATTTGTACTGAGGGAGGCAGTTACTAACATACCCCAGTGCCCCAATAATCACAGGCATAAATCTGAAGGTTATAGTCAGGGTGGAGTATGTGCAGATTCTCATTAGTTCGGCATAAATATTCTCCTTTTCGCTAATCTTTGATATTATATTGGCATCTGCTGGGCAGCTAAATTCCCCTACTGTGCATGCCTTCTTTTCCCTGTCCCATATCATTATATCTGGTCTGTTATGCCTGCATTTTATTGGGGTTTTTACTGGAACGTTCCACGACTATTCATTCTATGTATGTATGTATGTATGTATGTATGTATGTATGTATGTATGTATGTATGTATGTATGTTTATATGTATAGCTACTGTCGCTCAGAGAGTGGGATTGGCTCAGTGCACAGTCTTTCCTCACTTTAAAAAAATCTTCGCGCACAGGCATTGCACGATAGAATTAATTAATAATTATTA
>OZ024743.1:335959721-335962221 GCA_964016885.1 Eledone cirrhosa
AAATTGTCAATGCCCTAGGGACCGCATTAGGCGATTTAACGATCTCGCTTTATAATTCTTAGTCTTTCTCTTTTTAGATAGATACATACATATAACGGCGCGCTCTTATAATATCTGTCTGTATGTCTGACTGTCTGTGTGTGTATGTGTCTGTGAGTTTGAATCCCTAAAACTCGAGAAGTACCCAACCGATCTATTTCAAACTTTACATGTGTATTACTTATGTTTCAGGTAGTGTTATGCAGATAAGAAAATTCAACTTTTTGATCTCCTAGGGCCTGCATTATGTGAAAAACTGCATTTTTAAAGTTTTTAGGGGTTTTTTAGGCGTTACGTCAGACCGATTTCCTTGAAATTGTAACTATGTATTAGGCAGTCTCTTCTTCATACCGTGAGCAAAGAAAATCCAACTTTTTTATGGCCTAGGGCCCGCATTAGGTGAAAAACTTCATTTTTTCAGCTTTTTAGGGCTTTTTGGAGGCGTTACGTCTACCCGATTTTTCCCGAAATTTCAAGGTATATTATGCACATAAATAAAATTCATTTTTTTGATCCCCTAGGGCCCGCATTAGGTGAAAACCTGCATTTCTCCTGCTTCATCGAGGAAAATCTTAAAGATTATCCAGCCATCAGAGTATTCGGTTTATTTTCTTTACATATTGTCCAGGCATGCAGTTTTTCCACGATTAGTCTGTTGGCGGCCCGCCTTCCAAAATACCTTATCCCGTGCAACGCCAGGTACCACTGCTAGTCAGTAATAAAATAATTATTAGACATAACATAGTCAAATGGTTATAAAGTGCGCTAGGCAATCATTGGGGTCCTATTTCAGTAAATAAACGTGAGGATATTTGAGCCCATATCAAACATGAAATAATGGTTTTTGATTTTAGGCTCAAGGGCAACAATTTTTTGTGGGGAAGGGGGGGGGTTAGATTGACCTCAGTACTTTACTGGTACTTTATTTTATCGGCCCCATAAAGATTTAATTCAGAACTTAAAGGGCTGTAACAATATGTCGCAAAGCATATTGTCCGACGCTCTATCGATACTGACAATCCACTAACCACCCGTGGCCTGTTGGGTCATGTTCACTTAAAAATATTTTTTTAAATCATGTTTACTTAAAAATGATTTTTAAAAAATTAAAATACACAGACATGTATATATTGTAAAATGTGTGTGTGTGGTGTGTGTGTGTGTGTGTGTGTGTGTGTGTGTGTGTGGTGTGTGTGTGTGTGTGTGTGTGTGTGTGTGTGTGTGTGTGTGTGTGTGTGTGTGTTCAGAAGAGGTTGTTTTGGTAAAAACAGGAGTAAGCAGGAGAAAGTTCTCAAGAATCGTAGTTTTTAGTTACGATGGAGAATTTTATAAAATAACAAAATAGGATGATGAGGTTGCATATATCATTTAATTGGCAGTATAGGTAGAGAGTCGGACGCCATGCTTTCCAGTATAGTTACGTCCCTTTACGATCTGAGTTCAAATCCCGCCGAGGTTAACTTTGCCTTTCATCCTACGGAGTCGATAAAATAAAGTACCAGTAATGTACTGGGTAATTGCTGGCCTTGTGCCAAAAGTAGAAACAATTATAATTATTTAAACGGTTCTCCATGCCATCGGGATACCCTTCATGCATTTGCTGTTGATTATGAGAACGGTATCCTCAGATAAATACCCGATATGTTTGATATGTCGCTGGCAGAGAAAAACACACGTCCTATTGCTTGTGTGCCCAGCATATGTCTGCTGGGCACACAAGCAATAGGACATGTATTTCATTTATGTATTTATTTACTCGCTTTACTCTCATTATATAGTTATCATTGTACTCATTAGCACACGACCCTAGAATATTACTCTCTGTACCCTTATATTTGTTTATCTTTATTCACTCCCCCTACCCACCCAAGAATCACACTACATATAACCCGGACTAACTGGGGTCTAAATATAGTCTATTTGCACATTTCATCAGATTTTCAACTTCACATCACGGGTGTGAATAACTAATAATCGTTTGGAACACGCGATGATCCGACGGATGTGGCGGCTTTCCCGAATGCACGCCAGGCGCTCGGGTCGATCAGCCTTCCTAGAGTAAACGAAAATACTCCGAACGAAAATACTTGGAACGGCTGTTTCGCCCTGGGGCCCTGTAGACTTGGAACCAGTCGCGCCAGCGGTTATTGACCAGCAAACAGTACCTTTAAATTCTAGGCTTAATCATAACTTTTAACTTTATCATGCCTCCTTCTACTAGCACTTAACTAAATCCCCCACCAGTGTGAATAACTAGTAATCGTTCGGTATATACAATAGCCAACCGACGGTGGCGGACTTCCCGTAGCACACCCGACGCTTTAGACAGTTAACATTCCTGGAGTGCTCGGAAAAATAAATTTCCATTTCTTTCGTTAGACGATAATACTCGGAACTGTGACACGCCGTTGGACCCCGGGGTGGCCAGTGGTCCGCAACGTCGCTGGTTATTGACCGCTAA
>OZ024743.1:335967221-336049721 GCA_964016885.1 Eledone cirrhosa
AATTTGTGTAATATATTTATATATATGTTTGTATGTGTGTATGTGTGTATATATATGTGTGTATATGTATGTGTATATGTATATATATATATATATGTACATATGTATGTATCTATGTATGTATGTATGTATGTATGTATGTATGTGTATGTGTGTATATATGTATATATATATGTGTATGTTCATGTATATATATATATATATATTCATATATATATATATATATATATATATATATATATATATATATATATATATATATATATGTATGTGTGTATGTATATGTGTATATGTGTATATATGTATATATGTATATATATATATATATATATATACAAATATATGTATATATGTATATATATGTTTATATATATGTATATGTGTATATATATATATATGTATATATATATATGTATATATATATATATATATATATATATATATATATATATATATATATATATATATATATATATATATATATTGTTATACTTTGGGAGGGTCATGTTGCCAATAAGAAACACACGCACCAGCTGCTTTCACTTCAATTTATTATAATAAATTTATAAATTTATGAATTTATAAATTTCCGGTTGGTTGGTTGGTTGGTCCTCAACCAGACGGTTGTTTATATATTGTCAAAGTTCTTTCGTCACACATTCTGTGACCTCTTCAGTGACTGGGGATTCTTTTCTTTGTTGAATGTGTGACGAAAGAACTTTGACAATATATAAACAACCATCTGGTTGTGGAACCAACCAACCAACCGGAAATTTATAAATTCATAAATTCATAAATTTATTATAATAAATTGAAGTGAAAGCAACTGGTGCGTGTCTCTCTTATTGGCAACATGACCCTCCCAAAGTATAACAATATCGGTTTCAACACACGTTTTCAGATAAAGAATCTTGCTAAACAAATTCAGAAACGAAATATATATATATATGTATAAATATAAATTGGCGAGAATCGTATTTCGGCTTAGGAATTAACGAAAAACAACTTCCGAGATGTGTGGCAAGCGCCCAATGATTCAGATGAACCAGAGCTACAATGTACATTAAAGACGTTAGAGACGATGATTAAACAATCATCCGCACAGCCATAAAAACGACCAAGTAATTCGGGTCAAACAAATAAAAATATATGTGATTGAAAATTTACCCGGACCCCTGGATGGTTGGTAAAATCCAGCATTTGAGTTTCTGCGACTCCTAAATCAAGTACTGTCCGCGTACACAAATAATGTTAGGCTTCTTGTAAGATGATTGAACAAGGAAGCCACTTTTTCAACAGGTTTTAGTTCGAGTGCTAATTTAAGGAATGACCGTTACCGACCCCACATGGGGCTCGGCAAGGGAGGCAACCCTTATTTTAGGCGGATGAATTCAGTATGCGTTATTATTGCAAGAATGCAAAACATCACAAAACGAATTAAGCTCTCAACAGATTGGTTATAAGTTAACATAATCTATTCCTCAGTCAATAGTATCAACTAAAAAAATCAAGAAAATTAACTGGTCAATAGCTACACTCTGGAGATTAATACAAATATAAATTAGCGAGAATCGTATTTCGGCTTAGTATACATACATACATACACATATACATGTACACATACATACACACATGCATACATACATACACACATATACACCATATACACATATATATGTATATATATGTGTATGTGGTGTATATGTGTGTATGTATGTATGCAGTGTGTATGTATGTGTGTGTATATATGTGTGTATATATATATATACACGCATATATACACACACACATACATACACACATGCATACATACATACATATATATATATATATATATGTGTGTGTGTATATATATATATATATATATATATATATGTGTATGTGTGTGTATATATATATATATATATGTGAATATAGACATAGAATATTCGAAAATATTCTGTATGTTTATAATAAACATTTTGAAGACCTAATCGCTATAGAATAGAATACGTCACGTATTACAATTAGATTCTCGATAAAAGCAAGGGAAGTAATCTACGCGTTTCATTCTCGTTAGAAATCATCAGGACTACATATCCAGTGCTTTTATCGAGAATGACACAGCTAGAGACTTATAGAATACTTAGCTGTGTACAGGAACTGGTTTGAAAGAGCGGTTGCCGGTCCGGCAGAAATTAGAAATTGGAATAAATGCTCTGAAATAGCGATATATATGTGAATATAGACATAGAATATTCGAAAATATTCTGTATGTTTATAATAAACATTTTGAAGACCTAATCGCTATAGAATAGAATACGTCACGTATTACAATTAGATTCTCGATAAAAGCAAGGGAAGTAATCTACGCGTTTCATTCTCGTTAGAAATCATCAGGACTACATATCCAGTGCTTTTATCGAGAATGACACAGCTAGAGACTTATAGAATACTTAGCTGTGTACAGGAACTGGTTTGAAAGAGCGGTTGCCGGTCCGGCAGAAATTAGAAATTGGAATAAATGCTCTGAAATAGCGATATATATGTGAATATAGACATAGAATATTCGAAAATATTCTGTATGTTTATAATAAACATTTTGAAGACCTAATCGCTATAGAATAGAATACGTCACGTATTACAATTAGATTCTCGATAAAAGCAAGGGAAGTAATCTACGCGTTTCATTCTCGTTAGAAATCATCAGGACTACATATCCAGTGCTTTTATCGAGAATGACACAGCTAGAGACTTATAGAATACTTAGCTGTGTACAGGAACTGGTTTGAAAGAGCGGTTGCCGGTCCGGCAGAAATTAGAAATTGGAATAAATGCTCTGAAATAGCGATATATATGTGAATATAGACATAGAATATTCGAAAATATTCTGTATGTTTATAATAAACATTTTGAAGACCTAATCGCTATAGAATAGAATACGTCACGTATTACAATTAGATTCTCGATAAAAGCAAGGGAAGTAATCTACGCGTTTCATTCTCGTTAGAAATCATCAGGACTACATATCCAGTGCTTTTATCGAGAATGACACAGCTAGAGACTTATAGAATACTTAGCTGTGTACAGGAACTGGTTTGAAAGAGCGGTTGCCGGTCCGGCAGAAATTAGAAATTGGAATAAATGCTCTGAAATAGCGATATATATGTGAATATAGACATAGAATATTCGAAAATATTCTGTATGTTTATAATAAACATTTTGAAGACCTAATCGCTATAGAATAGAATACGTCACGTATTACAATTAGATTCTCGATAAAAGCAAGGGAAGTAATCTACGCGTTTCATTCTCGTTAGAAATCATCAGGACTACATATCCAGTGCTTTTATCGAGAATGACACAGCTAGAGACTTATAGAATACTTAGCTGTGTACAGGAACTGGTTTGAAAGAGCGGTTGCCGGTCCGGCAGAAATTAGAAATTGGAATAAATGCTCTGAAATAGCGATATATATGTGAATATAGACATAGAATATTCGAAAATATTCTGTATGTTTATAATAAACATTTTGAAGACCTAATCGCTATAGAATAGAATACGTCACGTATTACAATTAGATTCTCGATAAAAGCAAGGGAAGTAATCTACGCGTTTCATTCTCGTTAGAAATCATCAGGACTACATATCCAGTGCTTTTATCGAGAATGACACAGCTAGAGACTTATAGAATACTTAGCTGTGTACAGGAACTGGTTTGAAAGAGCGGTTGCCGGTCCGGCAGAAATTAGAAATTGGAATAAATGCTCTGAAATAGCGATATATATGTGAATATAGACATAGAATATTCGAAAATATTCTGTATGTTTATAATAAACATTTTGAAGACCTAATCGCTATAGAATAGAATACGTCACGTATTACAATTAGATTCTCGATAAAAGCAAGGGAAGTAATCTACGCGTTTCATTCTCGTTAGAAATCATCAGGACTACATATCCAGTGCTTTTATCGAGAATGACACAGCTAGAGACTTATAGAATACTTAGCTGTGTACAGGAACTGGTTTGAAAGAGCGGTTGCCGGTCCGGCAGAAATTAGAAATTGGAATAAATGCTCTGAAATAGCGATATATATGTGAATATAGACATAGAATATTCGAAAATATTCTGTATGTTTATAATAAACATTTTGAAGACCTAATCGCTATAGAATAGAATACGTCACGTATTACAATTAGATTCTCGATAAAAGCAAGGGAAGTAATCTACGCGTTTCATTCTCGTTAGAAATCATCAGGACTACATATCCAGTGCTTTTATCGAGAATGACACAGCTAGAGACTTATAGAATACTTAGCTGTGTACAGGAACTGGTTTGAAAGAGCGGTTGCCGGTCCGGCAGAAATTAGAAATTGGAATAAATGCTCTGAAATAGCGATATATATGTGAATATAGACATAGAATATTCGAAAATATTCTGTATGTTTATAATAAACATTTTGAAGACCTAATCGCTATAGAATAGAATACGTCACGTATTACAATTAGATTCTCGATAAAAGCAAGGGAAGTAATCTACGCGTTTCATTCTCGTTAGAAATCATCAGGACTACATATCCAGTGCTTTTATCGAGAATGACACAGCTAGAGACTTATAGAATACTTAGCTGTGTACA
Organism: Eledone cirrhosa; assembly: GCA_964016885.1. Classification (NCBI taxonomy): domain Eukaryota; kingdom Metazoa; phylum Mollusca; class Cephalopoda; order Octopoda; family Eledonidae; genus Eledone; species Eledone cirrhosa. The sequence continues at coordinate 335,971,840 of OZ024743.1, forward strand.
GGAACTGGTTTGAAAGAGCGGTTGCCGGTCCGGCAGAAATTAGAAATTGGAATAAATGCTCTGAAATAGCGATATATATGTGAATATAGACATAGAATATTCGAAAATATTCTGTATGTTTATAATAAACATTTTGAAGACCTAATCGCTATAGAATAGAATACGTCACGTATTACAATTAGATTCTCGATAAAAGCAAGGGAAGTAATCTACGCGTTTCATTCTCGTTAGAAATCATCAGGACTACATATCCAGTGCTTTTATCGAGAATGACACAGCTAGAGACTTATAGAATACTTAGCTGTGTACAGGAACTGGTTTGAAAGAGCGGTTGCCGGTCCGGCAGAAATTAGAAATTGGAATAAATGCTCTGAAATAGCGATATATATGTGAATATAGACATAGAATATTCGAAAATATTCTGTATGTTTATAATAAACATTTTGAAGACCTAATCGCTATAGAATAGAATACGTCACGTATTACAATTAGATTCTCGATAAAAGCAAGGGAAGTAATCTACGCGTTTCATTCTCGTTAGAAATCATCAGGACTACATATCCAGTGCTTTTATCGAGAATGACACAGCTAGAGACTTATAGAATACTTAGCTGTGTACAGGAACTGGTTTGAAAGAGCGGTTGCCGGTCCGGCAGAAATTAGAAATTGGAATAAATGCTCTGAAATAGCGATATATATGTGAATATAGACATAGAATATTCGAAAATATTCTGTATGTTTATAATAAACATTTTGAAGACCTAATCGCTATAGAATAGAATACGTCACGTATTACAATTAGATTCTCGATAAAAGCAAGGGAAGTAATCTACGCGTTTCATTCTCGTTAGAAATCATCAGGACTACATATCCAGTGCTTTTATCGAGAATGACACAGCTAGAGACTTATAGAATACTTAGCTGTGTACAGGAACTGGTTTGAAAGAGCGGTTGCCGGTCCGGCAGAAATTAGAAATTGGAATAAATGCTCTGAAATAGCGATATATATGTGAATATAGACATAGAATATTCGAAAATATTCTGTATGTTTATAATAAACATTTTGAAGACCTAATCGCTATAGAATAGAATACGTCACGTATTACAATTAGATTCTCGATAAAAGCAAGGGAAGTAATCTACGCGTTTCATTCTCGTTAGAAATCATCAGGACTACATATCCAGTGCTTTTATCGAGAATGACACAGCTAGAGACTTATAGAATACTTAGCTGTGTACAGGAACTGGTTTGAAAGAGCGGTTGCCGGTCCGGCAGAAATTAGAAATTGGAATAAATGCTCTGAAATAGCGATATATATGTGAATATAGACATAGAATATTCGAAAATATTCTGTATGTTTATAATAAACATTTTGAATCGAGAATCTAATTGTAATACGTGACGTATTCTATTCTATAGCGATTAGGTCTTCAAAATGTTTATTATAAACATACAGAATATTTTCGAATATTCTATGTCTATATTCACATATATATCGCTATTTCAGAGCATTTATTCCAATTTCTAATTTCTGCCGGACCGGCAACCGCTCTTTCAAACCAGTTCCTGTACACAGCTAAGTATTCTATAAGTCTCTAGCTGTGTCATTCTCGATAAAAGCACTGGATATGTAGTCCTGATGATTTCTAACGAGAATGAAACGCGTAGATTACTTCCCTTGCTTTTATCGAGAATCTAATTGTAATACGTGACGTATTCTATTCTATAGCGATTAGGTCTTCAAAATGTTTATTATAAACATACAGAATATTTTCGAATATTCTATGTCTATATTCACATATATATCGCTATTTCAGAGCATTTATTCCAATTTCTAATTTCTGCCGGACCGGCAACCGCTCTTTCAAACCAGTTCCTGTACACAGCTAAGTATTCTATAAGTCTCTAGCTGTGTCATTCTCGATAAAAGCACTGGATATGTAGTCCTGATGATTTCTAACGAGAATGAAACGCGTAGATTACTTCCCTTGCTTTTATCGAGAATCTAATTGTAATACGTGACGTATTCTATTCTATAGCTATTAGGTCTTCAAAATGTTTATTATAAACATACAGAATATTTTCGAATATTCTATGTCTATATTCACATATATATCGCTATTTCAGAGCATTTATTCCAATATATATATATATATATATATATATATATATATATATATATATATATATATATGTGTGTGTGTGTGTGTGTGTGTGTGTGTATATATGTGTATATGTGTTTGTATATGTTTGTATATGTGTATATTTATATATGTGTGTGTGCATGTGAATGTGTCTGTAGACACCTGAAATATAGCTTAAGAGAAACATGACAATAAGGACAGGCACCCAATGTTTGTACTTGTTTATGGAATTCTCTCTGCCTTTGTCACTCTATGTAGAGCTTTAAAGAATTAGCTTTTAAAGAATTTCCCTTTTCTTTCAACCAATGACCTCCACCCTCACACTCCCCACCCTCTCCTACCACCAGAAAAGATATAAATACCACCATATTTACTTGGGCAGTCAGATTCCTGATGATTTCTCAAGAATGAAACAGTTCTAGTCCTGTAGAATTTCATCTATATTAAAACTTTTACACTCTGCTATGTATTGAGTACCTTACTCACTGTGGTTCCCTCCGATCAACCCGGAATAACTTACCTATATATATGATGGCTGCAATCTCTGCCAAGAGTATTGCAATCGCTTGTCAGATTCAGATGTGGGACGCTCGGATATGGCTTTTCAAGCCTGCTAGAGACTTGCACTCCTTCACAGACTGACGACAACTATCGATCTCGCTTGCTTGAGGTCCTTCACCAGGTTGCTCGTGAACCCTCACAACACCGTGAAGATCATAGTTAACTGGTTCTCTTTGAACATGGCTGCGAATGTAGCTCCTGAGACCGGATTGGCTCGAGCAAATTTTTCCACACTCAAGGCACTTCAATTGAATGGAGACACCGATCGTTTCGAGAGATACACCAGGACATTTGCTTCGCACATCCCGTTTGATCTTCTCGTTCTCTATGCATCGGTCCTCTAAATTATGGACCCCACAATTCACCATTCCACGCCAAGTTTCTCTTTCAAGAGCTTCTATCTCCCATTCAGCCATCATCAAACCGGTTTTTTTCAATGAGTCCTTTACACAATCATTAAATCGGAGCTTTGGTTTGTAAGGTTGTATCTTACCCTCACAAAGCTCCCCATACAAGAGTTGTTTTGGGATTCGATCATCTTCCATTCTGCAGAGATGTCCGGTCCATCGCAAACGCCGTTGGTGGATGATACTCTCAATGCTCCGACACTCACCTCTCTCAAGGACCTCAACATTACTCACATGCATCTGCCACTTGATACCGAGCATTTTTCTGAGACACTGCTGGTGAAATCGTTCCAGTCCTGTGGATATGCGTTTTTAGGCAACCCATGTATCACATGTATACAGCAAAGCTGACAGTACATATGCAGCATACACTCTCACCTTGGTCCTCATTGTGATTCCTTGCCTGCACCAAAGACGGTGGTTGAGCCTTCCAAATGACTCATTTGCCTTACTAACACGTAGACCAACTTCTGCATCCAGAGAGCAGGTCACACTCAGAGTACTCCCCAAATACACAAATGTGTCAGCAGCCTTCAGCTTTTGACCGTATACGTGTATGGAGATTTCATTGGAAACTTTATCCGCAGCAGGTTGGTACATGACGACATTCTTCTTCAGACTGATTGTCAGTCCCAAAGCACTGCACGTATTGGAAAAAGAATCCATAAGGTGCTGCATGTCACTCTGGGAGTGTGCAAAGAGATCACAATCATCTGCATATAAATATATCCTCTGATCAAGGTACTTAGTACCTTGGTGTTGGCAGTGAGACGCCTAAGGTTAAACAGCTTGCCGGAAGTGCGATATCTGAGATAGATACCGTGTTGACAATCCTTAAATGCCATGAAGAACACCATCGCGAAATACAAGGCAAACAAAGTTGGTGCAGGTATATCATCCTGCTTGACACCATTTTCAACCGAGATTGGCTCAGACAGTTTACCTCCAACATTCACCCATGCCTGCATGTCATCGTGGAAGAGTTTCAGAATGTTCACAAACTTTTCACGACAGCCCAATCTCTCCAAAATAACCCACAAAGCTTTCCGATTAACGGTGTCAAATGCCTTGGTCAGATCGACAAAAACTTGGTATATGTCCATGCGCTGCTCAATGCATTTCTCTTGAAGTTGCTTGGCCGAGAAGATCATGTCAGCAGTGCCTCTGCCATTCCTAAAACCACATTGTGACTCAGGAAGTACCTCAACAGAAATGTGATGTATCAATCTGTCCAACAATATCCTGCACAAGATCTTCCCATCCACAGATAGCAGTGAAACACCTCTGTAGTTGCCACAACCATCTTTGGCTCCCTTTCCTTTGTAAAGTACCACCATCAATGCATCTTTCCAATCCTGTGGTACATCTTCATTACAAACATTCACAAAGAGATCAGTGAGACGGTTTAAGAAGCTATCACCAGCACACTTGAAAATCTCGGCCCTCAGTCCATCCATTCCAGGTGACCTGCCGCTGTTAAATTTGGCAATGGCCTTCGCCACCTCATCAAATGAAGGAGGATCAGCCATTTCCAGCTCTGTAGGTCTGGATGGAATCGACCAGATGAACTCATCATCAATTTCTGATGGTCTTTTGAAAAGCTCATCAAAGCGGTCATGCCACCTGATCATGATTTCATTCGGATCTCTGAGCAATTCCTTGCCGTCCCCGGAGCGAAGTGGTGATATTTGTCAACCCGTCGGACCATACACCTCCCTGAGCAGATTGTATAGGAGCTTTGTATCATGTCTATCTGAGGCCTTCTGGATTTCATCAGCCTTTTGGCTCCACCACGTATCCTGCATGGCTCTCAATCGATGTTGCACACGTGCCTTTATCTGCCGCCTGAAGGTCCGGTCACACCTGTCAGAACGTGTCTCACACAACAATGATGTCAGCACATTATCCGATCATTGAATCTACAAGGAATATTTTCCAACTTTGAGACGATTCCATTCCTGACTACAAATGCGACCCCTGCCTCTCTCCTACAACCCTCTGCTCCACCACTCCAATAGAAAGTATATCCCGCCTTATGTTCTGTGAATTGACCCTCACCTGCCAATTCGTTTCTGAAAGAGCAGCGATGTCCATGTTATAGCGATCGAGTTCCCTCGACACCAAAGCAGATCTTCTTTCAGGGCGAGTTTTACTGGACTGGGAATCCAGCAAAGTTCTTACATTCCAACATCCAATATTCAGAGGTTTGAACCTCCTTGCAGTTGTAGGATGACGACCGGGCACACGCTGCGGTACCATGGGACACCTGCCGGGCCAGACCCCTTCACAATAAGTTCCATAGCCCTTACTGCCATTGACCTCAAGGTTATCATCTCTCATCATAGAGTTTGGCGCACTTTTAGGCTACAGCCAGCCACACAAACCTGTAACAGATCCTGAACAAGCGATGCCTGTGCTTTGAAGGTTTTTTTAAGTGGGGAAAGGCCTTGCACGCGACCAATCCCACTCTCTGAGCATCGAAAACACTACCCGAAAAGGAGAACTGGTCAATATTATCGGATGCTTCCAAAGCCGCAGGTTCTTTTTCAGAGTTTCCCTCTCCTAGAAAGGTATTGTGACAACAACAGGGGGAAACATTCATTGAATGTTCGGAATGAGGGTCGGACGCCATGCTTTATAGCAAAGAGTTACGGCCCTTTATGATCTAAGTTCAAATCCCGCCGAAGTTAACTTTGCCTTTCATCCTTACGGGGTCGATAAAATAAATTACCAGTCATGCACTGGGCAATTACTGGCCTTGTGCCAAAAGTAGAAATAATTATTAGGTGGATTGGCAGTAATCGGTAGAGCGTCGGATAACATGCTTTGCGGCATATAGTTCACCCTTTTACGTTCTGAGTTCAAATGCCGCCGAAGTTAACATTGCCTTTTATTCTTACGGGGTCAATAAAAGGAAGTACCAGTAACTTACTCGGGTCAATTTAATCGACTTTGCTCAAAAATAATTGTTGGCCCTTTATTTCTGAGTTCAAATCCCGATGAGGTTAACTTTGCCTTTCATCCTTAGAATATTGATAGAATAAAATACCAGTAACATAACGGGGTCGATTTAATTGACTTCTCTCTCATTTCCAAATGGTCCAATGCATAAATTGGTTTCTGTTATTCTTCTCTACATTATTTAGTGGGTTAGCAGTATCGCTAAAGCGTGGGACACCATGCTTCGTGGCTCTTTACGTTCTGATTTCAAAACTCGTCAAGGTTAGCTTTGCGTTTCATCCTTACGGGGGTCGATAAAATAAAGTACCAGTTTAGCACTTGGGTTGATTTAATTGAATCCCCCCACCTCCGCAAAAAAATGTTTGTCCTTGTGCCTAAACCAAAAACCATTCTTCTTCTTCTTCTTCTTCTTCTTCTTCTTCTTCTTCTTCTTCTTCTTCTTCTTCTTCTTCTTCTTCTTCTTCTTCTTCTTCTTCCTGAGAGGGTCGTGGGGGCAAATTCCTCAAACACCCCTTCCAGCGGGTCCTGTCACAAGCAACCTTGTCCAACTGTTGCGGCTGGATCCCCAAGCAAGACCAGCCAAGCTCATAGATGTTGAAAAAAAAATAGTATTTTCTTTAATTATCTGTCCTTATGTCATGTCTCATGAGAGAATGTAACACAGACATACGGAAGAGCTCAGTATTATTGTCGAATAGTTTCGAGTGATGTAAGTTTTTAACCTACGAATAAACAAGTCATTATTTTCAGCTCATATAATGTTTTTGAATTAATACTTTTGGCTGGATTTACAAATAAAATCCTATGAATATAGCGTGCCAATTTTGAATCATTACATACATTGCTTTAACTAGCTTTCCGTTTCTAATAAAACAACATCCTCTTGTGCTATTGATGCTTATTACTTTTAACTAAATTCAAGAATTTAGTGCAATTATGTTCAAGATTTAGCTGCATATAATTGAGTTAGTCGAGGTCATTACTTTAATAATACATTATTCACTAAATCACGCTGAATTTTCGCTCTTTGGCAGCGATGATAAGTGGTGGCCGTCAAATTTAACATAGATGGTACTAAATCATCAAAGGATATGTCATTCACTTGTACAGATCGTTTTGAAGAATTTTATTAACACGATGTACTCTAAATGCTCTTAAGAACCTTTCAGTGTTATTCAAGTCTGATGCTGCTAAAAGGTTAATACATGACAGTTTTTATCTGTGGAGTAATAAAATGTGAAGCCAAGTAAATACAAGCCGAGTATAAATAAGGAAAGAGCCGTCGTCTATTTATTCAATCAATCTCATAGCTTCAGCAGAGTTGTCTTGGCAAACGTTCTTGGCAGACAATCAAAAAACACGCTTCTGATGTATAACGTCTAGGACAATGGCTTTGATATTTGCTGAATAATATTTAAAAGTGTGTATAAACAAATACATACATACATACATACGTACGTACATACATACGTACGTACGTACATACATACATACATACATACATACATACATACATACATACATACATAACCAAGAAGAGTAAAGAAAATGTGATCATCAGAACTGTCAGCGTACAACAAATACATTGCCCAACATACATATGCTGTGCGAATTCTAACGCCAACATTTGGCCTGCTGAACTGGTCATTGCAAGAACTAAGTGAGATGGATGTTAGAACTCGAAAACTTCTCAGTGTTACTGGGAACTTTAACATCAATGGTGATGTGGATAGGCTATACTTCTCACGCAAGCAAGGTGGCCGGGGTCTAAAATCAATATTAACAACATATGAGACCCGGATAGTAACACTGAAGCAACACCTTTAACAGAGGAAAAAGGTTGACAACCACCTTGCCCAGGTTTATGAGCATGAAAAAAACAAATCATTAGAATAGCGACTGATCTGGAGGAGAGATATGGAATAAAGCCTGATATAAATCTCTCACCCAGAAAAATCGGAAGATCCTATTCAATTTTCAAACAAGATAAAAAAATTGACCAATTTACGAAAAAGTTGTGCATGGATACTTGAGACGTAAAACACAGACCATAGAGGGGATAAACCACTCAAAAAGCCTGGCATGGAGTTCCGACAAGTTTATGACATCACACCTTGAGGGATATCTCTATGCAATACAGGAACAAGAACTGCCTACCAAATATCTGCTGCACAAAAGAGGAGGGCCAGCAGCTGACAATAAATGTAGGCTATGTAAAACAAAGATCGAGGATGTAAGCCACATTGTTGCCAGCTGCGAAAGAATGTCATCTCGCTACTACCTCCCCATGAGACACGATGGGATAGCTAGAACCATCTGGAACGCACTTAGGAAAACAAAATTAACAACAAACGAGGAAGAATATATTGAGACAGATGGCACTAAGGAATACTGGTGGAACCTGAAAATAAAAACTGCCACCAAATTAAAGCACAACCGGCCTGACATTGTTGTTTGGGACCACACATTGAAAACGTGTTCTGTTGTGGAGATCAGCTGCCCACTTGATGTAAACGTTGTCAGAAAAATACAGGAGAAGGAGGACATCTACGGACCATTGATGAGGAGTTTACAAAACCAGTATCCAAGATACACCTTTAGTTTATACCCATCATTATTGGAGCTACGGGTTATATACCAACCTGCAGGACCAAAGTATGACTGAACTTGGATTTGCGAACAGAAAACGCAGCTCCCTAATTCATAGTCTACAAATGGCTGCGATAGCTGGCACCTTCAAAATTTGCAAAACATTCTTGCGATTCAAGGGATGACAATTTCTTTTCTTTTACAACCTTGCCACCAGGAAGGTGGCCGGTCAAAAAAAATATACTCGAAATTAAGAGAAAGAGATAACATACATACATACATACATACATACATACATACATACATACATACATACATACATACATACATACATACATGGAGGCTGCCAACTCGTTTTCGAGTACGGCCACTACTTTATATCCATGTAGGAGAACCCCTACCGATGCACTGAACGAGTGTGACTTTTTAGTCCAGCCAGCGACTTGAAAACTCTGGTACAAACACTACACTTCAGACGATTATTGACACATAGTGCTGGGCCCATGGTACCATGTGACGACAAGTGCAGAGAGATCTCCAGATATAAAGCAATGCCTGAGCCGTGGAGCTTTTATAGTGAGCAAAGCCACTGCACAAAGCCAGTCCCACTCTCTTAACCAAGATGATATTTACCAAAAAGAAGAACAAGTCAACATCATTGGATACCATCAGGGTTGCAGGTGTTATATCAGAGTTTTCCTTCTCCTAGAATTCTGCCTTGACAAAGGCTAAGCAGTCATCTCTCCCGGTGAATTTGGATGGCCATTGACTCTTAAGAGCTCCTTTGCCCTTTGACAGGTTTTGTTTTTAGTCCTGCAGGATGTCCAAAGTCACCCTCCTCACCAAGAAACCTTGGTGGGGTTGCCAGTTTAGTCGCCAACCACCCGACCATGGGACAGGTTGTACTGGAATACATGTTACCAGTAGCACATACATACATACGTACATACGTACGTACGTACACACATACATACATACGTACGTACGTACACACATACATACATAAATACATAATACATACATACATACATACATACATACATACATACATACATACATACATACATACATACATACATACATACATATATGTATGTGTGTACATACATACATATAATGGCGACCGTTGTGGTCAGTGTCCGATAATCGGACGTGTGTAATTACGGCTTACATGAAGGCAACACACCATATATTGGAAAAGGTTGAGCTACATTACGCGGTAAGATTACATACAATAATTCTACATAAGTGTTTGAACTATAAGTGTGTTGTAAACCACCTATTTATATGAACGATACATACACTTATGATATATGAACAATACATACACTTTAACATATAAATGCAACGTTGTTATATTACATTTATAAAGAAATATACAAGTAACATTTTCGATTCAGAAACAAAAACATAAGTGTTTGAACTGTGAATATGTTGTGAATAAGTTGTAGAACACCTATGAATGATACATAAACTTTAACATATAAATACAGCGTTGTTATATTATATTACATTCATAAAGAAATATACTAAGTAACGGTTCTTTTTGTTCTCGATTCAAACGATTCAAGAACAACGTTTAAAACACAGTTGTAGAATTAAAAACTAACTGAAAAGAAATATTACCCAAGCTGTGAATAACTTTAAATTTGGTTTTGACAGAACTTTGTCGAAACTTTTAAAGAAGATCATCGACTATTTTGAAAAATAAATACGAAATATTAGTGAATAGACGAACACATCATGGCAAAAAGTATTAGTCTCCTTCGACCAAATCGCAACTACAACCGTTGTATACAGTGGAGCTACGAGCTTAACAAAGTATTATATGAAGCATACAAACAATCTGAACCCCAAAAGTTCGGTTTTATGCAAAGGCTAAAAACTTTACGGAACTCCAAACACCCAGAATTAGACTTTTCTCCAAAGCATTTAAATGAACAGGCAAAACGTATCATTATATGTAAATTGATACATCTAACGGAATTGAGTGATACTACAAATACATCCCTTGTAGACAACCACCCCACCTCCACTGACAGACAAAGAGAATGGCCAGCTAAATCTAACAGTGAACAGCTCACCAACAATTTTGCTGAAATCCATCCCACTTCCACTGAAGTACTGCGAGAAAGGTCAGCTAACTCTAGTAGTAATTGTCACCACATCAACAACGAGGCTGAAAATAATGACTCTACTGTACAAGCAGAACACCAAAAACTTGTGGACACCTTACAAGTGATATGGAACGATATGTTTCAAGAGATACACAGCCTTAATGTGAGTGACAGACCATACAACACCAGAATCAGTAAAGAACCCACTAAATTGGAATTGGAAGCGGTGAACGAAAAAGCTGGCAATTATCTGAAGGCTATACGATCTAAAGGTGTAGAAACGACATTTGAAACGCTTAATGTTTTGTTATATGTTTCAGCTGTCACATTGCTATCATATAACACACATCTAAAACCACGCAATCAAGATACAAACAGAAAGCCTGAACCAGCGTGGATGCGAAATTTAAAAAGCAAACTTTTGTCCCTGAGACGAAGTATCTCACACATCGCAGTCGTTATGAAATGCAACATAGAGAGCAACTTCACACGACACCAGGAAGACCTAAAGAAAAAGTTAGAGAGACCTTTTGGAGATACAAAATTTAAAACTTTGAACTCCAAATTACACCAGTTCAAACAACAACTCACAGCTACAACAGAAAGACTAAAATATAAGTCAACAGCACATAAACGACAAGTGCTAAATAGATTGTTTGCCAGAGATCCTAAATCAGTTTATCGCAGCTTCGGTGGCAAAAGCTCAATCCCTGTAAACGACAACCCTTCAAAAGAACAGGTTGAGAGCTACTAGAGATCTGTATGGGAAACGGATGACGGATTCAACAGACAAACTAATTGGCTAAAAGAACTGAAACAGGACTACTGCCAACATGTCCAGACAAAACAATATGACATAGATGGGTCAATACTGGAAACAGCTCTACAGAAAATGTCAAATAGGAAATCGCCAGGCCCAGACCTCATTACAGGATACTGGTTGAAGAATTTCACTTTCTATCGGCAAGATCTCATACGGCTGTTTACAGAAACCATTAAAGGCACACAAGAACTGCCCAGATGGTTATCAACTGCCACTACTCTCCTCATTCCCAAAAATAGCCAAACCACCCTTGCTAAAAATTACCGGCCAATATCCTGCCAAACATCATGTATAAATTATATACTGGGTGCCTTAACCTGTTCTTACAGGATCACTGTGCTACCAAGAACATCATAACACCTAAGCAAGCTGGTGGAAAGAGGGAGGTGTGGGGTTGCATAGATCACCTACTAACTAACAAAATGATTCAGGAAAAAACAACAAACAATCGCAGAAACATGACTGTGGTGTGGCTGGACTATCAAAAAGCATTTGATAGTGTATCTCATGGGTGGATTTTTAAGGCTTTACAGTTAGCTAAAGTCCCACAACCATGGGTAGCTGCTGTTGAACGCCTGACCAAGAACTGGTACACTAATTTGATCCTTAGAGGTGAGAAGGAGCAAGTTAAGACTGATAAGATACATTACCAGAAGGGCATTTTCAGGGTGATAGCTTGTCAGTGCTACTCTTCGTTCTCTCACTGAATCCACTATCTTACCTACTCAGGAAACAAAGTGGACAAAGAAGTGGGCCCAGAAGTATCTCCCATCTTTTCTTTGTTAATGACCTGAAGTTGTATGGGCCAAATATCAATGACATCAAGAAACAATTGGACCTCATTACACAATTTTCAACCGACATCAAAATTAAATTCTGTGAGTCCAAGTGTGCATATTTGGCAGTAAAACGTGGAAGAGCTGTGCCCTCCTCTAAACATCTAGAGATGAACGGCCTGACAATACAACCTCTACAGTCAGGTGACAACTACAGATATCTTCGACAGGATGAGAATGTCAAATATGATGGACCATAAATAAGGAGAGAACCACAACTGAATACCTCAGAAGAGTGAAGAAAATATGGTCATCAGAACTGTCAGCGTACAACAAATACATTGCCCACAATACTTATGCTGTGCCAATTCTAACGCCAACATTTGGCCTGCTGAACTGGTCATTGCAAGAACTAAGTGAGATAGATGTTAGAACTCGAAAACTTCTCAGTGTTACTGGGAACATTAACATCAATGGTGATGTGGATAGGCTATACTTCTCACGCAAGCAAGGTGGCCGGGGTATAAAATCAATATTAACAACATATGAGACCCGGATAGTAGCACTGAAGCAACACCTTCAACAGAGGAAAAAGGTTGGCAACCACCTTGCCCAGGTTTATGAGCATGAAAAAAAAAATATCATTAGAATAGCGACTGATCTGGAGGAGAGATATGGAATAAAGCCTGATATAAATCTCTCACCCAGAAAAGTCGGAAGATCCTATTCAATGTTCAAACAAGATAAAAAAATTGACCAATTTACAGAAAAAGTTGTGCATGGATACTTGAGGCGTAAAACACAGACCATAGAGGAGATAAACCACTCAAAAAGCCTGGCATGGAGTTCCGACAAGTTTATGACATCACACCTTGAGGGATATCTCTATGCAATACAGGAACAAGAACTACCTACCAAATATCTGCTGCACAAAAGAGGAGGGCCAGCAGCTGACAATAAATGTAGGCTATGTAAAACAAAGATCGAGGATGTAAGCCACATTGTTGCCAGCTGCGAAAGAATGTCATCTCGCTACTACCTCCCTATGAGACACGATGGGATAGCTAGAACCATCTGGAACGCACTTAGGAAAACAAAATTAACAACAAACGAGGAAGAATATATTGAGACAGATGGCACTAAGGAATACTGGTGGAACCTGAAAATAAAAACTGCCACCAAATTAAAGCACAACCGGCCTGACATTGTTGTTTGGGACCACACATTGAAAACGTGTTCTGTTGTGGAGATCAGCCAGCCACTTGATGTAAACGTTGTCAGAAAAATACAGAAGGAGGTCATCTACGGACCATTGATGAGGAGTTTACAAATCCAGTATCCAAGATACACCTTTAGCTTCATACCCATCATTATTGGAGCTACGGGTTATATACCAACCTGCAGGACCAAAGTATGACTGAACTTGGATTTGCAAACAGAAAACGCAGCTCCCTAATTCATAGTCTACAAATGGCTGCGATAGCTGGCACCTTCAAAATTTGCAAAACATTCTTGCGATTCAAGGGATGACAATTTCTTTTCATTTACAACCTTGCCACCAGGAAGGTGGCCGGTCAAAAAAAATATATTCGAAATTAAGAGAAAGAGATAACATACATACATACATACATACATACATACATACATACATACATACATACATAATACATACATACACGCGTATGTGTATAAATTTTCTTCAGTAAAGTAGTGAATAATGAACATTTGAGCATTCTTCAGATAGGATCAATGTGTGACGTTACAGTTGTTGCTCTTATCTTCTTTAAAGACGAATTTTGTAAATTAGCTAGTAGCTTTTCTTATTATTATTATTCACTCTACTGAATGTGAAGGCAAAACTAAAAAGCTACCATCACAACCTTCTGCCATAGCAGCAGTATCATCTGAAAACGACATCATCACCACCGCCACCACCACCACCACCACCACCACAACAACAACAACAACAACTCAGAGCAATAACGACAATAACACCGACAGCTTCAATGTAAACAAGGATGGCGGTGGCAACAGCAAGAATGACAACAACAACAATAAGAGCATCAGAAACACCACATTTGCTGCAGCAGCAGCAAAAACAAAGCGCTTATTGAATATTGATATTGATATTAGCGATAAAGAAAAACAGTTGGCCAAAGCGTGGAGGCTAATTATACGAGAGAAGTCCTGGGCAAACCTGACCATCCCGGACGAGGCAATAGCGGCCATGCAAAGGAGGACGGTGCTCTTTCGATGTATTTCGGTGCAGACACGAAAAGTGAAACTTGCGAGCCAAGCAGAGGTAGAGGCTGCTTTGAAGTACATCGGAAGTAAATAGAGTACAAAGCAAGAGGCAAACAGTTCGGTACCATCTCGGTACTGTTCAAAACCGAGGCCCTCGCTATTAAGCACTCGGTGACCCCTGCAGAACGGAACGCATTATCATGCATCCGTCCTATATGGGTAAAAGGACAGTGATGGTACGCATTCCCAGCATCCCACCAGGAATGAACATATGGTGGCTGCTGGGATGCGTAATCAAGGAGGGGACAGACACCACCCACCTGGACATCAGAAGGACAGAGAGAGAGGACTGGTCCGGGATGGAATTGGAGATTCTTCTCCAAATGAAACCGGAGGATATGAATAACATCCCAGATTTTGCCCGCCTGCAGGACGGGACAACAATCCAACTAATGATTGACGGAAGAAGGCCACGCTGCTTCGTTTGCGGGGAAGCAACGCATCTTCAAGCCTTATGCCCTCAGCGCAAAAATGCAGGGGGTCGCAAACCTCCTTTGTTGCCAACGCCAGTGTCACCACGGAAAGCTGCACCACCACCACCACCAAAAACAACATCAACAAAAACACGGACACCAACATCAAAAGTAGCCGGATCACCACCAACACCAAAACCAATCCAAGGAGAAAACGAGGAAAGCTCACCCACTCCCCCTACCCCCCCCCCCCCCAATTATACACATAGACAAAAAAAAATAAACGCACACACAGACACAGAGACACTCACAGACACAGACCCTTTGTCTTCCAGCAGCGAAGATGAAGGAAAACCCAAAAGTGCAAAAAAACAGAGAAAACTCACAAAAAAAGCCCCAACAAAACACAAAAACACACACAACAAAAAATACAGACACCACTAATGCAAACACTTCCCCAATAACATTAACACCATCAGCAACATCGACACCACCTCCACAATCCCTGAAACGCAAACAACCTAAACAAACACAAGTACAAATAAACACACAAATACCTGAAATTGCAGACACCACACCTACAACAAACATAGACATACCCGAAACAACACCACCAAAATCATCGCCACCACCTTCACCAAAACGAAAACAAATAAAACCACACCAACAAAATGTTAAAAACTTCGTGCTTGTCAGAAGGGCCAACGATAAACTGATGGCCCTCTTAGCGCGAAGCGAGGACATTCAAACAGAGTGGGAGATTTTTGAAATGAGCACATTTTGCGTGCCAGAAGATTTGCTTCTGGTCCGAATGTCACTCAATTCCTTCAAAGAAATTCGAGAGAGCTTTCCTCAAGACGTGGGAAACCCGAATGTGAAACCCACATCAAGACTTTTAAAGGGGTTCCCAAAAGAAACCCCACCAACCATGGAGGTCGAACCACCCGACCTTCACAAGACCCGGGAGGTAAGTAAACCTTCCCTCTCTCTCTCTTAGCTTACCAATATGGCCATATTAAGAGTAGGAAGATTAATTGTTCGCGGCCTGGGGTCAACCTGGAAGCAGGGTCGCCTGCTCAACGACCTCCGATGGAAATGGATGTGATTGCCGTAAGCGAGACCAACATTTCCGACACGCGCGCACTAGCCCCCATTTTTTTACGACTATCAGATCTTCGCATCTGTTAGCAGGCCGGGAATGGGGGGTGGGGTGGCAGTGCTGTTTAGGAAAGGACTGGATCTCGAGGTAAGGTCGATCTTCCGGGACCCGGACGGTAAGTTGGTGGTCTTGGATGTGAGCAGTAGCGAAGGTGGTGCCTTTAGACTGCTGGCCGTCTACGCCCCTACAGGAGCGGGACGACCTGACTTCTTTAGGCGCGTGGAGACCTTTCTGGGTACGTCTCGCCCTTTACTGTTAGCGGTGGACTGGAATGGCATCTTAGACGCACGCTGGGATTGTGTGGGAGTAGCCGATAGGAGCGGGGGGTGCAAAAGCCTCAAGCACCTACTCAGCCAGTTCCAACTGTCTGACAGGTATCGACTAGATTTCCCCAATGTGCCAGTATGGACATGGACTAACCGAATGGGGTCATCTAGATCGTATATAGACAGAATCTTCATTAGGAAAATAGATAGAAATAGTGTGGGCTGTCCACTTTTTAAAACGGTCGCCTATTCAGATCACAAATTTGTGATCTGTACGGTCGACCTAAATAAAACGCGTAGGTTAGCACCGGGTTACTAGAAGCTGAACATGTCATTTCCGGCACGTAAGGCTTACAGGGACCGAGTCAACAAGTTAGTTAAGCAAAAGTTGTCAGGGGGGATCATCAACAACAGACGGTGGGGGTTCTCAAAAGAGAGATTAGAGTAACTTCGATAGAGTTCAGCAAAGAACTAGCGTTAGAGAAAAATAGAAAGGAGGGGGAGCTGGTAGATAAGTTAGACGAGGCTATTTGTAGTGGCATCGCAACTGACATGCTAGCGGCGAGAATGGCATTAGACCATTTCTTCAATGCCAAACACGAAGGTTGCATTGTCAGAGCTAAGGCGCGTGCGCTGAGAAACGAGGGAACTAAAGCTGTTCGATGGGCCCGCGTGGCGGAGGCGCAGCGTGGTAATAAAACCACAATTCGGTCTTTGGCGGACCGAGACGGACACGAGATAAGCGATTCCAAGCGGATGTGTGAGGCCTTTCGCCAGCACTTTGCTCGGTTGTTCAGGGAGAGTGGCGAGTCAGAGAGAGTAGCGGATTTCAGTCCTTACCTTGACGGCTTGCCGCGCATCTCGACGGTCGACGCTGAGCGCTGCGAAAGGCCGATTACTTCAGCCGAAATTCAGGACGCCCTTGTCGGCTGCATGAGGCGCAAGTCACCCGGTTTGGATGGCCTGCCCTACGAGCTTTACGTAAATATGCCAGACTTGTTCTCCGAACTCCTCGAAGCACTCTACTGTAACTGGCAGCAGAATGGGACTATTCCCAGTTCTGTGAGCAGGGGAGTGGTGACGCTGATAAGGAAAGACGAGAACAAGAGGGATACATTAGACAACTTCAGGCCCATAACTGCTAAACACAGAGTTTAAGATTTTGGCCAAGGTGTTAGCAAAGAGATTGGCGCTTGTCGTCGAGGATTTGGTTGGGGAGGCGCAAACTTGCGCAATCCCAGCCAGGTCCGTACACGACAATCTCCACCTCATGCGATACATCATAGAGAGGGTAGCGTGTAAACCTGGCTTCGGTGGGGCACTGATCAATTGAGATCAATCGAAAGCATTCGATAGGGTCGACCATCGGTATCTGGAGTTTGTCCTCAAAGCAGCTGGCTTCGGCCCTGTCTTTAAAAGCTGGATCGTTGCAATGCACAGCGGCACACACTCGGTGGTCAAGGTTAATGGCCACCTCTCGGAACCATTTCGGCTCTCCCGATTGGTCCGTCAAGGGTGCCTTCTCTCTTCCCTTCTGTACGTATTGACTCTCGAGCCTTTAATGCGGAAGCTGGAGCTGTTGCAGGGCATCCCGCTCGAACCGGGACGTGGAAAGGCGGTGTCGGCTTATGCGGACGGCATCACCGTGATGGTGTCGAACACCTCAGAAATCGAGGTGGTCGGCACCTTATTGAAGGAATATGAAAGGTTGACAGGAGCCAAACTTAACCCGGAAAAGTCGGTGGGCTTGCAGCTCGGAACCTGGAGAGGCAAGCCCATGCCGTCCAACAACGTCGTGGGGCGCTGGACGGACGGACCAGTAAAGTTGCTCGGGGTTTGGTTCGGACCAGACCTCCAGGTGGAAAAGAATTGGGACGAGGTAACGAGCAGAGTAGCCAGTCTCTCCCAAAAATGGGCTGGGAGGAAGCTATCACTGAAAGGTCGCGCGGAGGTGGCGAATGCGTACATCGCGTCCGTCATCTACTACCGCCTAACCGTCGTGCCTTGCCCCCGTCCGCGCCTCGTCAAGTTGGAACGGCTCCTCTTCAAATTCTTGTGGATGGGACAAGTTCCGTTGGTGAGGCGGTCCATCTGCTGCCAGCACCCTCTACGCGGAGGGCTGGGCATGCCGTGGCTAATGATGCACAGACATGCATTGAGGCTGCGACATCTCCAGATATTCTGCCTCAATGGTGAACAGGTGTGGTCGCCGTTTATCAGACGGGCCTTTCCGCAGCTCATTTCTTTGACTGAGCTGCAGTCCTGGGTCAAGAAGAGACCGAGACTTGGTGACTGGCACCTGGAATGTTGCCAGGCACTCACTGCCCTCTACCAAGCGGGCAATGCGATCAGTGGAACTTACACTCTCGAGTTCTATAGAGGATTAGTGGTGGGCAAGTGCGATGACGCACTCGGAGAAGCTTTGGGCCTCGACGAAGTCGAACTGACCAGTCTGTACCGGAGGACTTTTGAGCCGGGTACGATGGACAATTTCCAGAAATCCCTCGCTTGGTAGTGCTACCCGGGGGCACTGCCGGTTCGGGATAAACTCTACAGGCACGGAAGTGCTGTCAGACGGACCTGCCCAAGATGCGCACAGAACGACGAAACCGTTCTGCACGCACTTGACCAATGTCCGTGCATTACTGACTTGTGGAGTTATGTCGAACAGCTACTGTCGCGTGTGGAACGAATCCGGCTATCGGCCGAGTCCATAGTGAAGATCGAGCCGCCACCTTCCTTAGGCCAGGAAGAGCAGGACATTTTCCTCTGTCTGGTGGAAGTTGCGAAAGAGATTATATGGTGGACCAGGTTGAATGGACTAAAGACAGACACTTTACTCTTCGGCCAATCCCTCATCAACTTATTCAAGTTTCACCTGGTGAGGGTGGAGAGAGAGGTGCTGCCCCCCAGTACATTTGCTAAAAGGTGGGTGAATGTGGCGAGAATGGCTCGTGTGAATGGGCCTACTCTGACCATGCGCCTATAGGTTGGCTAACTTGAGGAGAGGGGTGCTTTCCTGAGTGCCGTAGAAGCGCAGGGTGGTTCAGGATTGGTGGGGTACGCGAATCATCCCAGGGTCGTCCACCCCTATCGGGGAATTTATTTTGTTATATTTATGCATAGTTTATTTTATATTTTTATATTTTCATTGTTAAATTAGTCTTGCCATTGTGCACTTTTACTCGACCTTATTGTAAACCCCCACTGTCCCTGTCTTTGTATTGTCCCCCTTGTGGCTAATAAATGAAATCATTATTATTATTATTATTATTTTTATTATTATTATTATTATTATTATTTGCGACCTACGTAGTAAATCGTATCATCGTGAGCTCCGCAAAGGTTTGTTATTTCCGTTTGTTAAAAATTGCCATTTATGGAAAATTTTATTGTTAACTGTTTATAAGCACACATACATTGTTTTCCGAAAAGGACACCCAAAAAAGATTGGGGCCTTGTGCCCAAAATTTTAACTTTTATTATTATCCAAAAATTTCTTTGAAAAAAATTGGCTAATTCCCCTCTGCACGAAGCAGCTGAAAGCCTTCCTCACAAAATAACACCTCACACCGACACCACCATTGTAAATGTTACTACGTTTGCCAACACAAAAAAAAATATAAGCAGTAGCAATATTTTAAATTTGTCTCAGGCAGACATTCATTTCCCGCCATTGCCAATGACTGCAGGTGTTAAAGCCTCCACCACCACCACCACCGCGACAACCACCACCCCCAGCACCACCGCGACAACAGAAACAAAAGAAGAAAAAATAAATTAACTCGTGATGTCGAAATGAAATCAAGCAAAATGGACTCTTCCGCACCAAAGACGACTGACGTCACCACCACCACAACTGAAACTAAAATTAATATTAACACAAATAACGATAGCAACAACAACAACAATGACATTATAAAACCCCCCCTCAGTTTCGCCATAGTAGCAAAACAATTTGAAGCATTCACGGTAACTCAAGACGATTTAGAAAATGCCAAACAAATGGTAAAGAAAAATGGGTACAGGGTCAGCGTCCCCCCCCCCCCCCACCTAATAAAATGGAGCATCGGCGCCTATGCACCGTGTCGTATAGAACAATAAATGTAAAATCGCGCCGAGTGGAACGGGCATCCGAGTCCCAAATCCAAAAAGCTTTGGGACATGTGTGGGCAAGAAAAACCCACATCAGACGTGGGCCAAAGTATGGAACCGTGGATGTGTTCTTTGAAACACCAGAGGAGGCTAGAGAACACTCCATGGCCCCATTAAAAAGTGACGACTTCACACTCGTCCCAAGCTATTGTGGCCAGAGACTCGTAAAGATCAGGGTGACCCACGTTCCACCGGCCATCGAAATTCCCTGGCTAATAGCGGCTGTCCTCGCCGGCATCGAAGCCAACACGAAAATAATAGCAATAGCAAAAGAAAAGCAGGAAAACTGGTCCGGATCTGGGATGGAGCTCCTAATCCAAGCGGACCAAAAAAGCATTGAGGAGATCCCAGAGGTAATAGACCTCACTGACGGCAGCCACCTCACGGTAATTGTCGAGGGCAGAAGACCTAGGTGTGTCGTTTGTGGTGAAGGAACCCACCTAAGGGCTTTCTGCCCTCAGGCTAAAAGGTTGAGGCCACCTCTCCTACCCACCCCAGTGACACAACCATCAACACCACCAGTAGCAGAGATGGCAGCAACAACTGTAGCAGCAACAACAGAAGCAACTATAACAGCAACAACCCCAGCAACAGTAGCAAAACCAACACCACCCAACGCTTCAGAACTAGCACCAGCGCCTACACCATCCACCACACCACAACCAAAACTAACGGCTGTGGAGGATTTTCCACTCCCCGGCCTATCACAACTGGAGACAGATTGGGACGACGAGGAGTGGGAAACGATATCCGGAAAAAAAAAGAAACCAAAAAAGAAAAAATTCTCTTCCTTCCCCCTCCAAAAACAAAATACAGAGGGAAACAAATAAATTAAGAAACAAAAAAGTTAGGACAGATATGCCACCATCCACACCAGCATCACCAACCCCATCAACCCAAACACCAACACCATCACCATCATTAACCCCAGCACCACCATCACCTACACCACAAAAGTCACCAAAATGCGAAACAGAAACAAACCCACAACAAACGCAAACAAAACAAAACAACCAAAACGATACACACTACACAGCATTAAATTTGAAAAACAAGCAATTATTACACTACATCCAACACAACACCAGCATCACAGAAAAAGACTACACAACAACCCCAAAATTCACACCACCTCCACACATACAAATCACTCGCATCACACAGAAAACGTACATGACACTAAAACAAAAATTCCCCAAAGACATCGGAGACTTCCGACAAGCACTCTCCAGGAGGATTTATAAGGACATCCTTCCTGAGGAGGCCACAAGCAGTGAAAAGGATGGAAAAACCGTCCTTCCCCTACGAGAAGTAAGGTAAGTGGTCTTTCCCATCTTTTCCACTCCTTTTCAACATGACCTCACTCAGAATAGGCAGCATAAATGCGCGTGGCTTGGGGTCGTCATGGAAGCAGGGCCACCTGCTCAACGACCTCAGGTCACTAAACATAGATGTAGTGGCCATCAGCGAGACCAGAATCTCCGAAGCACAGGCTTTCGCACCGATCTTCGGCGGTTACGATGTGTACGCATCTCCCAGCCGTCCGGGATCGGGGGGAGGAGTTGCTGTGCTTTTTCGGAGAGGTTTGGATCTTGCCATACGGGCCATCTTCCTGGACCCAGAAGGTAAGTTGGTGGTGCTGGACGTGACCAGCGGAGACGGGCAAGCTTTCAGGTTAGTGGCCGTCTATGCCCCGACAGGAGCAGAGCGGCCTGATTTCTTCCGGCGTCTGGAGACCTTTCTTGGAACGTCCCGCTCTTTAGTGTTAGTGGGCGACTGGAACGGGATCTTAGATGCACGCTTGGATTGTGTGGGATTAGTAGATAGGGAAGGAGGGTGCAAGAGTCTCACCAACCTGCTCAGACGTTTTGAACTGTCTGACAGGTACCGAATGGATTTCCCGAATGTACCAATGTGGACTTGGACAAATCGCATAGGGTCATCCAGATCATATCTAGATAGAGTATTTTGTAGGGAAATAGATAGGTCTAGCATAGGATGTCCACAATTCAAGATAGTCAGCTACACGGACCACAAATTCGTGATCTGTGTGCTTGACTTAGATAGGCTTCATAGACGAGGACCCGGCTACTGGAAGTTAAACGCGTCCTTACCAGCGCGCAAGGCCTACAGAGACCGGATTAGCGAACTAGTTAAGCGGGCGTTGACGGGGGGCCATCGTCAACAACAAGTGGTGGTTTGCTCTGAAAAGAGCAATTAGAATAGAGTCCATTAGGTTTAGTAAGACTTTAGCAATAGAGAAAAATAGAGCAGAGGGAGAATTAGTTAGAAAATTAGATGAGGCGATTAGCAAAGGCATCGCGACCGACGTACTTGCGGCGAATTTGGCCCTTGACCAATTCTTCAATGCAAAGCACGAAGGCTGCGTTGTCAGAGCTAGGGTGCGTGCTCTCAGACACGAGGGGACGAAAGCCGTTCAATGGGCCCGAGTGGCGGAGGCGCGTCGTGGCAACAAAGCCACGATCCGGTCTTTGGTGGACCACGACGGGCGCATGCTACTCGATCCCGGGCAAATGTGTGAAGCTTTTCAGCGACACTTCGCTCAACTGTTCGGGGGCAGTGGCGGGCCGGATCGAGGGATGGACTTTAGTGTCTACCTCGACGGACTGCCGCGGCTTTCGGCCACTGAGGCGGAGTGTTGCGAAAAGCCGATAACAACCGCTGAAGTACGGGATGCAATGACTAGTTGCACAAGGAGTAAATCGCCTGGTTTGGATGGTCTGACCTATGAACTTTACGTACAAATGCCAAACTTGTTCGGAGGCCTCTTGGCGGACGTCTACTGCAACTGGCAACAGAACGGGAGAATTCCCAGCTCTGTGAGCCGAGGAGCGGTGGCGCTGCTGAGAAAGGATCCGAACAAGGAGGATAACATAGATAATTTTAGGCCCATAACTCTGCTAAACACAGAGTTCAAGATTTTGGCCAAGGTGCTAGCAAAGAGGTTGGCGCTTGTCGTTGGTGGTCTGGTGGGAGAGGCACAGACATGCGCCATTCCCGACAGATTCATCCACGACAACCTCCACCTCATGCGATACATCGTAGAGAGGGTAGCTAGGGAATCTGGCACGGGTGGGTCTTTGATCAATTTAGATCAGTCGAAAGCCTTCGATAGGGTCGACCATCGTTACCTAGCGGCAGTCCTGAGGGCGGCTGGCTTTGGGCCCGTCTTCAGAGGCTGGATCGCTGCCATGCACAGCGACATCTGCTCTGTAGTGAGAGTGAACGGTTACCTTTCGGAACCGTTCAACATCATGCGCTCGGTCCGCCAAGGATGACCCCTCTCGTCCCTATTGTACGTATTGACTCTCGAGCCATTACTGCACAAACTGGAGACGTTGAGGGGGGTCCCGCGCGAACTAAGATGCGGAAGATCCGTGTCAGCATATGCCGACGATGTCACCGTAGTGGTGTCGAACGCCAAACACATCGAGGCGATCGGCACTACACTAAGAGAATACGAAGCGGTGACAGGAGCAATGATCAACCAGGAAAAGTCAGTGGGCCTGCAGCTCGGCACCTGGAGAGGCAGGTCCATGCCGTCCAACAGCGTCGTCGGGCGCTGGACGGACGGACCGGTTAAATTGATAGGGGTCTGGTTCGGTCCAGACCTCCAGACGGACAAAAAATGGGACGAGGTGACGAGCAGGGTGGCTTCTCTCACCCAGAAATGGGCCGAGAGGAAGCTATCCCTGAAAGGTCGAGCGGAGGTGGCGAATGCGTACATCGCATCCGTCATCTACTACCGCCTGACCGTCGTACCTTGTCCTAAGCCCCGCCTGACTGCGCTGGAGCGTTTGCTCTTTCGCTTCTTGTGGAAGGGACGCGCTCCGATGGTCAGGCGGTCCATCTGCTGTCAACACCCGCTACGTGGAGGGCTGGGCATGCCGTGGCTGATGATGCGCAGACACGCGCCCAGGCTACGACATCTCCACCTCTTCCTCGACGGTGATCAGGTGTGGTCGCCGTTTGCAAGACACGTTTTTCCCCAGCTCGTCTCCTTGACGGAGCTGCAGTCCTGGGTCAAGCGAAACCGAGAGGGAGCGCTTGGAGACTGGAATGTCTTCAGGCGCTCACAGCCCTCGACCAATCGGGCAATGTGATCGGTGGAAACTCCACCTTGGCGTTCTATTGGAGATTAGTGGAGGGGAAGAGCGACGACGTACTTGGAGAAACTCTAGGCGTCGACGAAAATCAACTAGCCAATCTCTTCGGAAGGACTTTCGGGCCGGGGCCTATGGACAACTTCCAGAAACCCCTGGCCTGGCAGTGCTACCGAGGAGCTTTGCCAGTTCGGGATAAACTCTACAGGCATAGAGGTGCCGTCAGCCGGGCATGTCCGAGATGCGCGCAGGGCGACGAAACCGTCCTGCACGCACTCGTCCAGTGTCCGAGCATTGCTGACTTGTGGGTTTATGTCGAACACCTGCTGTCACGTGTAGGACGTATCCGGCTATCAGCTGAGTCCATCGTGAGGATTGCCCCGCCCCCTTCCTTTAGCCTGGAAGGGCAGGCAGTTTTTATCTGTCTGGTGGCCATGGCGAAAGAGATAGTATGGTGGACACGTTTGAAAGGGCTGAAGACGAGCACTTACCTCTTCGGTGATGCCCTGATTAACTTTTTCAAATTTCATTTGAAAAGGAAAATCAGGGTAGAGAGGGAAGTGCTCTCTTCCCAGCATTTTGTTGAAAGATGGGTGAGAGAAGCAAGTATGGCCCGAATGAATGGGCCTTCTCTGAGTATGTGTCTGTAAATTAAAGGTGGAAAACTGGGAGAGGGCACTTGCCCTGGTGGTCAGGGCCACTGTGGTCTTTTAATTGGCTTTCTCCACAAATGTCCCTTGGAAGTCTCCCCCCTATTGGGGAATTTTTCTTTGTTATTTTATTTCAACCTCTGTTCTTTTTACACGCAGAAATGCCCATTTGTACCGTCCTGTATTGTCCTGTACTGTCCTTAATGTCTACTTTATGTAAGCCCTTGTGGTTAATAAAGAAAACATTATTATTATTATTATTATTATTATTATTATTATTATTATTATTATTGTTGTTCTTTGAGTCTCAGTCATTGATGTCAGTTAACTGGAAAGTTTGTTGAGATGAATATCAAGCCACTACCTGCAGCCTCAGATATTCAGGACGTATCGGAGGGTTCTTGCTGTTCCCAGCAAGCATGCCTTTTGAAGCGTTCCAAAAAGCGTGAAGGGGCCAATTTTCTTTAACCATCCCTGGAAACTTTTTGAGATAGTACCTAGTGCGCCTATGACAATCGGGACCACTTTGACTTCATGGAAGTTCCAAATCCTTTTTACCTCCCACTTTAAGTCCTGGTATCGGTTAATTTTCTCCCTCTCCTTCTCTTGCACTCTCGTGTCGAATGAGCAGGCCACATCCACAATCAGGCACGATCTTTTTTCTTTGTCCAAAACCACCAGGTGAGGTCTATTGTGTTCCAGTTTCTTGTCCGTCTGTATCCTAAAATCCCACAGCACTTTCATCTGATCGTTTTCTATCACCGACTCTGGCTTATGCTCATACCACTTCTTAGAATGTGGTAAATTGTTTACTTTGCATAGGTGCCAGTGGATCACCCTACCCATCACATCATGTCTCCAGCCCTTATAGTGAGTCTGGGCTAGGTGTTTACACTAGGATACAATGTGAGCCACAGACTCCTCTCTCTCTCCACAGATCCTGCACAGTGAGCTAGCCTCCTCCTTGTAAATATGGTGTTTCAACCACTTCGTTTTGAGTGCCTGCTCTTGCGCAGCCATTAACATTCCTTCTGTAGCCTTTTTAAGGTCTCCTCTTTTCAACCAGTTCCATGTCTGTGGATCTCTGAATTCAGTTTTCTCAAAGAAGGTATTATGAAGGGATTTTTCATGAAGGTTGCTCTTTCTCCTTGTTGTTATTTCCTCCTTCGACATCCCCTGGTCTATTGTCCTCTCCTTCAGTACAGTTCTGAGCATTGGTTCCTTACTATCAGTCACGTATTTGTGTAGGTTGTTTTTCTCCATCTGAACACAGTCCTCTATGCTGATAAGACATCTTCCACCTTCAGATCTCCTTAAGTAGAGTCTATCGACATCACTCCTCTTGTGGAACATGTTGTAGATAGTCAATAGCTTCCTAGTCTTCCTATCCATTTCTTTTTGTTCAGCAACATTCCATCTCAGAATTCCCGCACTGTACCTAATAATAGACAGAGCTCTGGAATTTACTGCACTTATGGCATTCCTACTGTTCAGATGTGACTTTAATACGCTCCTTACTCTCCGAATGTATTCAGTTCTTATCAATTTCTTCATTTTTTTGTTCTTGATGTCATCAGCCTCCAGAACACCCAAATACTTGTATTCTTCTTCAGTGTCAATTTCCTTTATCATCTCACCTGTTGGTACCTGGATTCCGTTGCTTCTGCTCAATTTACCCCTCTTCATCACAAGGAATCCACATTTACTAATACCAAATTGCATACATATATGATTGCTGAAAATACGGACAGTGTCAATAAGCACATCCAACTCCATCTCACCCTTCCCGAAGAACTTAAGATCGTCCATGAAGACGAGATGATTGATGGTAAGCTCTCCCTTTCCCAACTTGTATCCTGCTCTCACTTTTCGCAGTATAATGGTCAGGGGCATCAGGGCAAGGACAAACACCAGAGGGGACAGACTATCTCCCTGGAAGATACCTCTCTTGATCTTCACGCCTCCCAAGGATTCTCCAGCTGATGTTAACTCTGTTTCCCAGGACTTCATACTTTTGACCAACAACTGTCTGATGTTATCTGCCATCTTGAAGATCTCCAGGCTTTTGGTGATCCAAGAATGAGGCACCATGTCAAATGCCTATTTGTAGTCTATCCATCCCATGGCAAGAC
This sequence comes from Eledone cirrhosa, assembly GCA_964016885.1. Classification (NCBI taxonomy): domain Eukaryota; kingdom Metazoa; phylum Mollusca; class Cephalopoda; order Octopoda; family Eledonidae; genus Eledone; species Eledone cirrhosa. Next base: position 335,999,422 of record OZ024743.1, read on the forward strand.
CAGTGTGTCTCCTCTTGCAATTCCTCATTACCATCTTATCAATAAGTAACTGGTCCTTTGTACCACGGGACTTCTTTCGGCATCCTTTCTGTTCGTCCGGTAACAAGTTGTTTGTGTGGAGGTGATGGTAGATTTCCTCATACATAATGCTTGTCAACAGTTTCCACATTACGGGCAGACATGTGATAGGTCTATAGTTGGTAACATCATTACCCTTGATTCGGTCCTTCATTACCAGAACTGTGGTACCTTTTGTCAACCACTCTGGTACCTCACCTGACATCAAGTAGTCATTGAACATGGTTGTCAGTTTCGGGTGGAGGGATGTTATATTTTTAATCCAATACCCCTGCACACCATCTGGGCCTGGTGATTTCCAGTTGGTTAGTTTTTTGGCCTGCCCCTTGAGAGTTTCAACTGTGATACTCAAATCAGTTTGTTGGTGTGCCTGTTCACTAATCTCCTTTTGTACTGTCTCAATCCACACTGCCTGGTCATTATGTTTAACACCCTACTCCCATGTTCCTCTCCAGAATGTTTTAGTTTGTTCCGCCTCAGGGATCAAGTCGTTGCCTCTTTCTTTCCCCTCAAGCTGTCCAAACAGTATCTTCTGGTTTTTGTCAAACATGCGGTTCTGTCTATACTGACTGACTCTGCTCTCGTATCGCCTAATGTTTGCACTCTTTGCTACAATGCGTTGCTTCAGTTCCTCTATGATAATATTTAACTTTTTCCTCCTAGTTTTGTACTTTATTTCCAGTCTATTTTTAGTGTCTATGTTTTTTAGTGTCCCATTCAGTAGGGACTCAAGCTTTCCAATGTCATTTCTCATTTCCCTGAATTGACCACTCAGTCGTTTCTTCCACCAAGGCCCTGATTTTTCTTGTTTGTTGTTTCCTCTCGCTTTTATACCAAGTAATTTCCTCACCGCATGTGCTGTTGCTTTGAGGATATTGTTGCACTGGTGAAGGCTCCTCGCCCGAAGGTATGGGATGACTTTGTTTACCTTAGCTGTTGTTTCTTTTAACTTTTTCCTGTCTACAAATCTTAGGTTCATAGGTCTCCCACTATCATTGTTCAATTCATCTACCACTAAGTTTAGGATATCAACCAAATCTTGTCCTAGCCCGTCAGCATTCATCTCCTCAATGGCCGTATCTTTGTTCCAGGTATTATTTATTTCAGCATTCAGATCATTGTCTGCTTCGGGTGGTTCCTCCATTCTCAGGACCTCTTCACCTTCATTTCCCACTGGCTCGTTTGCCTGGCATACTCCACTCTCCATTTCCAAGCTAATCTCTCTGCTCAGTTCCTCCAGCTCCAGCTCGCTTATCCACCCATTAGTTCTTATTACCCGAGCCTGCCCGGTAAATTTATCATCTCCGGTGGTTTCGTCACTCCACGTGATTTTTGTGTGGCATTATCACGTTGTAGACGGACATAAATAAACAAACAAACAGGCAAAAAAAAACATCCAAAAATGAATAAGCATAAGTTTCATTGTAATGTAATGTTTGATTGTCTGACTTAGTTTTTCCCTTCCCTTCTCTGTCCGTCTGTTTGTTTTTCTCTTTATTTTTCTTTTCTTTAAGTTTTTCGTTGTTGCTGTGCTGCTTTGATTTTGATTTTTGGGTTTTTTGATTTTTTGACCGGGTCATCAATTCAGTCTATTTATATATTTTGATGCCTTCCTCTTTTAGTGGGGACACTACGATGCATGTGTTAGCAGGAGGTAGTGGTAGAGAATAGTGGCGGTAGTGGTAATGAGGCAGTGGTGGTGGTGGTGGTGGTGGTGCTGTGCTAGTAGTACTTAGTAGGAGGTAGTGGGAGAGAATAGCGGCGGTAGCGATAATGAGGCAGTGGTGATGGTGATGTGATCGTAGTACTGTAGTGATGATGGTGTTGAAGTTGAAGTAGAAATAGAAGTTGAGGCAACTTGACCAGAGTTTTTAGCGTGGTAGTGGTGGTGGTGGTAGTGAAATTGCCGTTATCTGGCTGTTGTATTTAGTGTACACAGGGGGTGATGGGATAGGTGGTGTATCTAGTTTGTGGTGTTGGTGAAATTGCTGTTATTTGGCTGTTCTATATAGTGTAGACAGAGGGGGTTTTCTTCCATTTATAACCATTTTCTTTTTTGAATATAACAGGTATAATACAAAATTAAATATTTGAGCGATATAACAGAATATTATGGATCCGAATTTTCTGATGGTTGAGTCCGGTGCTTTATATATCATTTGTACTAAGAATTGCTATTTCACAATTGATTTAAATATGTTAAAAATCAAAAATTTACGGGAGCGATTTCATGACCTTCTATCCACCACGTGCGTCTTCTATTATTATATTTATTATTATTGTTATTACTCTTTGAGTCTCAGTCATTGATGTTAGTTAACTGGAAAGTTTGTTGAGATGAATATCAAGCCACTACCTGCAGCCTCAGATATTCAGGACGTATCGGAGGGTTCTTGCTGTTCCCAGCAAGCATGCCTTTTGAAGCGTTCCAAAAAGCGTGAAGGGGCCAATTTTCTTTAACCATCCCTGGAAACTTTTTGAGATAGTACCTAGTGCGCCTATGACAATCGGGATCACTTTGACTTCATGGCAGTTCCAAATCCTTTTTCCCTCCCAATTTAATTCCTGGTATCGGTTAATTTTCTCCCTCTCCTTCTCTTGCACTCTCGTGTCGAATGGGCAGGCCACATCCACAATTAGGCACGATCTTTTTTCTTTGTCCAAAACCACAAGGTCAGGTCTATTGTGTTCCAGTTTCTTGTCCGTCTGTATCCTAAAATCCCACAGCACCTTCACCTGATCGTTTTCTATCACCGACTCTGGCTTATGCTCATACCACTTCTCAGAATGTGGTAAATTGTTTACTTTTATTATTATTATTATTATTATTGTTATTATTATTATTATTATTATTATTGTTGTTATTCCTTGAATCTCAGTCATTGATGTTGGTTAACTGGAAAGTCCGTTGGAATGAATATCAAGCCACTACCTGCAGCCTCAGATATTCAGGACGTATCGGAGGGTTCTTGCTGTTCCAAGCAAGCATGCCTTTTGAAGCGTTCCAAAAAGCGTGACGGGGCCGATTTTCTTTAACGATCCCTGGAAACTTTTGGAGATAGTCCCCAGTGCGCCTATGACAATCGGGATCACTTTGACTTCATGGCAGTTCCAAATCCTTTTCACCTCCCACTTTAGGTCCTGGTATCGGTTAATTTTCTCCCTCTCCTCTTGCACTCTCGTGTCGAAAGGGCAGGCCACACCCACAATCAGACACGATCTTTTTTCTTTGTCCACAACCACCAGGTCAGGTCTATTGTGTTCCAGTTTTTTGTCCGTCTGTATCCTAAAATCCCACAGCACCTTCACCTGATTGTTCTCCATCACCGCCTCTGGCCTATGCTCATACCATTTCTCAGAATGTGGTAAATTGTTTACTTTGCACAGGTGCCAGTGGATCACCCTGCCCATCACATCGTGTCTCCAGCCCTTATAGTGGGTCTGGGCTAGGTGTTTACACTCGGACACAATGTGAGCCACAGTCTCCTCTCTCTCTCCACAGATCCTGCACAGTGGGCTAGCCTCCTCCTTGTAAATATGGTGCTTCAACCACTTCGTTTTGAGGGCCTGCTCCTGCGCAGCCATAAGCATTCCTTCTGTAGCCTTTTTGAGGTCTCCTCTTCTCAACCAGTTCCATGTCTGCGGATCTCTAAATTCAGTTTTCTCAAAGAAGGTACTATGAAGGGATTTTCCCTTAAGGCTGCTCTTCCTCCTTGATGTTATTTCCTCCTTGGACATCCCCTGGCCTACTGTCCCCTCCTTCAGTACAGTTCTGAGCATTGGCTCCTTACTATAGGTCACGTATTTGTATAGGTTGTTTTTCTCCATCTGAACACAGTCCTCTATGCTGATAAGACCTCTTCCCCCCTCAGATCTCCTTAGGTAGAGTCTATCGACATCACTCCTCTTGTGGAACATGTTGTAGATAGTCAATAGCTTCCTAGTCTTCCTCTCCATTTCTTTTTGTTCAGCAACATTCCATCTCAGAATTCCCGCACTGTACCTAATAATAGACAGAGCTCGGGAATTTACTGCGCTTATGGCATTTCTGCTGTTCAGATGTGACTTCAATACGCTCCTTACTCTCCGAATGTATTCAGTTCTTAACAATTCCTTAATTTTTTTGTTCTTGATGCCATCAGCCTCCAGAACGCCCAAATACTTGTATCCTTCCTCAGAGTCAATTTCCTTTATCATCTCACCTGTTGGTATCTGGATCCCGTTACTTCTGCTCAACCTACCCCTCCTCATCACAATGACTCCACATTTACTAATACCAAACTGCATACATATATCACTGCTGAAAATACGGACAGTGTCAACAAGCACATCCAACTCCTTCTCACTTTCCCGAAGAGCTTAAGATCGTCCATGAAGACGAGGTGATTGATGGTAAGCTCTCCCTTTCCCAACTTGTATCCCGCTCTCACTTTTCGCAGCATAATGGTCAAGGGCATCAGGGCAAGGACAAACAACAGAGGGGACAGGCTATCTCCCTGGAAGATACCTCTATTGATCTTCACGCTTCCCAAGGATACTCCAGTTGATGTCAACTCTGTCTCCCAGGACCCCATACTCCTGCCCAGCAACTGTCTGATGTTATCTGCCACCCTGAAGATCTCCAGGCTTTTGGTGATCCAAGAATGAGGCACCATGTCAAATGCCTTTCTGTAGTCTATCCATCCCATGGCAAGATCAGTGTGTCTCCTCCTGCAATTCCCCATTACCATCTTATCAATAAGCAACTGGTCTTTTGTACCACGTGACTTCTTTCGGCATCCTTTCTGTTCGTCCGGTAACAAGTTGTTTGTGTGGAGGTGATGGTAGATTTCCTCAGACACAATGCTCGTCAACAGTTTCCACATTACGGACAGACATGTGATAGGTCTATAGTTGGTAACATCATTACCCTTGATTCGGTCCTTCATTACCAGAACTGTGGTACCTTTTGTCAACCACTCTGGCACCTCACACGACACCAAGCAGTCATTGAACATGGCCGTCAGCTTCGGGTGGAGGGATGTTAAATGTTTAATCCAATACCCCTGCACACCATCTGAGCCTGGTGATTTCCAGTTGGTTAGTTTTTTGGCCTGCCCCTTAAGAGTTTCAACTGTGATACTCAAATCAGTTTGTTGGTGTGCCTGCTCACCGAACTCCCTCTGTACTGTCTCAATCCACCCTGCCTGGACATTATGTCTAACATCCTGCTCCCATATTCCTCTCCAGAATGTTTTAGTTTGCTCCGCCCCAGAGATCAAGTCGTTGCCTCTTTCTTTCCCCTCAAGCTGTCCAAACAGCATCTTCTGGTTGTTGTCGAACATGCGGTTCTGTTTATACTGACTGACTCTGTTCTCGTATCGCCTGATTTTTGCACTCTTTGCTACAATGCGTTGCTTCAGTTCCTCTATGATAATATTTAGCTTTTTCCTCCTAGTTTTGTACTTTATTTCCAGTCTATTTTTAGTGCCTAGGTTTTTTAGTGTCCCATTCAGTAGTGACTCAAGCTTTCCTATGTCATTTCTCATTTCCCCGATTTGACCACTCAGTCGTTTCTTCCACCACGGCTCTGCTCTTTCTTGTCTGTTGTTTCCTCTCGCTTTTATACCAAGTAGTTTCCTCACCGTATTTGCTGTTGCTTTGAGGATATTGTTGCACTGGTGAAGGCTCCTCGCCTCAAGGTATGGGATGACTTTGTTTACCTTAGCTGTTGTTTCTTTTAACTTTTTCCTGTCTACAAATCTTAGGTTCATAGGTCTCCCACTATCATTGTTCAATTCATCTACCACTAAATTTAGGATGTCAACCGAATCTTGTCCTAGCCCGTCAGCATTCATCTCCTCAGGGGCCGTATCTCTGTTCCAGGTATTATTTATCTCAGTATTCAGATCATTGTCTGCTTCGGGTGGTTCCTCCATTCTCAGGACCTCTTCACCTTCATTTCCCACTGGCTCGCTTGTCTGGCATACTACACCCGCCATCTCCAAGCCATTCTCTCTGCTCAGTTCCTCCAGTTCCAGCTCGCTTATCCACCCATTAGTTCTTATTACCCGAGCCTGCCCGGCCAATTTTTGTTCATCTAATTTAAATAGACCAATCTCGTTCCAGATGTTATGCATCCGTCTCCTGTAGCCCCTCTCCTTGGGGTTACTTTTCAGGTAACATTGCATAACAGTTCTATTCAATTCTTTCGTCCAGTTGGTTCTGGCCCCTTTCCTTCTTCTTCTTCCTCCAACATCAGCAGTATTTGGTTGACAGTCAGGTTCCTGCTGCTGAGCCAGGGGGCACCTGTTGGGTGAGAGTCTGTCACATGACGTTCTAGTCTCCATTTCACCGTTATTCGAACTGTTTATGTTCGATATTTAAACACTCTTATCGAGGATTGGCGAATGTATGGTTACATGGCCATCTCTGGATTCGCCGTTCCACTTGGCCCTTGTGTGGCATTATCACCACGCTGTATACGAACACACATAAACAAACAAACACACAGGCAGAATGGGCCCCAAAAATGAATAAGCATAAGTTTCATTGTAATGTAGTGTTCGAATGTCAGACTTAGTTTTTGTTTTTTTAGTTTTAGTTTTTCCCCCCTCTTCTCTGTCCGTCCGCCTGCTTCTCTCTTCATTCTTATTTTCTTTACGTTTTTTGTTTTTTTTTGTTTTTGTTTTTCTCTGTTTGTTTTTCTCGTTTTTTGCTGTTGTTGCTGTGCTGCTTTGGTTTTGTTGTTTGTTTTTCCTTTTTTCTTTTGAGTCTATCTATATATTTTGATGCCTTCCTCTTTTTTAGTAGTAGGAATTCTATAATGTGGTGGCAGCAGCCAGCTGAGTGAGGTGGGTGACTGGCGGCGGGAGCGATACTGAGACAGTGGTGGTGGTGATGTCGATACCGAGGCAGTGGTGGTGGTGATGTGTTAGTATTACTGTAGTGATGGTGTTGTAGCGGTTGTAGCAGTGAAGGAGTGAAGGAGTGGTGGCGGCGGTGATGGGATAGTGGTGGTAATGATGGCAGTAGTGAGCGGTGGTGGTGAAATTGCCGTTATCTGGCTGTTGTGTTTAGTGTACACAGATGATGAGGTGGGTGGTGTATCTAGTTTCTGGTGTTGGTGAGTTTGGCTGTTCTATATAGTGTAGACAGAGGAGAGGAGGAGGGGGGGGGGGGTCTTCTTCCATTTATAGCCATTTTCTTTTTTGGATATACAGTGTACAATACAAAGTTGAATATTTGAATATTTGAGCCTTATAACAATATATTTTGGGTCCGAATTTGTTTGGGGCTCAAGCCGGGTGCTTTACGTAGCATTTGTACTAAGAGTTGTTATTTCACAAATGATTTAAATATGTTAAAAATTCAAAACTTACGGGAGCGATTTCATGACCTCCGCCACCTCGTGCGTCTTCTTCCCTATTCTTCTTCCCTATTATTATTATTAAGAATGGCCCGAGTGAATGGGCCTACTCTGAGTATATATCTGTAAATTAAAGGTGGAAAACTGGGAGAGGGCACTTGCCTTGGTAGTCAGGGTCATTGTGGCTTTTTACTGGGCTTTCTCCACAAATGTCCCTCCGAAGACTCCCCCCTATTGGGGAATTTTTCATTGTTATTTTCATTGTTATTTTTGTTACATCCTCTGTTTTTGTTTTTTACACGCAGAAATGCCCATTTGTACCGTCCTGCATTGTCCTGCACTGTCCTTAATGTCTACTTTATGTAAACCCTTGTGGTTAATAAAGAAATCATTATTATTATTATTATTATTATTATTATTATTATTATTATTATTATTATTATTATTATTATTATTATTATTGGCGACCTACGTAGTAAATCGTATCATCGTGAGCTCCGCAAAGGTTTGTTATATCCGTTTGTTAAAAATTGCCATTTATGGAAAATTTTATTGTTAACTGTTTATAAGCACACATACATTGTTTTCCGAAAAGGACACCCAAAAAGATTGGGGCCTTGTGCCCAAAATTTTAACTTTTATTATTATCAAAAAATTTCTTTGAAGAAATATGGCTACTTCACCTCTGCACGAAGCAGCTGAAAGCCTTCCTCACAAAATAACACCTCACACCGACACCACCATTGTAAATGTTACTACGTTTGCCAACACAAAAAAAATATAAGCAGAAGCAATATTTTAAATTTGTCTCAGGCAGACATTCATTTCCCGCCATTTCCAATGACTGCAGGTGTTAAAGCCTCCACCACCACCACCACCGCGACAACCACCACCACCACCACCATCACCACGACAACAGAAACAAAAGAAGAAAAAAATAAATTAACTCGTGATGTCGAAATGAAATCAAGCAAAATGGACTCTTCCCCACCAAAAACGACTGACGTCACCACCACCACAACTGAAACTAAAATTAATATTAACGATAGCAACAACAACAACAATGACATTATAACCCCCCCCCCCCCCTCAGTTTCGCCAGAGTAGCAAAACAATTCGAAGCATTTACGGTAACTCAGGAAGATTTAGAAAATGCCAAACAAATGGTAAAGAAAAATGGGTACAGGGTCAGCGTCCCCCCCCCCCACCTAATAAAATGGAGCATCGGCGCCTATGCACCGTGTCGTATAGAACAATAAATGTAAAATCGCGCCGAGTGGAACGGGCATCCGAGTCCCAAATCCAAAAAGCTTTGGGACATGTGTGGGCAAGAAAAACCCACATCAGACGTGGGAAAAAGTATGGAACCGTGGATGTGTTCTTTGAAACACCAGAGGAGGCTAGAGAACACTCCATGGCCCCATTAAAAAGTGACGACTTCACACTCGTCCCAAGCTATTGTGGCCAGAGACTCGTAAAGATCAGGGTGACCCACGTTCCACCGGCCATCGAAATTCCCTGGCTAATAGCGGCTGTCCTCGCCGGCATCGAAGCCAACACGAAAATAATAGCAATAGCAAAAGAAAAGCAGGAAAACTGGTCCGGATCTGGGATGGAGCTCCTAATCCAAGCGGACCAAAAAAGCATTGAGGAGATCCCAGAGGTAATAGACCTCACTGACGGCAGCCACCTCACGGTAATTGTCGAGGGCAGAAGACCTAGGTGTGTCGTTTGTGGTGAAGGAACCCACCTAAGGGCTTTCTGCCCTCAGGCTAAAAGGTTGAGGCCACCTCTCCTACCCACCCCAGTGACACAACCATCAACACCACCAGTAGCAGAGATGGCAGCAACAACTGTAGCAGCAACAACAGAAGCAACTATAACAGCAACAACCCCAGCAACAGTAGCAAAACCAACACCACCCAACGCTTCAGAACTAGCACCAGCGCCTACACCATCCACCACACCACAACCAAAACTAACGGCTGTGGAGGATTTTCCACTCCCCGGCCTATCACAACTGGAGACAGATTGGGACGACGAGGAGTGGGAAACGATATCCGGAAAAAAAAAGAAACCAAAAAAGAAAAAATTCTCTTCCTTCCCCCTCCAAAAACAAAATACAGAGGGAAACAAATAAATTAAGAAACAAAAAAGTTAGGACAGATATGCCACCATCCACACCAGCATCACCAACCCCATCAACCCAAACACCAACACCATCACCATCATTAACCCCAGCACCACCATCACCTACACCACAAAAGTCACCAAAATGCGAAACAGAAACAAACCCACAACAAACGCAAACAAAACAAAACAACCAAAACGATACACACTACACAGCATTAAATTTGAAAAACAAGCAATTATTACACTACATCCAACACAACACCAGCATCACAGAAAAAGACTACACAACAACCCCAAAATTCACACCACCTCCACACATACAAATCACTCGCATCACACAGAAAACGTACATGACACTAAAACAAAAATTCCCCAAAGACATCGGAGACTTCCGACAAGCACTCTCCAGGAGGATTTATAAGGACATCCTTCCTGAGGAGGCCACAAGCAGTGAAAAGGATGGAAAAACCGTCCTTCCCCTACGAGAAGTAAGGTAAGTGGTCTTTCCCATCTTTTCCACTCCTTTTCAACATGACCTCACTCAGAATAGGCAGCATAAATGCGCGTGGCTTGGGGTCGTCATGGAAGCAGGGCCACCTGCTCAACGACCTCAGGTCACTAAACATAGATGTAGTGGCCATCAGCGAGACCAGAATCTCCGAAGCACAGGCTTTCGCACCGATCTTCGGCGGTTACGATGTGTACGCATCTCCCAGCCGTCCGGGATCGGGGGGAGGAGTTGCTGTGCTTTTTCGGAGAGGTTTGGATCTTGCCATACGGGCCATCTTCCTGGACCCAGAAGGTAAGTTGGTGGTGCTGGACGTGACCAGCGGAGACGGGCAAGCTTTCAGGTTAGTGGCCGTCTATGCCCCGACAGGAGCAGAGCGGCCTGATTTCTTCCGGCGTCTGGAGACCTTTCTTGGAACGTCCCGCTCTTTAGTGTTAGTGGGCGACTGGAACGGGATCTTAGATGCACGCTTGGATTGTGTGGGATTAGTAGATAGGGAAGGAGGGTGCAAGAGTCTCACCAACCTGCTCAGACGTTTTGAACTGTCTGACAGGTACCGAATGGATTTCCCGAATGTACCAATGTGGACTTGGACAAATCGCATAGGGTCATCCAGATCATATCTAGATAGAGTATTTTGTAGGGAAATAGATAGGTCTAGCATAGGCTGTCCACAATTCAAGATAGTCAGCTACACGGACCACAAATTCGTGATCTGTGTGCTTGACTTAGATAGGCTTCATAGACGAGGACCCGGCTACTGGAAGTTAAACGCGTCCTTACCAGCGCGCAAGGCCTACAGAGACCGGATTAGCGAACTAGTTAAGCGGGCGTTGACGGGGGGCCATCGTCAACAACAAGTGGTGGTTTGCTCTGAAAAGAGCAATTAGAATAGAGTCCATTAGGTTTAGTAAGACTTTAGCAATAGAGAAAAATAGAGCAGAGGGAGAATTAGTTAGAAAATTAGATGAGGCGATTAGCAAAGGCATCGCGACCGACGTACTTGCGGCGAATTTGGCCCTTGACCAATTCTTCAATGCAAAGCACGAAGGCTGCGTTGTCAGAGCTAGGGTGCGTGCTCTCAGACACGAGGGGACGAAAGCCGTTCAATGGGCCCGAGTGGCGGAGGCGCGTCGTGGCAACAAAGCCACGATCCGGTCTTTGGTGGACCACGACAGGCGCATGCTACTCGATCCCGGGCAAATGTGTGAAGCTTTTCAGCGACACTTCGCTCAACTGTTCGGGGGCAGTGGCGGGCCGGATCGAGGGATGGACTTTAGTGTCTACCTCGACGGACTGCCGCGGCTTTCGGCCACTGAGGCGGAGTGTTGCGAAAAGCCGATAACAACCGCTGAAGTACGGGATGCAATGACTAGTTGCACAAGGGGTAAATCGCCTGGTTTGGATGGTCTGCCCTATGAACTTTACGTACAAATGCCAAACTTGTTCGGAGGCCTCTTGGCGGACGTCTACTGCAACTGGCAACAGAACGGGAGAATTCCCAGCTCTGTGAGCCGAGGAGCGGTGGCGCTGCTGAGAAAGGATCCGAACAAGGGGGATAACATAGATAATTTTAGGCCCATAACTCTGCTAAACACAGAGTTCAAGATTTTGGCCAAGGTGCTAGCAAAGAGGTTGGCGCTTATCGTTGGTGGTCTGGTGGGAGAGGCACAGACATGCGCCATTCCCGACAGATCCATCCACGACAACCTCCACCTCATGCGATACATCGTAGAGAGGGTAGCTAGGGAACCTGGCACGGGTGGGTCTTTGATCAATTTAGATCAGTCGAAAGCCTTCGATAGGGTCGACCATCGTTACCTAACGGCAGTCCTGAGGGCGGCTGGCTTTGGGCCCGTCTTCAGAGGCTGGATCGCTGCCATGCACAGCGACATCTGCTCTGTAGTGAGAGTGAACGGACACCTTTCGGAACCGTTCAACATCATGCGCTCGGTCCGCCAAGGATGTCCCCTCTCGTCCCTATTGTACGTATTGACTCTCGAGCCATTACTGCACAAACTGGAGACGTTGAGGGGGGTCCCGCGCGAACTAGGATGCGGAAGATCCGTGTCAGCATATGCCGACGATGTCACCGTAGTGGTGTCGAACGCCAAACACATCGAGGCGATCGGCACTACACTAAGAGAATACGAAGCGGTGACAGGAGCAATGATCAACCAGGAAAAGTCAGTGGGCCTGCAGCTCGGCACCTGGAGAGGCAGGTCCATGCCGTCCAACAGCGTCGTCGGGCGCTGGACGGACGGACCGGTTAAATTGCTAGGGGTCTGGTTCGGTCCAGACTTCCAGACGGACAAAAAATGGGACGAGGTGACGAGCAGGGTGGCTTCTCTCACCCAGAAATGGGCCGAGAGGAAGCTATCCCTGAAAGGTCGAGCGGAGGTGGCGAATGCGTACATCGCATCCGTCATCTACTACCGCCTGACCGTCGTACCTTGTCCTAAGCCCCGCCTGACTGCGCTGGAGCGTTTGCTCTTTCGCTTCTTGTGGAAGGGACGCGCTCCGATGGTCAGGCGGTCCATCTGCTGTCAACACCCGCTACGTGGAGGGCTGGGCATGCCGTGGCTGATGATGCGCAGACACGCGCCCAGGCTACGACATCTCCACCTCTTCCTCGACGGTGATCAGGTGTGGTCGCCGTTTGCAAGACACGTTTTTCCCCAGCTCGTCTCCTTGACGGAGCTGCAGTCCTGGGTCAAGCGAAGACCGAGAGGGAGCGCTTGGAGACTGGAATGTCTTCAGGCGCTCACAGCCCTCGACCAATCGGGCAATGTGATCGGTGGAAACTCCACCTTGGCGTTCTATAGGGGATTAGTGGAGGGGAAGAGCGACGACGTACTTGGAGAAACTCTAGGCGTCGACGAAAATCAACTAGCCAATCTCTTCGGAAGGACTTTCGGGCCGGGGCCTATGGACAACTTCCAGAAATCCCTGGCCTGGCAGTGCTACCGAGGAGCTTTGCCAGTTCGGGATAAACTCTACAGGCATGGAGGTGCCGTCAGCCGGGCATGTCCGAGATGCGCGCAGGGCGACGAAACCGTCCTGCACGCACTCGTCCAGTGTCCGAGCATTGCTGACTTGTGGGTTTATGTCGAACACCTGCTGTCACGTGTAGGACGGATCCAGCTATCAGCTGAGTCCATCGTGAGGATTGCCCCGCCCCCTTCCTTTAGCCTGGAAGGGCAGGCAGTTTTTATCTGTCTGGTGGCCATGGCGAAAGAGATAGTATGGTGGACACGTTTGAAAGGGCTGAAGACGAGCACTTACCTCTTCGGTGATGCCCTGATTAACTTTTTCAAATTTCATTTGAAAAGGAAAATCAGGGTAGAGAGGGAAGTGCTCTCTTCCCAGCATTTTGTTGAAAGATGGGTGAGAGAAGCAAGTATGGCCCGAATGAATGGGCCTTCTCTGAGTATGTGTCTGTAAATTAAAGGTGGAAAACTGGGAGAGGGCACTTGCCCTGGTGGTCAGGGCCACTGTGGTCTTTTAATGGGCTTTCTCCACAAATGTCCCTTGGAAGTCTCCCCCCTATTGGGGAATTTTTCTTTGTTATTTTATTTCAACCTCTGTTTTTTTACACGCAGAAATGCCCATTTGTACCGTCCTGTATTGTCCTGTACTGTCCTTAATGTCTACTTTATGTGAACCCTTGTGGTTAATAAAGAAAACATTATTATTATTATTATTATTATTATTATTAATATTATTATTATTTGAAACTTCCTTTGAAGTCTGCTGCTTTCCCAAAGTCAAAGTAGAATAATCAAATGACCCAAATAAAATGATATCATAAAACCGATATCAGCCAAACAATATATGTATTGGGTCGTGAAGTATGAAATTTGTAGAAAAACAAAAAGTTTCTACAAATTTCATATATGAATATATATATATATATATATATATATATATATATATATATATATATATGTCCCAAGGTTCTGATACCATCAACACTATAAAGACAGAGCTGGCATATCTAAGAACTGCCTAACTGCCTGATGATGTCATAGCCATTCAATGGCTATCATCGAAATATATATAGCAGTAAATAAAGGATTATGAGTTCATGCAATTGACTTATGTTTTGTCGCTATATATATATCTCTATATATATCTATCTATCTATCTATATATATATATATATATATATATATATATATATATATATATATATAGCGACGAAACATAAGTCAATTGCATGAACTCATAATCCTTTATTTACTGCTATATATATTTCAATGATAGCCATTGAATGGCTATGACCTCATCAGGCAGTTAGTCAGTTGTAGGATATGCCAGCTCTGTGTTTATAGTGTTGATGGTATCAGAGCCTTGGGACATATATATATATATATATATATATATATATATATATATATATATATATATATATATATATATATATATATTAAAATAACAGATTAAAGTTTAGGCAAAGAATCGCTGCTTTCATCCTATCAGAAGATTCCGTTAAGGGTGAAAGCACCGATTCTTTGCTTAAACTTTAATCTGTTATTTTAATAAATATTTGCTCTAGGGCTCTTATTTATTTGATATATATTTATCCTTATCGAGCCCTCTATGGATTTTAGTCTTCACATTTATTAATATTATTATATATATATATATATTAGTAAGAAGGAAAAGAAAATGGTGGCAAATGTTTGCCAGTGAAAAATAGTTTAATTAGGAATAAGTATAAATTAGTAATAAGTATTGGTTAGTATTCAGTTTTAGTTTTAAGTTTTTACCGGTTGCGCATTTCTTATGCTTTTCAAAAATAATTTTGAGATACAGCGCTCGTGATGTTTGCTCTAATCCAGATTAGAGCAAACATCACGAGCGCTCTATCTCAAAATTATTATCTTTTCCTTTTTACTAATATATCACAACTCGTGTGTCACACCTCTATTTTTTTTAAAATATATATACATATATATATATATATATATATATACATATATATATAGGTCGGTGGATATATATATATATATATATATATAAACATCACACTTAACAGAAGAGAAGTCCAACAAAATTGTGTTTACTAAACTGATCATATATGAAGTTTGATAAACTGTGTTCTCGCTGTAGTAGGTAATGTTCTGCACAAGGCCAATAACTCATTTCATTCGACCCCATTGCCTTACTAGTATTTTATTTTATCAACCCGGTATGTATGAAACGCAAAGCTAACCTAAGCGGGTTTTGAACTCAGAACGTAAATCCACGTAAGTCTTTTCCGTAAAGCATGTTGTCCGACGCTCTGCCGAACAACATTCAATGAAATAATTGTTTCTACTTTTTGGCACAAGGCCAGCAATTAATCAATACATTACTGGTACTTTATTTCATCGACCCCGTAAGGATGAAAGGTAAAGTTAACTTCGGCAGGATTTGAACTTAGACCATAAAGGGCCGTAACTCTTTGCTATAAAGCATGGTGTCCGACCCTCATTCCGAACATTCAATGAAATAATTGTTTCTACTTTTGGCACAAAGCCAGCAATTGCCTAGTGTATTACTGGTACTTTATTTTATTGGCCCCGTAAGGATGAAAGGCAAAGTTAACCTCGGCGGGATTTGAACTCAGAATGGCAACGGCCGTAAATCTATGCGTCAAAGCATGGCGTCCGACCCTCTACCGATACTGCCAATTCACCGCCCTGAAATAATTCACCACCAATGAAATGATGTTTGTGGATATCTATATATAACGTTATGTGTTGTTCATAAATGAGATACTTCACGATTAACATTGAGAAATATAAATCAAATATTCACTTCACTTCCCCTGACTCTTCCCTTGACCCTCCAAGATCGCGAGCATGTTGCAGATTAAAGCACTATGCTACCTCCCTCCATCTATTTTTGTTGCGAGCAAGGACTTGGGTTGTTGTGACCGGTATATGTCTTGATGATATCCGCCTATTTTTACTTCGGATGTCCTTGCCTTCTTTTTCCCTAAATTGTTTAGAAGATGATCATAATCAATCCATCAAATTTTTCACGGGAACGTAACATCTCAGTTTTCTATTCTTTACAGTGATTAGCAGGCCATCGGAGTTGCTCACATGTTGCCTGATTGCCGTTGTTTATGTTCTGTATGGGAGATGCCCACGATTTTTCTGTAGTATCTCATTTTCTGGGTAAGTATTTTCTTCAATATTTCCAGAATGAGAGTCTACATTTCAGTGACATATCAAAAGGAGTGTAGATAGCAAACACGAGTTTCAGTTTAGCATTGAGATTGATGTTTTCATCTCGCCATATTAGTTTTAACCTTGTTAATACTGCTACTGATTGAGCAGCTCTTGAGAACCTTTTTTGTCTTGACCCTTCTTCGTTGACGATGGTTCCTATATATTTGAAGTGGTCAACTGTCACAAGTTGCTGCCATTAACAGTGATTCTGTTGTTGATCCTATATTGGTGGTTTGTCAAGACGTTTGCCTTCTCGGTGCTGATTTCCATTCTGTACGTTGTGGTGGTTTTGTTTATGCTGTTTACTAAACTGGCAAACTATCGTTTGTCACCTGCTAGTCCATCGATATTCTCGGTGAATCTGAGGTTGCTGATGTTACACCCTCTAGTACTGACGAGGCTAATATCGTTCAAAGGCCCCAGTCTTTATGTTTTCTAGGAATACATTGAAAAGTGTTGGTGGCAGGAGACATCACGGCTGAACTCCGACCGCTTTCTAGAACCACTCTCTTATTTTGCTCCGAACAAGAAATGTGCTAATTGCTTTCTCAAAGAGCTGGCTGATAATTTCCGTTAGGTTTTTGTCCATGTGTTTCTTCAACGTCGATCATAGTGCCTCAAGCCACGCCTTGTCGAATATCTGTTACTGTTCATCTTTGAGTTCATTCCATTTGTCAATTGAGTTGATTCAAGGAGTCCAATTACTTCATCCACTCCCTGTGTTTTCCTTCTGATCTATAGGTTTTGGTACTTATGTCAGTTGAGTTGATACATGGAGTCTAATCCCATGATCTAGTTCCTGTCTATTCCTGCTGATGTTTTGGTTCATGTAACTTATGCTATGGCTGGAGATAACCTCCACAATATTTACGCACTACTCATATAACATTTACGTTTCCTGGAGTTCATTTTTAGCAGTTTCGAAGGCGTACAGACAACCACTACTGATATTCTTGCGTGTCTTGACTGATCCCACGCTACTGAACTTCATTTGGTGAAAGATTTCCAGCTTATCGCACTTCTGCTGATTCTTTTCTTAGATCTATTCTCATTCCATCGATATGCTGTTCTTCGTGCAGAGGCAACATGACCAAACGATTTGACGTCTACTTCGCAATCATTACGCCCCGGGTTCGATCCTACGACATGGCATCTTGAGAAGATATCATCTTTACCGCAGCCTCGAGTTTATCTATGATTTGTGTGTCAAATTATGTAGACTGTGACTGTTTGGAATCCCGTCAGGTGGAGATTAATTGTTACACATTGAGGTACGCTGAATGTTACTGAGATTTAAGTTAGGATACTCATGTATGTGGAACACTCAGCCACTTACATGCTACTTTCATGATCAAACTATTCCATTGATTGAACATCTGGAATATTCATCGCTTTCAGCGATGAAGGTCCATTCCATGCCAAGTAGTGTATCAATATATTTCTACTGTTCATCTCTCCATTACACGCCCAATGAGGTTTCAAATACCGTTATTATATCTACCACTTATCCTTTTTTTTTCTTCGCCCACTTATTCCTGAGAAGGTCGTGGAGGTAGAATACTCAAACAGCCAACCATGTTCCTCGGGGTCTCCTGCCGGTTTGTTTTGGCTGTAAAACCTGTCCATAGTATCGGAACTGTGTTCTCTCAATTCGGAGAAATAGTTATTTTACCTAGAATGACTCTCTGATCTCCGAGCTACTCACTCTATCTAGTAATGTTACTTCAAAATCCCTTTGGGGGAACCCCATTTCGGCCGCTTGTATTCACGATCGTATTCTTTCTGTCATTACCGAAGATTCATACAGGTCTTTCCTCGATGGAATCACTGCAACGTTAGATGTAGATAAGACTGAGTTATATATCCTGATGGGCGATTTCAATGCACATGTAGTGGCTCTGGGCCCGATGGCTGAGTTCATGATTTTCGGCAGAGGAACTGAAAGTTTAAATAATGTACTAAATAATGTATTAAATATTTTAACCAGAAATTGTTCAGGATTTACTTTATATCGAAATGATTTCTACGTTACTATGGCTGTTTCTTTTTTGTTTGATATCATCAGAAAAGTTTATATGTATATGTGTGTGTGTGTGTGTTTGTGTATGTGTGTGTGTGTTTTATTTAAGTATATTCGGAGTAGTAAATATGTCAGTGTGTTATTAATCTGCTTGTAATCAATCATTATGATGAGCAGCAATATTTTATCTCTCTCTGCTGTTCCATCCTAAATATCAATTGCATTTCGAATGCGATTATTTACGGCAGATTGAATCAAATTTTGATTTGCTTTATACCTGACATTGGAGAACTGCAATGGTTAAAGAGCAGAATAAGGTGAGATAAGATGGCATAACTGACTTAATTCGTTTATAGCAGAGAGATTCTTCAGTTTAACCTTTCCGAAGTGTTAAATCCAAAATCATCTTTAATTCGAAATTGTCCAACTTATGACCCAAGTTATAGCAATGTTCATAAATTAAAGGATTACCGCCCGGAATACTGTCAACAATTTATGGCTTTTGTTATAAACGTGAACAATAGGAACGCGAACAATGTGTAATTATGTTTCCTGACAAATTTCCTTTACTTATTCGTTGGGTTCAGATCCTTATTGTCGGTTTATAACAGAGATATCCCCCATATTGTCTTCACGAAGCGAATATCAACTTTGTTTGAAACATCGTTTGTTTATAACCTATCGCAAGCAGACCTACGATCAAGTCTATTCTAGTTGTAAACTTTCCATTTTTTATTCAAACATAATCTATTTAGAAACATTTTATACAACATGCCCTTCCTCTATAAAGCGGTAGGATGTGAACTGAAGTGTGTTTTAGTACTACATCTGGCTGGACACGTAACTAAGTAGAAGTACTCAAGTTGATTCATGTGTGGATTGTGTCAGATTCCGAGGATGGGCGGTTTAAGGTCCGTTTCGCAAATATATTATTTCAGATTCACTTCCACTGCGCAGCACCGTGATATGATGCAGTGATTCTCAACGTGGGCTCTTATGCGCACAAGGGGACTTTAGATGTCTTTTTAATCGGCTGGGAGTTGGCACAAGGAAAATAGGTGGACTTTGAAATTCTATTTTTCCCACCGGTGTAAAATTATGAAAACATAAACTTTATTTTGAAAGGTAAATAATTCAGAAATAAAATTTTCGATGTTTTCTTCTTACAATAAATGATAAAATGTAGTTCCTGTTACATGGAATGTCTATTTGTACTTATGTGAGCCTCAAGTTTTCGGACACCAAATAGGGACCACAAGAAGTAAAGTTTGAGAAACACTGGTTTAGTGTCTACCACTATAATGCTGGGTCAATTAAAGCCGTTTGGTAAAGGTTCGGTGACGAAAACTGCAAAGAAGCTCGTAGGAACTTAATGCACCATCCGGTTAGTCTTTGAACACATTTAGCAAACATTCGGTCCAAGATCCCGATTTACAGATAACTTGCTTCTCTCCTCCTCCAGTTTTTGAGATAATGAAAAGAGTCATAGGCCGTGCCTTTGCCCTTTCACTTCTGACTAAATCATAAACTTTTTAAAGTAGTCCAGTCACTTATTATCACATGATTTAATTAGTATGCACCCACCTGTAGTATTAGGACTTCCGTCAATTCCGAGGACGACTGTTGCAGTTGAATAGATCAACAGAACACATTGCTTGTGAAATTATTGAGCACGTGGCAGAGCATTCCACAGGCACTTGTAACCTTAACGTAGTTCTCATAGCGATTCCACGTAAAACAACGTGTGACAAACCTAGCTCTTTGAATTAAAGATACAACTCATTTTTGGCAGCTGAAAGGGCTAAAGAAAATTGAGACACAATGTCTTGTGCAAGGACACTCCTACATACCACCGGGAATTGAACTCACAATCATGAGCAGATCACGCTAACAATTAAGTCACGAACCTTCACTATTGACTTGTAAACTTGTAAAACGACTAAAGATAATTGTTTCTACTTTTGGCACAAGGCCAGCAATTAACCAGTGTATTACTGGTACTTTATTTTATCGACCCCGTAAGGATGAAAGGCAAAGTTAACCTCGGCGTAAAAAGACTAAAGATAATGAAATTAATTCATTAATTATCTTTAGTCTTTTGTGCATATCTCCGATTTCGAATAAAACTGTTTTCCAAATAATTTACGCGTTAGTTTCATCTCCTTATAATATATAACCAGCAATTTCTCTGTCTGTCTGTCCGACAGTGGAAACACGTGCGCGTGTGGTTGCTATCTCTCTCTCTCTCTCTCTCCAGCTATCCCTCTCTTTTAGTCTGTCTGTTTCTCTCACTCTTTCTCTTTGTAACACACTAACATTCCTCTCCTCTATCGCTGTGACGAATGGGGAGATGGAGGGGGAGGAGGAGGAGGAGAGAGTCACTTCGTCATTTCACATCTGCCTTTCTTTCTCTCCCCTCTCACTCCCTCATTACGTACAGACATTAGGGCGGTGGATTGGCAGAATCTGTAGAGAGTCGGACACCATGCTTCATAGCATAGAGTTACGTCCCTTTACGGTCTGAGTTCAAATACCGTCGAGGTTAACTTTGCCTTTCATCCTCACGGGGTCGATAAAATAAAGTACCAGTAATGTACTGGGTAATTGCTGGCCTTGTGCCAAAAGTAGAAACAATTATTAGAAACATTGCTTCATTTTTACATATCTAAGCATTAGTAAAATAACTAATAATTTCAAAAGTAATTTTTCAATTCCAATTGTTATGAACAGCAAAACATTAATAATAATTTTGTTCTAAGAAATATATATACATTTCTGTGTCTGTAATATATATATATATATATACACACACAGAAATATATATATATACACACAGAAATATATATACATTTCTGTGTGTGTAATATATATATATATATATATACATATATATATATATATATATATATATATATATATATATATATATATATATATATATATATATATATATATATATGTATACACACACAGAAATATATGGCCATTTCTCTGTTTGTCTGTCTGTCTGTCCTTCCCTAAAACTCAAATGTAGGTGCTACAGAAATATTACCTTCCCCTTCCTTTCTCCACTTTGGTACTACCAAGAGATACACTGTCGCTATAGAAACATTACCTTCCCCTCTCCACTGACTTTGGTCACTGAGGCCAAGGGAATCGCTGGTTGCTATAGAGACACCTTGCACAATCCAGAAGTAACCAGTTCGAGGCGGTTCTGACTTGACACCATGCCAAGGACCATTTGAAGATATATTCCCATCGTTATATCATAACGTTTATGTATCATAACGTTTATATTTCCGTCAATAATCTCTTTTTCTCCATTTTCGTTTTAACATATATTTATTTCAAAGATTTCACCGTATAGAAAACATGTATATTTATACATGCATAAAAGACACACCGAGAGACGGTGAACATGTGGTGCCGAAAACATTTCTCATCCAAATCTCAACAATATCAGTATATACACTAGATTTGCTAGCAGAAAACCGCCCACCGGGTGGTTTTCTGCTAGTCTATATATATAAAACTGAGGATGCCTGTGTGTGTGTGTGTGAGTTTGAATCCCTAAAACTCGAGAACCACCTAACCAATTGTTTTCAAACTTTACACATACAATACTTATGTTTAAGGGAGTGTTCTAAGCAAAACAAATTTCAAAATTTCAATGCCCTGGGGATCGCATTAGGCGATTTAGCGATCCCTCTCTATAATTCTTAGTCTTTCTCTTTTTAGATAGATATATACATATAACGTCGCGCCCTTATAATATCTGTCTGTATGTCTGGCTGTCTGCATTGCGTCACTTCCCTGAGGATGTCTGTCGGTGTGTGTGTCTGTGAGTTTGAATCCCTAAAACTCGAGAAGTACCCAACCGATTTTTTCTAACTTTACATGTGTATTACTTATGTTTCAGGGAGTGTTATGCACATAAAAACATTCAAGTTTTTGATCCCCTAGGTGAAAAACTGTGTTTATCAGGTTTTTAGGGGTTTTTTGAGGCGTTACGTCAGACCGATTTCCTTGAAATTGTAACTATGTATTAGTCAGTCTCTTCTTCATACCGTAAGCAAAGAAAATCCAACTTTTTTATGGCCTAGGGCCCGCGTTAGGTGAAAAACTTCATTTTTTCAGCTTTTTAGGGCTTTTTTGACGCGTTACATCTAGCCGATTTTCCCCGAAATTTCAAGGCATATTAAGCACATAAAAAAATTCATTTTCTTGATCCACTAGGGTCGGCATTAGGTGAAAACCTGCATTTTTCCTGCTTCATCGAGGAAAATCTTAAAGATTATCCAGCCATCAGAGTATTCGGTTTATTTTCTTTACATATTGTCCAGGCATGCAGTTTTTATACGATTAGGTCTGTTGGCGGCCCGCCTTCCAAAATACCTTATCCCGTGCAACGCCGGGTACCACTGCTAGTATAGAATATATTTTATTTAGTTTCCTTGTATAGGAATTTTTCTGATCAACAAGTGAATAATCGTGAATAAACTGATCAACAAGTGAATAATCGTTATTTGATATGTATTTATCTTGTCAGATGAAATGAACACGGTCACGACCATATTATTGTTACAGATGTGTTTACAACTTTGTAAATTATATATTTTTTATCACGTAATTATCGTGCAATTTAACTTGACAAATTTACAAAATTAACTTGACAATTTACAAAAGATGATGTCTGTGGGAAGTACCTTACAGGAAATGTTTATATATTTTATGATTGTATGACTGAATCTAATATACATTTCTGAACGTATCTATCGGTTTGTACTGACTTAAATGAACTTTGCCTTTCATCTATCTGAGGTCGATGAAAAATTTGGTTTGGGTTGTGTGTTGTCTTCATGAGCAAAATATTTCATTTCACATTGCTTCAGTATATTCAGCTGGAAATAGGAGCCAGCAATAGAGGTTTAAAGCTGCGATGGACAGGCGTCATGTTTAAAAATAGAAAGCGTCACCTCTTCAAGGTGACAGAACTAGTATACCACACCATTTAAAACTCCCACTAAGCGGAGTTCTCTCTGGTACCCACATTTGTCTTGTAAATATTGACCTACGATGTTCAAGCTGTGTAACAACTACATAAATCTCAGGAGTCAAAATGTTTCTGAGGGCACTCATTGTTACTACAGCTTCTCTCACTAACTTATAAATTCAGAAAAAAAACTTGATTTCGCCATCTAACAAAGTTTCGTACATTATATAAGGATGTACTACGGCCCTTTACGTTCTAATTTCAAATCCCGCCCAGATTAGTTTTGCCTTTCATCCTTACGGGATCGATAACATAAAGTACCAGTAACGCACTGGAGTCGATTTAATCAACTTTCCCCTTCCTCAAAATTGTTAGACTTGTTCTTAAACCAGGAACCATACTTGTTTGTAAGAAAAACTGGCTTTCACAATTTATGAATAAAATACTTTCTCTTATAAACAATTACTTACGATATCTACTTGCTCATGATATTTACTTGCTCATGCGTTTTTACTACGGCATTTATTCGCTAATATTCTTATAATAAAATCAATATTGAAAGCTTTATCAATAGTTATATACAAAATATATCTCTTTTTCTCCATCATATTTTCCATCTGCTGAGTCTATGTGTCCACCCTCATTCCTTTAGTAGAGTGATATGTGTTTTAGTGCATTAAACGTAGAATAAATATTCTATTTTTCCCGAATATCGAAACATTTTATGATTATCGCCTCTATTTATTTTATTTTTCACTTTCAAACTGTGTTATATGATATTTGCATTTATATAACATATATCATGTGTATATGTGCACATTTGTGGATATTTCTGTGTGATGGCTGTGTATAGATGTATAGACGGCTGCTTCATTTTCAGAAATTTGATTTCGAGAAGGATTTCTAAGAGGTTTTTGAGTGTTTCAATGAAGAAGCTTTTCTATGTGGAACAATATTCCGAATGAAACGCAAATCACATTCATCATAACCATGTTTTCTCCATAAGTATCAAATCTCAAAACAATTTAAGTTGGGATACGTAACACGACTCCCAAGTGAGCGACTTGCTAATCAGGTCCTGCATTGGTGCCCCCAAAAGAAAGGGGTGAATAGGGCGTCTCAAGTTGAACTGACGGCAGACGATCGACAAGGATCTAAAACAAGTCAACAAAATTTTGAACGATGTATTGATAGATATAACTGACCGTGGTCATTGGAGCACATTGGATGCCTCATGTATCTCAAGACGCAGGAGCTTCTATGTCTAATATTAATTCTAGCATTTCAATTTGAGCTGTAATATTGAACGTAGCCGAGAGGTTAGTGTGGGAAATTATAATCATTATGTCATGGCTTCGATACATGATCCAAGTGGCGCGCGTTGTGATCTGAGCAAAGCACTTCGTTTCACGTTGTTCCTATCCGGCCAGCTACAAATGACCGCCAGCAATAGCTGGGATAATAGCATGCGATGGGATGGCGTTCTCTCTTATACTCTTCAACTCTTGGTCACTTAACGTCAGTGAAACTGCATCTAATCTCGGGACAAATTTTAAGGTTTTTTCGTTGTTTGATTTCTTAACTGCAGCAGTTACAGCACAGGCATTTTTCTTGTTGATGGTGTTGTTGTTATTGTTATCAGTTAGTAAAAGCTATTCTAAAATGCTTCTTTGATTAACTAAGACTGGAGTAACGGAGAGTAATCGGCACATTTGAATTCGTTTTATCAGTAACGTAAAGATTTACATTAATAATTATTAATAATCAACGTTGCTGCTAACTCCTTTCAGTTGTTATGTTATATTCTCACGTGTGCTTTTATTCATTACGGTGTATGTACTTTTATTCTAAACATGGCAGTAACGATTAAGGTTATGCAATGAGGTATATAATGACAGAAACATGTCTTGAGTTACCAGAAGCATCTATAGCTTTAATCACTCTCATCAAAAAACAGGTGCAGTTTTGCCATATGATTAGGAATATAGCTTCATAAGCAGCTGATTCCGGATCCGATATCACTGGAGGCAAGTGTCTGCTATCATAGACATGGGGTGATCAAATCGTTATGACTGAAAATGTTTTATGTGGAAGCATATCATTTGTGTATGCGTGTTTGTGTTCCTGTGTGTATGTGCACACACACACACACAAATATATATATATATATATATATATATATATATATATATATATATATATATATATATATATATATATATATAGTTGTAATAAAATGAAAGCGAAATTTCATTTCTCACTCTTAGTACGGCACTTAATTGAATGTAAGTTTGTATGTATACATACATACATATATGTATACAGACGTACAGTAGCATGCATATATATATATATATATATATATATATATATATATATATACATATATATATATATATATATATATATATATATATATATATATATATATATATATATATATATATATATATATATATATATATATATATATATATATATATACATATATATACATACAGGTACACATACATATATGTACGTATCAGTTTAGCGGACGCTTATTATAACGCCCGCTTTGTTCGTTTGTAAACAAACTGAACAGCCTGAATTTATGCCGTACGGTGTTAAGGCAACCACGTCACCTTTTTGTTCAACACTGACACAGGAACGATGTACTAGTTTCAAGCTTGTTACCTATCATCAGCACCGTATACCCTTCTGCCAGATGGTTGAACGTTCGAAATTAGGCTGTTCAGCCGTTAATTTTCATAAGGAAAGTATATACTTTCGAACGTTCAACCATCTGGCAGAAGGGTATACGGTGCTGATGATAGCTAACAAGCTTGAAACTAGTACATCGTTCCTGTGTCAGTGTTGAACAAAAAGGTGACGTGGTTGCCTTAACACCGTACGGCATAAATTCAGGCTGTTCAGTTTGTTTACAAACGAACAAAGCGGGCTTTATAATAAGCGTCCGCTAAACTGATACGTACATATATGTATGTGTACCTGTATGTATATATATGTATGTATATATATATATATATATATATATATATATATATATATATATATATATATATATATATATATATATATATATACATATATATATATATAAATATATATATATATATATATATATATATATATATATATATATATATATATATGCATGCTACTGTACGTCTGTATACATATATGTATGTACGTATACATACATACTCACATTTAAGTAAGTGCCGTACTAAGAGTGAGAAATGAAATTTCGCTTTCATTTTATTACAACTTATCGTTCTCGGTACGCCTGACCGAACTCACTCGATATGCAAATTAGGCTGCTCAGCCGTTAATTTTCATAAGGAAAGTATATACTTTCGAACGTTCAACCATCTGGCAGTAGGGTATACGGTGCTGATGATAGCTAACAAGCTTGAAACTAGTACATCGTTCCTGTGTCAGTGTTGAACAAAAAGGTGACGTGGTTCCCTTAACACCGTACGGCATAAATTCAGGCTGTTCAGTTTGTTTACAAACGAACAACGCGGGCGTTATAATAAGCGTCCGCTAAACTGATACGTACATATATGTATGTGTACCTGTATGTATATATATGTATATATATATATATATATATATATATGCATGCTACTGTACGTCTGTATACATATATGTCTGTACGTATACATACATACTTATATATATATATATATATATATATATATATATATATATATATATATATATATATATATATATATATATACATATATATACATATATATATATATATATATATATATAATATAAAGTTAAATAAAAGTCAAATGATTAAAATTTAGCTTCGTTTATTACTGCTATATATATTTCAGTGACAGCCATCTTTGGCTGTGACCTCTTCAGGCAGTTTGAATAAGTATGGTATAGACAAGTACATATGTTGTTTAGGTGTATAATATTGTCAATACTCTGATATGCCCAGTTCCTTGTTGGGTTGTTAATTCACTGAGGAACTGGAGTCATATTATATAATATGACTCCAGTTCCTCAGTGAATTAACAACCCAACAAGAACCTGGGCATATCAGAGTATTGACAATACTCATGTCAATATTTCATTCAGATCTGAATGAAACAGTACTAGTCCTGTAGAAGCTCCTTCTATAAAATAAAATAAAAAATATATATATATATATATATATATATGAAATGTAGTCGATCCTGTGAAGATTCATGGCTTAGCACTTAGAGTATTGGGTTTGCAATCGTGAGGTGGGTAGTTCGAGCAAGACACTTTATTTCATGTTGCTCCAATTTACTTAGCTGTAAAAATAAGTTGCGACGTCATTGCCGCCAAGGTGTATCAGCCTAAGCCTTTCCCTTGGACAACATCGGGGGGAGGAGAGGAGTGACTGTCAGGCATGGGTGACTGTTGATCCTCCACAGACATCCTTGCCCAAGAATTTTCTAGGTGCAAATCCCATGTTCATTCGTGACTGTGTGGGATCTTTACTTTTAGTCGGTCCCATGTAAATGGACCATCACAATAATTAATTGTTGGGAAAATTAGATAGAGTACTCCGTACTCCTGAAAATGGAACAAATAGACAGAGGTGCCTGGGAGAATGTGTGTCTGTAAATTGTTTCCATCTCCAGGGATAATATACCCAATTGTATCAGCTATTATTTATAGCGATCGACTATTGTTATAATTATTTACATTGGGACGACTACGTTCAAATATTCCCACTGTTACTTATGTCAAACGAGTATATATTCATACCTGCGAATTGGTTGGCAGAGGTTTTAGGCTGTTGTACATAATAACTCACGGAACTCAGTCTGGGGAACTGAACAGTTTACTCTTTAAGGTAAATACCAGCTAGTAATCTGGATTGATTCATCTTCTTTCTTTCCCCTTCTCTCTCTCATGAAGAAATCAGCTAAAGCGCGATAGGCTTCGTCAGGTTTAAATGCCCAAGTGACTCCGTATCTGATGATGGCGCCTCTACGTATCCTTCGGAAATTGAATGTTTGAATATGATACATACAAAATTTCATTTATTCAGCCACGGTATCTTGCAGCCTATTCGCAGTATATACTTACAGCTTGTATTCATCCACCATGATTAACCCTTTTGATAACAACCCGCGCAAGATCTATTTCTGTGAAACAAAACCACCCATTTTAAAGAGTACCTATTTAAATTTGAATCATCTAACGTAATTTTACATAAGGAAACAATTAATATTGTTATATTTGGGGAGGGCCATGTTGTCCTAATATTGCCAGAGAAAAATAGTAACACACACTCACACTCTGGTTTGGTTTTCGCTCCAATATATTTTTATATTTCTATAAATAATTTAGCTGGCAATCAATGTTTATCATTGATTGACTAACAGTTAAATATATAAATATAAATATAGGTTCTCAAAATTCTTTCGTCAATCATATGTGTGACATCTTCAGTGATTATCGTGTTTCCATGTTTCCTCCCGTTGTGTTCCACTTTTAATTAATACTTTAAATAAATCCCTCCAAGTTCTTTATTGATACAGAGTATTTTTGTTAAGGATTTGGTCACGAAATGGATTGAAAAGTGTAGCACTAGCGACAAGACATAAATCTTGGAGCCTTCGTCTGAAAGATCGTTACACAATCGAATTGATTAGTTATAACTCCATTGGCTGAAAGATGTAAAGTTCTACTGTATTAGAATGCGGTTGGTAATTTTATTCGACTATACCCATGAGAAGAACCATATGCTAACTGTCTATACACTGCTGCCAAAATATCTCAAGCACTGTCCACTTGAAAATAGAAATAATTTTCGAATAATCCACACATCACATGATAGATATCCGGGAAAATATTTTACTATATTCCATTTTCTCTTTCTTTTTTTTCCTATTTAACTTCATTTTTTTGTTTTTATTTTTCATACCTTATCATTGCAGAAGACCCCCTAGGTCAAAAGAAATCGACTGTTATCGCATTTAATGATCTAATATATTGCAGTAATCATATGTCCAATAAATAGTTAAAAATGATATTTTTTTATTGTTCGTAAATAAACAAAATAACTTTTAACATGATCTGATTCATTATTAGAGACCAAGAAGGATAATGTACGTAGCAAATACTGTAGAATTGTCGATTAAACACACGTGTTTATTCTGATTTCTAATCTCGCAGGGATCTGTTTTGTCTTTCGTGATTTTAGGAGTTCGATAAAATAAGTTACAGTTTTATATTATATTTGAATAATTCAGATGCAACTCTCCACTTCTATAATTTTCCTTCTTCTTGCATATGAGACTGTTGTCGTTCACCTGATTGAGATCAGAGATCAGTAATTAGTGATCAGTTTCAAAGACCAACCGCGAAAAGTTGGACAACTTGGTCTTCTTCTTCTTCTTCTTCTTCTTCTCCTCCTCCTCCTCCTCCTCCTCCTTCTTCTTCTTCTTCTTCTTCTTCTTCTTCTTCTTCTTCTTCTTCTTCTTCTTCTTCTTCTTCTTCTTCTTCTTCTTCTTCTTCTTCTTCTTCTTCTTCTTCTTCTTCTTCTTCTTCTTCTTCTTCTTCTTCTTCTTCTTCTTCTATATCAGAGTGTTGCTATCTCAGTTTGCTGTCGTTTGCCTGATTGAATTCAGAGATCAGTTTCCGGGGATCACCACAAAATGTTCAACAACTTAAATCCCTATAATTTTCTTTAAAAAAGGTTTCAGCGTAACGAGTTATCCTTATCAATTGGCGATAAATGTGTGACGCGAATCCAGGTAAGAAATTGTTATTACTAGAGATAAATGGCGAGTATCTTTAACTAATAAAAAATATCTACCAAACTGATAAAATACCCACGTTCCAGCCGTCTATAGAGAACCTATTTACTTTACTTTCATTGTTAATATTCATTGAGCATATATAATGGACCTCCGTCAGTTTCTTCGATGAATGTCCCAGTTTTTCAATCGAGGGAACAACATGCTAATGAAATTAGCGTGCAAATAGCTGAGCACCACACAGACACGTGTACCTTTAACATAATTCTCATGGTGATCAGGGTGACACAATGTGTGTCATGACTGTCCATTTAAGTTACAGGTATAATTAAAAAGTTCGCTTTGCAATCATTAGGTCCCGAATTCGATCCCACTGACTGGCATCATGAGCAAGATTTATTTACCATAGAGTCGGATGGGTGAAATTGGGTAGGCGGAAACTGTTTGGAAGCCCATCAGATGGACTTTACCTGCAATTCAAAGGGCCAGCCATACCACATAATGTTTAAGGTTGAACCTCCATATGAATTACGTTAAAGATACACATGTCTATCAACTGCTCAGCCAATTACACTTTAATGTTACAAGCAGGCTGTTCCGTTGAACGAACAGCTGAACGCACATCTCCCAGACCGACGGAGATCCATTTCATGTTCGCTTTGTTTTTGCCTTCATTTCGTTCTTAAAATATACAAGTTAATCTAAGCAGTTAATTATTTCGCTTTTCCTAATGTTTTACCAAAATCGTAGGCTTTCTATGGTGAAAAAGTTAAATATCTAATTAAATATATGAACTTAAGACATGGGTGCAATCTTTACACTTAAGAAAATAAGTACAAATCATAGAGAAATATTATTGCGTAAACTTAATTCCTTTTAAAAGCAATTAGCATTCTGTGAAAGTAGAGTACGCTGCATCATGTGACCATAATCACTTATAACAATTCTGTTTGATTTGTATTATTTGTTGTGTGGCGGTGGGGATATTATTGTTGACTTAATTTGCACGTTTTCACTGATTTTTATCTCGGAAATATTTTTCTTGTGGCTTCCCTCCCATCAAAGAAGAACCAAGTTTCAATTGGAAATAATCAGTCACGCTAAAAATATCCTCAACACCTTCTCTTATCATCTCACTGTGTGTGTGTATATATATATATATATATATATATATATATTTATGAGGTTCCTCCAATTTGACATTGACAGCTACTACGCTTCAATAACCCCGGCACTGCTTAACAAAGCATTAACCCTTGCCAACACCAACTCTGACATAACCAATAACGAGATTGACATTATACTTATGGCTAGGCAGACCATCATTGAATTCAACGGCTCATTCTGGACTAGAAAGGACAGAACAGACAACTTCGACATCAGTATGGGCTCAACCGACTCTGCGCAAATCACCGATTTAATTGGAATCTACCTATTACATAACATCAGAGCTGAAATCCAACCCTTGCAAAGTTGAATATATAGGGACGACGCCCTATTTGCAGTCTACAATTGCACTAATCGAGGCACTGACTTGCTCAAAAAACAATT
This sequence comes from Eledone cirrhosa, assembly GCA_964016885.1. Lineage (NCBI taxonomy): Eukaryota > Metazoa > Mollusca > Cephalopoda > Octopoda > Eledonidae > Eledone > Eledone cirrhosa. Next base: position 336,031,041 of record OZ024743.1, read on the forward strand.
ACATAGATTTTTTTAAAATAACGGTCTCTCTATCACCATCGAGCCGAACCATAAAGTAGTAAACTTCCTGGACGTTACCCTAGATCTTAACAATAACTTATATTACCCTTATCATAAACCAGGTGAAATGCTTACATATATTATCCCACACTCTAAACACCCACCGGAAGTCATTAGAGCAGTAATCAAATCTATCTCGTATAGGATCTCCATGTTATCCGCAAATGAGGAGATATTTATAAACCAGGCGGCATATTATAATAAGGCTCTTTCTGAATCTGGTTACTGCATACGTAAATGCCATAACACAGCACTTCACCACAACCATAATAAACTTAACACTAGAACTCGAAATAATTTAGCATATAGCCAGATTCGCCAGAATTTTAGCAGTAACAGCACCTATACAGGGAAGCTTAATGGTGACAGAGGCCTACTTCCCACTCCAAGTAGCAGACTCAAAATCAACCCTAGAATAGGAATGAGCAATGGGATGACAAATAACAAATGCCCAGGTAATAATAACCCTATGAAGGCCCCTGCCAACTCTACTAGAACCCCTAGAAGGAATAGGCCTAGAAATATCACTTGGATTAAGCCCCATTCTCATCTAACTTAGCCACTAATAACCCTAAACGCTTCTTCTCTATCCTATCTAAACATCCCCTCCCCCAACCATAGATATTACAAACTCTTTAATAAAAACAACATTGAAATCTCATTCTCCACAACACCTAACCTAGCTAGCCACATCGCATTCAGTAACCATCATAAGCTAATATAGTATAACTCCCACACCGCGGTACCCCCCCCTCAAATACACCACGCCACTACACCAATATTTACTCTAGTAGCATACCTCCCCCATCTAATCCTTCTAGCACGCACCAACCGCATAGTTTAAACAACCCTACTCTCACTAACCGCAGAAGTAACTGCAACTGGCGTTACCCTAATGCATACCCACTAAATGGACAATGCCTGACACCCAATATAGTTTATAGGCGCACAGTTAAAACAGCATCACATACCAGCTCCTATATTGGCTCTACCTCTAACCCTTTTAAGGTACGCTATAACGCACACTTTTTTTCCTTCCGAGACCCTAACAATAGATGTTCGACATCTCTAGCTAGGCTCATTAAAAACCTTAAATTAACCAACATTGAACACTCACTAACATGGGATATCTTGGCTAGAGCCCAACCGTTCAATGGACGCAGAAACTCTTGTGATCTCTGTCTTAACGAAGCATATTACATAACTTTATCACTACCTCTACCGATTAATGATAGAACGGAGTTAACTATTAAATGTCAACATCGAAGGGCTAATTCCTTCGCCAACAGAATATTTGACCCAACATAGTCATCTATTCTCATTTTTGCTTATAGCTAATAAGTTAAATAGTTATAGCTAACTTAGATAATTATAAGTTACCTCCCTTACATTGTCTCTCACTTAAACTCATTAGCACTTCTTCACTATAAACTACCCACAATTTCTAATTTTTCGAGGAGTTACTTCCCCTGAAACCACCCTCTAATTAGTAAGATAAATATGTCCTTTGGCGGCCATCTTGTTACCCATGTGCAGCCTCGACAGAAGAATATTACTCGCCTATGGCAGACAATAGATATACCAAGGACACCATAGTGAAATACCAATATATGGAACATTACATTCATGTAACCTTCTTTTTTTACCTTAATTTATATTCCTTTTGAAGTTCCGATAAACTGCTCCAATTTTATCTAAACTAATTACCTTCAACTGAACCAGATCAATAATGATCTATCATCATTTGATCCAGAAACATTATATGGAGTAGCGAAACAATTGTAAACGAACATTATACGGGGTCGATAAAATAAAGTACCAGTAATGCACTGGGTTTTTGCTGGCCTTGTGCGTAAAGTAGAAACAATTATTATTATTATGCTTTACATTCCTTACATCTAAAACTATGTTGACAATCTTTTAATAATGTCATCCTTGTGAAATTTGTGGTCTTGTTTTGCTTAACTAATGAATATATATATATATATATATATATATATATAGAGAGAGAGAGAGAGAGAGAGAGAGAGAGAGAGAGGGGAGCATACATATATATACATATATATATATATATATATATATATATATATATATATATATATATATATATATATATATACACAAAACGCCAGCACCAACATTTTTGCAAGAGATTTCAAAATAAATGGACCTGTTATTTTTATCTAAAGACATTTTTTCCAATTCCATTCGGCCCGTCCCCTCAATCTATTTTATTTCTCATTCTTTCTTCTGATGAAGGACTAGCGTCCGATACGTTAAATCCCTTTTCCTGCTATATCAAGCGGTAACCTAATATATACCTTCCATATACTGTACCGATTGTGTTGTTATTTCTGTTTACCTTTTACATACATACATATATATATATATATATATATATATATATATATATATATATATGCAAAGTTTTATTTAAATTGTTGGGTTAACAACGAGTAAATATTTATAACTGATATAAAAGCACTCAACAAGTATTTGGAGTATATTTACGATATTAAATAAATGGAAACTATATTTATAAAACCATATTTATTTCATTATATATATTTCAGGGATAACATATTAAAAATATGTTATGCCTTCTTCAGACAAAATACAATATAAACAGTCTTATAAATAGATAGATTCGACATACCTTTCAACTTCGACTTCTATTTGAAAAGTTGATTTGGTAGTGAAAAAATATTAGGGACAGTTATAAAAAGAAAGAAAGGTTGATCTCTGTGGTTGATTTGCGGGGCATACTATGTTTTATTTTTATTTTAATATTTTTAATATTTTTAATATTTTTATTTTTAATATTTTTATGATTTTTTGTTTTTTATTTACTTTTTATTTACTTTTTGTTTCTGATATTTTTATTGATATTTTTATTGATATATTGATATCTGTTCTCTATTTATACTTGAACGATAATCATGTAGAGTAAAGACATGAATAGTATTGTTAAAATTAATGTAGACTCTATATATATTTGTGTGTATGTACACATATATGTATACTTAAATTTTTATAGCACAATGAGAATGTTTTCGTGTGAAATAGGAATTTGCAGAGATGATCACGTAAATTCACATGGATGTGTATAGTATAAAATCTGGGATAACCTTCTATTTAACTCAACTCTAATATAAACCTAGAAATTTTAGACTAGACATATGATCATTATTTTTCACACATTATTGATACGTGTCTCATTCATGAATACTGATATTTACATTATAATGCCTGGTTTATACGAATTGATATTTTTTTACATTGATGAAACATAGTGCTTTAAATCTGCCTCGTTTTTGTCTGGATATTTTTCTTTTCTCTCTATGTAACGGCTGTTTTCTCTCTTAACCACATATATCTCTCTCTACATTAATACTAGAGGTAAATAAATAAATAAATAAATAAATATATCATTGATACATCATTCAACTGGTGCCCAACTACCTAGTTTCTTTCTCTCTATCTCTATCTATATCTATCTCTCTATATTTTCTCTCTCTCTCTCTCTCTCTCTCTCTCTCTCTCTCTCTCTCTCTCTCTCTCTCTCTCTCTCTCTCTCCTCTCTTCTCTCTCTCTCTATCTATCTCCCTCTGTGTTTTTTCCTCTCTCTATATATCTCTCTCTGTTTCTTTGCATGAATTTCTTCTCTCTATCTATCTCTCTATATTTATCTCTCTCTATTTAGTTGCATGCATTTCTTCTTTTTCTTCGTTTTTCTTTCTTTCTTTTTATAACTGTCCCTAATATGTTTTCACTACCAAATCAACTTTTCAAATAGAAGTCGAAGTTGAAGGGTATGTCGAATCTATCTATTTATAAGATTGTTTATATTGTATTTTGTCTGAAGAAGGCATAACATATTTTTAATATGTTATCCCTGAAATATATATAATGAAATAAATATGGTTTTATAAATATAGTTTCCATTTATTTAATATCGTAAATATACTCCAAATACTTGTTGAGTGCTTTTATATCAGTTATAAATATTTACTCGTTGTTAACCCAACAATTTAAATAAAACTTTGCATATATCTTCCTCCAATACTGTTGAGCGCTTTATATTATAACTGAAAAAATGGAATTCTTTAAGATTTCTTCCTCTTTAAAAGACATACCTCTACCTAGAAACAAAGACTTTATTAAACAATTAATAGATAAATCTGACTCTTTTATAAGGAGAATCAGGTGGCGGGCATTCCACTTTGATAAATCTAAATCTAATATAAATGAAAATGTCTCGGACTTAGACAAAGTTTTCAAATCTAAAAGAAATCCACCCCCCAACAAACTTTTATTTGACTTTGAAAACGATATAATTTCTATCATACAAGGAATCAAATTCAAGAGAAACTTCAAAGGCCAGGAATATCTGAAAGGCATTAAGGATAATATTGAGAGCTTAGAGAAAACTGAGAAGATCTTGGTGAAATCCGATAAGACCAACAACCTCTATGGAGTGCAAAAACACATGTATAATGGCCTAATACTGAAAGAACTGAGGAAAAAGTACAAGGTAGCAGATAAGGCCAAGCTTGAGAAAATGAATGTTGAGGCATCTTGTATAATGCATGAGTTGGAAATTGAGAACAGAACACAACCTTTCGTGCCCAGGAAACCGAAGATCAATATGAAAGATCACAAAAGTAATTTTGAAAATGACCTGCCAGTCAGATTGATTGCACCATCAAAATCGGACCTGGGTAAACTAAGCAAAAACATTCTAGACAGGGTGATACAGCAAATTAAAAACTTGAATTGTGTACCTAACTTGAGCTTGTGGAAGGGAACTGGAGAGGTTGTTGAGTGGTTTAAAGAAATTAAATATAACAATAATAATAAGTTTATTCAACTAGATATTGCTAACTATTATTCATCTATTACCCCTAATCTACTAAATAAGGCACTAAATTACGCATTCAAACATACAGACCTAACTAGCAATGAAATGCACATTATATTATCGGCTAGGAAAACACTGATAGAATTTAATGACCAACTATGGACCAGAGCAGATAGAGATAACAATTTCGACATTACTATGGGATCATCCGACTCAGCTCAGGTAACTGACCTTGTGGGCCTATTTTTAATCAACTCGCTGCATAGGAAAATACCCGGTGCTACCGGAGGTTTATATAGAGATGACATGCTTTTACTTATTGAAAATAATAACTCTGAACTAAATAGAAAAAGAAAACAAATTACACAATTTTTTAATTACTTTAATCTAAAAATAGAAATTGAGGATAACCATAGAATAGTCAATTTCCTAGATGTAACATTAAATCTCAACACATGTCATCACTATCCATTTCACAAGTTGAATGAAAACTTAAACTATGTCAGCTTTAACTCTAACCACCCCAGATCTGTTAAAAATACTATAGTAAACTCTGTTCAAAATCGTATCTCTAGAATCTCATCTAATAAAAAGATTTTCGACGAAAAAGCCCAGTATTACAATGAAGCGTTAGCTAGAGCAGGATATAGTGATAAAATTATGTACATAGATAATAATAGACAAACTAACCAAAATAACAACAATTTTAATTACGGCAACAACTTTAACAACTATAATAGAAAGCATTACAATAATTCCAAAAGCCAAAAAAGAAATAGAACTAGGAATATAATATGGTTTGCCCCCCTTTTCTCACTAAACATTAAAACCCACATCGCTAAACTATTTTTTAATGCTCTTGATAATCGCTTCCCTAGAACACATAGGTATCACTCAATTCTCAATAGATATACTATAAAATTAACCTACTCATCCACCAAAAATTTAGCACAAAATATTAATAGAGTAAATAATAGGAATTTAAAACCTAGCCAAAATATCGATAATAGCATAAATAATATCCAAGTTAACAAATGTAACTGTAGAGATAGATCTAAATGTCCGTTAAATAACAATTGCTTAGTTAAAAATATAATATACAACTGTAATGTTAAAACGGACTTAAATTCTTTTAACTATGTTGGTTCCACCTCGACAGAATTTAAACTTCGCTATAATAACCACAAGAATTCTTTCACGGATCCAAGCAAAAAATCCTCAACATCACTATCAGGCCTACTCTGGCAACTTAGGCATGATAACGTTGGATATTCAACGACTTGGAATATAGTCTCAAGAGGGATTCCTTTTAATTCATCCTCTGAGACATGTGACCTCTGCGCGGAGGAGATATTCTTTATACTAAAATCTAAAAATTCCCTTAATTTACGGACAAATTTATTCAGTTGCTGCAGACATAGATTGAACTCAACTTTTAAATATAAATATAAATTTAAAATGTAGTATATTTAATTTGATTTATAATTATTTATCAAACTCGCTGATAAATCTTTCGATTCCTTTTTATTTTAAACATACTTCATGAATAATTAAACTACCCTAAAAGCTGATGCTCCAAATATATCGAATAAATTTTACACTAGATAAACTTCTATATTAAATATAAGACCATCTGTAGATCAAATGGGTATCCTAAACTTTTGGAATGTTTTCTGCTAGACAGGATTTGGTAAATAATTTTTGGTTTTGTTTGCTTTTGATTCTGACGCTTATAACGAACTTGGCAATATATTGTCAATTAACTTCGAAGGGTTGATCTCTGTGGTTGATTTGCGGGGCATACTATGTTTTATTTTAATTTTAATATTTTTAATATTTTTAATATTTTTATTTTTAATATTTTTTTGATTTTTTGTTTTTTATTTACTTTTTATTTACTTTTTGTTTCTGATATTTTTATTGATATTTTTATTGATATATTGATATCTGTTCTCTATTTATACTTGAACGATAATCATGTAGAGTAAAGACATGAATAGTATTGTTAAAATTAATGTAGACTCTATATATATTTGTGTGTATGTACACATATATGTATACTTAAATTTTTATAGCACAATGAGAATGTTTTCGTGTGAAATAGGAATTTGCAGAGATGATCACGTAAATTCACATGGATGTGTATAGTATAAAATCTGGGATAACCTTCTATTTAACTCAACTCTAATATAAACCTAGAAATTTTAGACTAGACATATGATCATTATTTTTCACACATTATTGATACGTGTCTCATTCATGAATACTAATATTTACATTATAATGCCTGGTTTATACGAATTGATATTTTTTTACATTGATGAAACATAGTGCTTTAAATCTGCCTCGTTTTTGTCTGGATATTTTTCTTTTCTCTCTATGTAACGGCTGTTTTCTCTCTTAACCACATATATCTCTCTCTACATTAATACTAGAGCTAAATAAATAAATAAATAAATAAATATATCATTGATACATCATTCAACTGGTGCCCAACTACCTAGTTTCTTTCTCTCTATCTCTATCTATATCTATCTCTCTATATTTTCTCTCTCTCTCTCTCTCTCCTCTCTTCTCTCTCTCTCTATCTATCTCCCTCTGTGTTTTTTCCTCTCTCTATATATCTCTCTCTGTTTCTTTGCATGAATTTCTTCTCTCTATCTATCTCTCTATATTTATCTCTCTCTATTTAGTTGCATGCATTTCTTCTTTTTCTTCGTTTTTCTTTCTTTCTTTTTATAACTGTCCCTAATATTTTGTCACTACCAAATCAACTTTTCAAATAGAAGTCGAAGTTGAAAGGTATGTCGAATCTATCTATTTATAAGACTGTTTATATTGTATTTTGTCTGAAGAAGGCATAACATATTTTTAATATGTTATCCCTGAAATATATATAATGAAATAAATATGGTTTTATAAATATAGTTTCCATTTATTTAATATCGTATATATATATATATATATATATATATATATATATATATATATATATATATATATATATATATATATATATATATATATATATATATATATACATATATATATACATACATGTATATATAATACACACATATATATATAAATTCGTGCATTTTATATCGAATAGTAACAAAGTTCTAATCGCATGAAAGCAAACAGACTCATTACGCTATATTTTGGATGACCATCACCCTTCTTCTAGTGGTGACAGAGAGAAACAATATGGCCGATTGATTCGCTCTATCACCACTAGAACAAAAAGATGGCGATTGTGATCTAAAAAATATAGCGTAATGAGACTGTTTGCTTTCAAACGATTCGAACTTTGTTATTATTCGATTAATCGATTGTGGATTGGCAGAATCGGTAGACCGTCTAACGCCATGCTTTGCAGCAAAGAGTTACGGCCTTTTATGGTCTGAGTTCAAATCCCGTCGAGGTTAACTTTGCCTTTTATCCTTACGGGTTCAATAAAAATAACGTACTAGTAATGTGCTCGATAATTGCTGGCCTTGTGCCAAAAGTAGAAACAATTATTATTACTGAGTTCAAATCCTGCAATGGCCAACTTTGCCTTTCATTCTTACGGGGTCGATAAAATGAAGTACCAGTAATGCACTGGCGTAATTTGTGGCCTTGTGCCTACACAGACAAGTTATATATATTGTGCATGTGTAGAATATCCTTTTCATAATAGTATATATGACATGTACTTGGAAAGGATGCATACATGGAATATATCGGGAATGTATAGAATGTGTTTCATAACATTTCATATATATTGTAATGAAACTCATTCTATGCATTCCCAATATATTCCATGTATGCATCCATTCTATGTACATGTCATATATATTATTATGAAAAGATATTCTACACATTCACAATATATATAACTTGTTTGTGTATGCACACACGGTCCCTTACGTCCACCAGTCATGAAACCTGTCTTATGTGCATTCTTGATGTGCAGGCTCTTACCAAGTCCCTTGGATCGTCAGTCCTTCTGTATCTTATATAACCCTATGCATCACAGTCCTCAAGTATTTTATGCAACTTTATGCACATCCCGATAATGTCCGGGTGGCGTGAACAGATACCCCCTCTGCATCTTTGTCATGTATAGATTCCTTTTTCCAGTATTTTATTTTATGTACGTACACGTATTTATATATGTGCCCCACATGTTATCTGCGATTAGTGCATGGCTACTACGTAGCTATTGCATTTATGCATATTGTGCATGCACTTTCAGTCATATAACGCCACATGAATGGGTTGGGTCCAAGCCTCAAGAATGTTGTCTCATATAATATTTTATGCGCCATGTGCACAGTTGTGTGTGTGTGTGGATGTGTAGGTATTCATCAAGTATGTGCTTTTTTGAGATGTATAAGCATGCCCTTGCGCGGGTACATGTATATATGTGTGTGCACGCACATATGCATACATGCATGTGCATGCATGTCTGGGTGGATGTATTTGTATGAACATGTCTGTGTCAGTGTATGCATGTGTATGTGTAGATCTTCCATTTTTCATCTGTATATATGTGCAGCGTCTTAACTATATATGCTTCCCTGAGTACCGTGTGTGTGAGTGTAGATATGTGTATATTTATCAAAAATACCTTTGAAATAACGTTTTTGAAAAGCTATTTCAAGTATTCTTTTAAAAACGTTCTTTTTATAGTTTTTTTTAAAGTGTGTTTTGTAAGGTATTTTGAAGGTGTGTTTTTCTGAAACGTTCTTTTAAAAGTTTTTCCATTTTTATTTTTGTAAGTACTCGCTGTACATTCAATATTTACTGTGATTGTCGCATATAATACAGTTGCGGGTGAGGTATGTGATCACTGTAGGTGTATAAGTGCCCATATGTATCACGCTTGCGCGAAACATGGACATGGGTAAGGGCGCCTACAGGTTGAGAGGGCTGCGACAGGGCGCGAGCGGTTCAATCATACAACCCCTACCTCCTACAGTAGTAATTCCGATTTAAGAAACAACTTTGATTGGCAGGTGGCAAATGAAAGGAACAAAATATAGGACGGCCATGAGTAGCCAAAGATACCGATGACGTGTACAATTCTTGACCACTCATCGAATGACAACAGGATCTAAGCTACCCAGTGAAGGCCGCGGGTTTAACTTGACATTTGGAAATTCTGCTTCGTAGAATCGAGAGGTATCTGAGGACATTGCGATTTCAGAGTCAGGTTCGACCATTACATCGATCGTGCCTCGAGCTGGTGACCAGAGAAACAATCGTAATATGCCTAATAAATGTTATTCGTCGCAACACTGATTCTCCGTTTCTTATGTGATATCATACTCTGCTCTGTAAGAGCGTTGAGTGCTGAAACGGTCTATCGCATACTGACGCTTTAAGCATCCCATACCAATTATATATATATATATATATATATAAAGAGAGAGAGAGAGAGAGAGAGAGAGAGAGAGAGAGAGAGAGAGAGAGAGAGAGAGAGAGACAGACTTAGAGATACATAGATATAGTCATGTATATATGCATATATATATAAAGACACACACATATATATATATAACATATATGCGCATATATATACATAAGTATATATATATATATATAAATAATAACAGCCAGATAACAACAACAGCCAGATAACGACAATTTCACCACCACCACCACCAATCGCAGCATAATAATAATAATTACTATTATTATTGTCTCAAGTTTTAACAAACTGTTTAATAACAAAATGTTTAATTCCAATATCAAGGAAATATGTCAACACATATACGCGTCTAACCCCATAGATTCTCCGATCAAACAAAAATACAGTCTATTTAATAAAACTCAGTAACGACAACGCCATCACTACAGTCACCGCCGCCGCCGCCCATCCATCATTACTACCACTATCCCATCACCGCCGCCACCACTCCTTCATTGCTACCACCGATATCCCCCCATTACCTTCTGTTAACTTACGAAAGGGGAACATGGCGGTATCACTAGACAATATTAATAAACAATATTAATATTTAATTTTGGATCAGGAATGTTAGAGTCGAAAAGGGGGAAAATGACAAAATAACTAAAGATAATTTCACCGCCAACACCACCACCACTACCACGATGAAAACTCTGGTCAAGTCGACTCAAATTTCTACTCCAACTTCAACACCATCACTACAGTACTACGATCAAATCACCACCACCACTGCCTCATTATCGCTACCGCCGCTATTCTCTCCCACTACCTCCTGCTAGTTGCTGTTAGCACAGCACCGCTACCACCACCACCACCACCACCACCACTGCCTCATTATCACTACCGCCGCTATTCTCTACCGCTACCCCCTGCTACATTGTAGAATCCACACTAAAAGAGGAAGGCATCAACATATATAAATAGACTGAATTGATGACCCGGTCAAAATCAAAAAAACAAAAATCAAAATCAAAGCAGCACAGCAACAACGAAAAACGTAAAGAAAATAAGAATGAAGAGAAAAACAAACAGACGGACAGAGAAGGGAAGGGAAAAACTAAGTCAGACATTCAAACACTACATTACAATGAAACTTATGCTTATTCATTTTTGGATGTTTTTTTTTTGCCTGTTTGTTTGTTTATTTATGTCCGTCTACAACGTGATAATGCCACACAAAAATCACGTGGAGTGACGAAACCACCGGAGATGATAAATTTACCGGTGGTTATGTAACCATACATTCACCAATCCTCGATAAGAGTGTTTAAATGTCGAACCTAAACAGTTCGAATAACGGTTAAATGGAGACTAGAATGTCATGTGACAGACTCTCACCCAACAGGTGCTCCCTGGCTCAGCAGCAGGGACCTGGCTGTCAACAAAATACTGCTGGTGTCGAAGGAAGAAGAAGAAGAAAAGGGACCAGAACCAACTGGACGAAAGAATTGAATAGAACTGTTATGCAATGTTACCTGAAAAGTAACCCCAAGGAGAGGGGCTACAGGAGACGGATGCATAACATCTGGAACGAGATTGGTCTATTTAAATTAGATGAACAAAAATTGGCCGGGCAGGCTCGGGTAATAAGAACTAATGGGTGGATAAGCGAGCTGGAACTGGAGGAACTGAGCAGAGAGAATGGCTTGGAGATGGCGGGTGTAGTATGCCAGACAAGCGAGCCAGTGGGAAATGAAGGTGAAGAGGTCCTGAGAATGGAGGAACCACCCGAAGCAGACAATGATCTGAATACTGAGATAAATAATACCTGGAACAAAGATACGGCCCTTGACGAGATGAATGCTGACGGGCTAGGACAAGATTTGGTTGATATCCTTATCTTAGTGGTAGATGAAATGAACAATGATAGTGGGAAACCTATGAACCTAAGATTTGTAGACAGGAAAAAGTTAAAAGAAACAACAGCTAAGGTAAACAAAGTCATCCCATACCTTGAGGCGAGGAGCCTTCACCAGTGCAACAATATCCTCAAAGTAAGAGCAAATGCGGTGAGGAAATTACTTGGCATAAAAGCGAGAGGAAACAACAAACAAGAAAGATCAGAACCTTGGTGGAAGAAACGACTGAATGGTCAAAACAGGGAAATGAGAAATGACATTGGAAAGCTTGAGTCCCTACTGAATGGGACACTAAAAAACATAGACACTAAAAATAGACTGGAAATAAAGTACAAAACTAGGAGGAAAAAGCTAAATATTATCATAGAGGAACGGAATGAATGCATTGTAGCAAATAGTGCAAAAATTAGGCGATACGAGAGCAGAGTCAGTCAGTATAGACAGAACAGAATGTTCGACAACAACCAGAAGATGCTGTTTGGACAGCTTGAAGGGAAAGAAAGAGGCAACGACTTGATCCCTGAGGCGGAACAAACTAAAACATTCTGGAGAGGAATATGGGAGCAGGATGTTAAACATAATGACCAGGCAGTGTGGATTGAGACAGTACAGAAGGAGATTAGTGAACAGGCACACCAACAAACTGATTTGAGTATCACAGTTGAAACTCTTAAGGGGCAGGCCAAAAAACTAACCAACTGGAAATCACCAGGCCCAGATGGTGTGCAGGGGTATTGGATTAAAAATATAACATCCTCTACCCAAAACTGACAACCATGTTCAATGACTGCTTGATGTCAGGTGAGGTACCAGAGTGGTTGACAAAGGGTACCACAGTTCTGATAATGAAAGACCGAATCAAGGGTAATGATGTTACCAACTATAGACCTATCACATGTCTGTCCGTAATGTGGAAACTATTGACAAGCATTATGTATGAGGAAATCTACCATCACCTCCACACAAACAACTTGTTACCGGACGAACAGAAATGATGCCGAAAGAAGTCACGTGGTACAAAGGACCAGTTACTTATTGATAAGATGGTAATGAGGAATTGCAAGAGGAGACACACTGGTCTTGCCATGGGATACATAGACTACAAAAAGGCATTTGACATGGTGCCTCATTCTTGGATCACTAAAAGCCTAGAGATCTTCAAGGTGGCAGATAACATCAGACAGTTGTTGGGCAAAAGTATGAAGTCCTGGGAAACAGAGTTAACATCAACTGGAGAATCCTTGGAAAGCGTGAAGATCAAGAGAGGTATCTTCCAGGGAGATAGTCTCTCCCCTCTGTTGTTTGTCCTTGCCCTGATGCCCCTGACCAGTGTACTGCGAAAAGTGAGAGCAGGATACAGGTTGGGAAAGGGATGGCTTACCATCAATCACCTCCTCTTCATGGACGATCTTAAGCTCTTCGGAAAGAGTGAGAAGGAGTTGGATGTGCTTGTTGACACTGTCCGTATTTTCAGCAATGATATATGTATGCAATTTGGTATTAGTAAGTGTGGAGTCATTGTGATGAAGAGGGGTAAATTGAGCAGAAGTAACGGAATCCAGGTACCAAGGGTTGAGATGATAAAGGAGATTGACTCTGAAGAAGGATACAAGTATTTGGGTATTCTGGAGGCAGATGACATCAAGAACAAAAAAAATGAAGGAATTTATAAGAACTGAATACATTCGGAGAGTAAGGAGCGTATTAAAGTCACATCTGAACAGTAGGAATGCCATAAGTACAGTAAATTCCCGAGCTCTGTCTATTATTAGGTACAGTGCGGGAATTCTGAGATGGAATGTTGCTGAACAAAAAGAAATGGATAGGAAGACTAGGAAGCTATTGACTATCTACAACATGTTCCACAAGAGGAGTGATGTCGATAGACTCTACTTAAGGAGATCTGAAGGTGGAAGAGGTCTTATCAGCATAGAGGACTGTGTTCAGATGGAGAAAAACAACCTACACAAATACGTGACTGATAGTAAGGAGCCAATGCTCAGAACTGTACTGAAGGAGGGGACAATAGACTAGGGGATGTCCAAGGAGGAAATAACATCAAGGAGAAAGAGTAGCCTTCATGAAAAATCCCTTCATAGTACCTTCTTTGAGAAAACTGAATTTAGAGATCCACAGACATGGAACTGGTTGAAAAGAGGAGACCTTAAAAAGGCTACAGAAGGAATATTAATGGCTGCGCAGGAGCAGGCCCTCAAAACGAAGTGGTTGAAACATCATATTTACAAGGAGGAGGCTAGCCCACTGTGCAGGATCTGTGGAGAGAGAGAGGAGACTGTGGCTCACATTGTATGCGAGTGTAAACACCTAGCCCAGACTCACTATAAGGGCTGGAGACATGATGTGATGGGCAGGGTGATCCATTGAGTGCTTAGCTGCACACTCCGACTGCATTCGTTAGCTTGGCTGCAACCAGAGCTTCGGTGATACTGTACAAAATTTTGTGTATATATATATACACACACAAAATTTAGTACAGCATCACCGAAGCTCTGGTTGCAGCCAAGCTAACGAATGCAGTCGGAGTGTGCAGCTAAGCACGCAATAAGATATATTACCTTAGAGTTATAACATTACGTTTAGACAGCTTTGCAAATTGAAGACAGCGACCGATAGACGGGCCGCAGTGACCAAAGCGACGAAAAAAACTGAACTTAGGATAAAATATGAGAAACCTGGACCATCGCATCGATACCATACACAACATATAATATATATCAAATATAATATATAATATCTCCGCTAGGTTTCTGTAAATCCGTAATCGACAAAATCCACTTGCAGGGGTCTGCAAGTTAATGGTTTTTGGAAGATAGAACAGAGGAATTTACTTCGTCAACAAGTTTTTCGTTCTCGTCCGCCCGGGTGAGAATAATAGCAGTAAACACTGGTAGAAGGCACATGGTTTTCCCGAAGGGAGGTAACCCCCGGTTTTGGCACATATACATACATGTACATGTGTGTGTGTATGTTTGTGTATGCGTGTGTGTGAATGTGTGTATATATATGTATATATATATATATATATATATATATATATATATATATATATATATATAAATATATATATATAAATATATATATATATATATATATATATATATATATATATATATATATATATATATATATATATATATATATATATATATACATATATATGTGTATATGTATATATATATATATATATATATATATATATATATATATATATATATATATATATATATATATATATATAGTATTAAGGATACTATTTATGGTTATGCATATACAAAAACATTTTGTAGTTATATATACTTTTACAAACCCTAAATAGTGATAGGCAGTAATATATTACTACCTTATTACCAGTAAGTTAAATAGCTCAATGTAATAACATCAGTTGTTTTACAGAGCAGTTATATATAAGTTATAAGAATCAAAGTTCTGTTCAAATCATTTATATGCTTACAATTGTTCCCTCCAAACCGAGGTTTGGATTTTTCGGAGCACTTTATTAATCAATGATCACATATCTGACCCCCTTTTCAACCCAAGAGACATACAGATACATATGCAAATATTGTTGCTTGGTTGTTCGACATCCATTATAACATTTAGCGTGGCAGTATACATTTAAAGATTACATTTATATCAAAAGAGGATAAAATTAAAAATTAAAGTTAAAATACAACATAAAATTAATGCGATAGGATAGTCAGAAGCAGTTAGTGTGTGCAATAGTTACACGTGTGGCAAGCACGTGTGTCTTATTTATATAATACTATAGTGCGGCAGGGTGTTACATGTAATACAAGCACTTAAGCGGGTAATCAAGAGTATTAAGGGGGTTGAACTGGTAATGTATCTTTTATATGAATGTTATAGAAGCTTGTGTGTAGAGAAATATTATAAATATTATAAATATTAGAAATGTGTAGCAAAGCGATGATATGGTTTTCGGTTACAGCACCATTTTCACAGTCCGGAGAGCGTAATATCTAGATTATATGCCCCTCACATAATCCACGACGATTCAATATTGGACGTTTGAGGATTCTGTTAGAGTACCATAGTTTGTTGGTCTTTAGTCCAATATAGCAGGTTGTTTAAGTTGCGAGAATCAACATCGTATTATTTTCCGGAAGTGTGTGTGTGACTAAGGGGAGTTAATGCGTGAGGGTAGGTAACTCACTGATTTCTATAACTAAATATACATTAAATGGTGTCTCAAAAGAGTCCCTATCTTATATGGTTATATACAGTTTCTAAATATTTAAAGTGTCCTATCTATAATATAGTCTATCAAGAAGTATTAAAGGTGTTCATATTAGGGTGATTATCCTCCATTATAGAGTGCCACAATTGAATATTTCACACGAAGAGCCAGATCTCCAAATCAATGATCATTGTAATTGTAGTCTACTCGTAGAACCTGGCAGGGTTATTATAGAATCACTTCTATATATAATAATTTCTGGTAAGCTCTGGGTCAGTGCATGTCAGATTGGGTGTCAAAGTTAACTATCACTAGGGTAGACCAGAGGTCAATCCTCACTTACCATGTCACTAATCCGACCATCAATTCATACATATATGTACAACTCATACGCCACTTGCATTTCATTCACTGCACTCAGCATATAGGTTATATAGCTCATCAATATTACTAAATTAATTAGTCTTCCACTTATCCAACGATGGCACTCCATCCACAGAACACCAACAGTACAATCAATTCAATGTTTAAATTTTACATTAATTATATAGTGGTGTAATGTAGATCAAGCAATTGAAGGCAGTCACACCGAAAGTAGATGTACAAAGGGGTATTCCTACTATAAATGGTTCTAGAGGGATGTCACTATTTGTGTTATATTGGATCATTGAATATTTCACACGAAGAGCCAGATCTCCAAATCAATGATCATTGTAATTGTAGTCTACTCGTAGAACCTGGTAGGGTTATATAGAATCACTTCTATATATAATAATTCCTGGTAAGCTCTGGGTCAGTGTATAATAGATGTCGACCCACCAAGCAAAAATATTTGCATATGTATCTGTATGTCTCTTGGGTTGAAACGGAGGTCATATATGTGATCATTCATTAATAAATTGCTCCGAAGAATCCAAACCTCGGTTTGGAGGAAACAATTGTAAGCATATAAATGATTTTGAACAGAACTTTGATTCTTATAACTTATATATATATATATAAATATATATATATATATATATATATATATATATATATATATGTGTGTGTGTGTGTGTGTGTGTGTGTGTGTGTGTGTGTGTGTGTATGTGTGTGTGTGTATATATATATATATTTATATATATATATAAATATATATATATATATATATATATATATATATATATATACATATATATAAAACTTTTATACTCTTCTATGTATTGAGTACCTTACTTACTGTGGTTACCTCCGATTCAAACCGAAATAACGTACCTTTTAGCACCCTCTGTGCCTTTTATAACGATCACCAAGAAACTATGCTGACCAAACTCGACCTTGATGTCTCCATGAAGAACATCCCCATCTCTCCAAGGAAACTTTACTTAAAAACACTCATCAGACGTACCAACGAGTTCATCAAGCGAATTAGATGGATAGCCTTCTTCCTTGACAACCCTGATGTAACGTCTACCAATGATGAGAAGTTCACCTTCAAAATGAATAAGGCACCACCCACCAACAGCTTACTTTAACCATTTGAAGAAGACCTCTTCAAGATGATCAAAGATATCAAATTCCGTAGAGCCACCACACCATTCCAGGCTTACATAAATACTGAATTGCGGAACATAAAAAATCCCCTAATCTTCATGTCTCCTCCGATAAAACCAAAAACGTTTATGAGATAGACCCACAGACCTACAATAAGCTGGCAAAAGATGTCATCACGACCACCTACAAAAAGGTAATAGAGATGGCATTGACTGAGACAAACGCGGCCGGAAGAGAAATCGCCAAGTCCCTTAAATTACATGACCGAACCGAACCTTTAAGGGTAAAGACCCCCCACTTTACCCTGAAGGACCATAAGGGAAACTTCCTCAACAAACCATCAGTCAGACTTATCAACCCCACTCGTTCAGTCATCGGCTCTATCAGTAAGAACATCCTAGATAGAGTTCTACCATCATTGCGGGTTGCCTCACCACTCCCACTCTGGAGCAGAAAATCTGAGGCAATATCCTGGTTCCGAGATTTACCCGTCAAACGCCACATTCGCTTCCTGCAACTCAACATGGAAAACTACTATGCTTCTATCTCGGAGCCCCTCCTGAAGGACGCAATTACCTTTGCCAGGAACTTTACCACTATTACCGATGCTGAGCAAGTTGTTATCCTCCACGCCCGTAAGACCTTTCTATACCACGATGGATCTTATTGGATCAACAAGAAATCTCAGACC
>OZ024743.1:336054721-336057221 GCA_964016885.1 Eledone cirrhosa
ATGTATACACATAACATACATATATATAAAATATACACATATAAAAATTAAAAAAATATATATATACATAATATACACACATACATAAAATATATACACACATAAAACATACATACATATATACATATAAAATACACATACATATACATATATATATAAAATATATACATATATATACATACATATATATAAAATACACATATATACACATATATTATATATATATACACATGATATATATATATACATATATATATAAAATCAGGTTCAATAAAACGTGGTTTAGATGACTCCTAACCAGTAGAGGATCCGGTGGACCATCAACCATTGGGACCACAAACTATGGGTGGTTGTTGTTGTTCATTGGTCATTGGTACGAGGTGTAGGGGACCTACAGAGGGGGGGGGGGCGTTGTAGGAGGCGGTAACCGGGGTTTATCCATATAGCTTAAGGAAAGTTCCCGTCCTTAGGTGTCTGCAGGCAACGAATAAGTCGGCCCTTCTGTTTAATAGCTTCGTTCCACCATGAAGAATCTCGAGTGTCCCACTAAGACAGAGGTTGCAAATACCAGACCCGCCTCTGTCTGGGGGAACCTTTCTAACCACGGACCAGACCAGAGAGTGCGCGGCTTTTCAAGTTTCAGATCAATTCAGAAAGGGCCGTACATTTCCTCTTATCTATTCTGTTAAAGGAATTACGATGGTTATACCACCGATATTTGAAGCTCGTTGCTGCGGATCCTATGTAGTGGTGCTCCGAGTTAGGGGTTGTGACCTTGCACCTGTAGACCACACATTTTTCGTCATGCATTCATTACTAAGGGGGCATAGTGATGGGTCTCTGCAATTACATGACTTCTTAAGCCCCACCACATGTACCGCGTGGTTACCATTACTCGGGGTTGGCTGGGTAGCCTCCGCATAGGGTCGTTGGGTTCCGGTGTGCTAGTTGGGCCTGTCCGGGTTCCGTTGCGTCCCGCGTGCTGGTTCTGCTAGGTGGCTCCGGGTTTTACGGTGGTATTAGAGGCAGTGAGCCTATTCCTATTTATGCCAGCTATGTGCTGGGCTACAGAGCGTGTGGTTGAGTAGGAATGTTTCACCGTGTGACTGTTGAATATTTTATGGTACTTGTGGGCCCTAGGGAAACATTTATCCAGTACTCTAAAGAATGTTCTAGCCAGACTGGTACGTAGACCCACCGAGTACGGAGGGATATACCATGTGACCTTCCTGGTCCTATTCTTGCGGGGTTGTTGGGTGTCTGCCGTGGGCCATCGCGTGGTTGTGCACAGCTCAGGTCGAGCTCGGTTGGTGTCACTCGGGTGTGCGGAGCGTTCACTATCATGAGGGTTATATGGGCCCACCGTGGGGCTATCAACCTGCGAGGTGCGGTCTCCCTGCTAAATTAGGGTTCGGCGGGTGGTTGGGCCGGTGCAGGGGTGCCTCTGCTCCGCGGCACAGTGGTCCTCAGCGTTGTAGGTATTAGTCCGGTGGGGTATGCGGGACCTTCTACCGGGGGTGGTGATGGATAGGGGTCTGGGAGTGTTACTACTAGTCACCGAGGTATTAGGTGGGCGACTCATGTACCTGAGGTATTTGTCCGGGGTACCCTTGGATCATCTCGATCATGTCCCTTAGGGTTATAGCTGATCCTATCGCTGTGGGATGCCTTAGCTAGCGTTGAGTTATAGTAATCAGCGTTACTATTGAAGATCTCTTTATTGGCCGACAAGTTAGAGATCCTGTCAGAGACACTCTTAACTACGGCCTTAACTATAGATCTAGGGTGATTAGACCCAGCGTTGATATACACCAGCTTCTCATTGGGTTTATGATATGGGTGGTGTAGCTTGGTGTTGAGATTGCGGGTGGTGTCCAGGAAATTCACTACTTTTCTATTGGGTTCCATCTCTAATTAAGTCCTACCTTGCTAAAGAAGTGCCTAATTCTTGTCTTCACATTTTCGACCATTGTGGTGCTGTGGTCCACTACGGTGAAGAGTGCGTCGTCTCGGTACAGCCGACCACCCAGGTTGGGTATTTCTCTCCTGATCTCGTAGAGTATGTATATCCCAACCAAGTCACTGGAGCCGATTGTAATGTCAAAATTATTTGGCCAGTCGCTCCGGGTCCATATGTCCCCACCGAATCGGATCAGCGTCTTTCTGGCGGCGTGTATGATTCGGACCTCGTCACGTGATAGGTCTGGCTGGTGCAGGACCAGAGTTGTAACCTTATTTTACTCTTAAGTGTGGGCAGGTTCCTCTCTAAAATGCTTTTACTAATAATCCCCATGTCTGACCGGGAGGGCGCTATCAGTCTGACCGGCAGGTTAGACCCGAAGTTTGGTTTGTGGTCCTTAATGGTAATCCTAGGCTCCCTTGGTTGGTATGGGGCCGTCCTGTCATCTATGCCAATACCAGATACGATCTCATAAGCCTTGATGTTGATATGTCCAGGGTAGCCTCGGGCGTTTTTTTGTAGATTTTCCTCAATTCCCTG
>OZ024743.1:336062221-336077221 GCA_964016885.1 Eledone cirrhosa
CTTTCTAATATATATATATATATATATATATATATATGTGTGTGTATATATATATGTGTATGAGAATGTGTATATATAGATATATATTCATATATATATGTGTGTGTGTGTATATGTATAGATAGGTTTGTATATATGTTTCACACAGTGAGTGTTTGTGTGTATGCGTGTGTGGGCGTGCAGGTGTGAGTGTGTGTGTGTGCGCGGATGTGTGTGATTATAAAGACCTGACCATTCTGTATAATTTAACACAGCCACTTAAAGAATTTCCTTTTTATCTTCTTAGCAGACCAATATAACTACGCTATTTTTCAAAATGTTCAAGTGTCTATAATAATTGTTTCTACTTTTGGCACAAGGCCAGCAAATCACTAGTGCATTACTGGTACTTTATTTTATCGACCCCGTAAGGATGAAAGGCAAAGTCAACCTCGCGGGACTTTGCCTTTCATCCTTACGGGGTCGAAATCAAGTGTCGATAATAATGGTCCTTTTATCTGTTTAATATATCCCTATTAAATTATATCCTACGATATTTTGAGATTTTATTTCACATATCCATTGTAAGCTGACCGTGGAGTGCTATATTGTATTTTAACTGATGAAAGCATACTATAATTTAGTATCCTTGAAATATGTATAATAAAATAAATATGATGCTATAGTGATATTTTCCATTTATTACTAGATTTATTTGTAGAGTGTTTAATATCTGTTATGAACATAACTCTGTTGAATATTTATCAACAAAGCATATAACTCATTGTTTACATCTCTCTATATATATATATGTGTGTGTGTGTGTGTGTGTGTGTGTGTGTGTGTGTTTGTTTGTGTATGTGTGTATGTATATATATATATTTACATATGTATATGTATGTATGTATGTATGTATGTATGTATGTATGTATGTATGTATGTATGTATATAAAGGAAACAGGTGGACCATAACGCACCAAATTACTCAATACTTAGGGTAGTAGAGTGGGTAATAGGAACGAGTAGGACCCCGACGGCTGAGCTCAAGCTGTTTCGACGGCTAATTCTTGACTAAATGAACATTTTTATCCTGGTATATGAATAGCCGAGCTTCTCAGGGGGTAATTCTATATATGGTAAAAGTGATTGTCACAAGGATTGGTCAAAAGTTTGTTGTTGAGACATAATAATTCTATCATGGTAATTTGTGGAGAGAAGGGGTAGCTGAACCTGCCAGAAGAGAAAGGGGGAGAGGGGATGGAGGAAACCCAGTAGTGTGTTGATAGTGCCAACTACAGCTGGGCAGGAGGTCAAAGAAGATACTAGGGAGGGGCAGGGTGAGGAAGTCGAAACAATAAGTAAAACAATATGGGGTAAATATATAGAGAAAAATACCGAGAGTGTTAAAAAACAATTAAATGTAAAAAAAAACAATTTCTGGTTACTATAACCTAAGGACAGCTATCAAGTCTCTCACTGGTACTGCTAGACTAAAGAAAGGTTTACTAGGTGGGACGGAATTATAATGAGACCCTTTTAAGTGGTATAAGTAAACAACCGAATATATCTTACGGTGACGGGTCAACAATTGGGGGGCCAAAATACTAAAGAAACTACCACTAAATAATAATTCAGAGTCCCGAGACCAGTACGAAACAAAGGATTCTACCCCAGGCACAAGGCCAGCAACCACCCAGTGCAAAAAAATAAAAAAAATAAAAAATAAAAAATAAACTAATACGAAATAATAATTCAGAATCCCGAAAAAGAATACTAATACTATCTCTAAGGGTGCCGCCACGATACAAAAATTCTAGTGCAAACTACAAAAATGCTCGTACGAAGTATATGTAAAATTTGATACGGGAAATTAATTCAGAAGCCCCCCCCCCCCCCCTCCAAAAAATACTGATATACGAGAAATTAAAGTAAAGATACCACTAAGAAATATAGAAAGCACGGAAAAGGGGCAGCCATCGGATAAGAAGGCAAGTATCCGGGGTCTAACACATCTGCTATAAAAAGCGGAGTCGGCCAAATCTATCATAGAATAGGGGAAGGGGGTGGGGGTACTGAGGCTACAAAGGACCGAAGGGCTGCCTCGGGTGGGCGAGTAAGTAAAAGGACGACGACAAAGAAAGAGGACTGGGGTGGAAGGACTAGGGAGGGATGGGGGGAAGAAGGAAATATAGAGGAAGCGATAACAAGATATAAAAGAGGATCTTACGTCTACCTTTGCAAGCAGGGGTTACCCATTACAAAATCGGCAAGTGGGGCGTTATAGCCCTAGTCTAACCCCCCCCC
The DNA here is from genome assembly GCA_964016885.1 of Eledone cirrhosa. Classification (NCBI taxonomy): domain Eukaryota; kingdom Metazoa; phylum Mollusca; class Cephalopoda; order Octopoda; family Eledonidae; genus Eledone; species Eledone cirrhosa. The sequence continues at coordinate 336,064,505 of OZ024743.1, forward strand.
CCCCGGGTCACTATGGGGTTTGAGGGCGAGGTAAGCCCTACGCAATCTGTATTTACATGCAGTTACCAGTTCATCTTTCTTGTTTCGGAGTTGGTCCGTCGAAAACAGCATTTGTAAAGTTTCCTCCGAGCATAAATTGCACGGACGCCATCCTCCCGTGTAAGAGTTAGCTCTGGACAGTAAGCTCCAAGTGAGATCATAGATAATATTGTTATCCTTGAGGTCCCATATGTGGCCCGAAAGTGTAGTGGCGTGACGCCGGGCAGGGTTTCGGAAGGTATGTCTGTGTTGGTATAGCTGGGTCTTGAAGTCACATGCGGTTAATCCTATATAAGCTTTGTTGGACGTGTCCGTCCTCACGTTGCACTCGTAGATCACATTACGATCTCTGCATCTGTTGTCGAGGGGGAAAATGGATCCATCAGGACAGTTGCACCTCCTGGTCGGCTCTCCACTGCTATTTAGGTTATTTCTTCCATAGGGGTTGAGTTTTCTGTTGTTAGAGGAGACGATGTTTGTGCAAAGTTTGGTGTAGTGCTGTAGGAGAGTTTTATGGTATTTTTGTTAATTATGTTGTGGTAGCGGTGTTGTAGTGGGAAGTGTTTTTCAATGAGCCTAAAGAAGATTTTCCCGATAGGTGTTGTCACCTCGGCGTTGTGGGGAGGATTGAACCATGTTACGTTGCATGAGCGGCGGTGTCGCCTGCTGGTTCCGCTAATGGAAGCTGGACAGTAGGATATTTCTTCCCGGAAACCACTGCGCTTGAGGGCCTGGTTGTAATAGTGCGCATGTTCCTCGAATATCTGCTCTTTCGCTGACAAACGAGATATGCGGAGGGAGATGTTTTTAACCAGGTTATTGGTGATGTTCCTAGGATGGTTTAACCGGCGGTGGATGTAGTGCAGGTTGTCGTTAGGTTTCCTGTATGGGTAGTACAGATCATTATCGAGGTCAAGGGTAACGTCCAGGAAGTTTACTCGGGTCAGGGACGTTTATAGGGTTATTTTAAATCCCCAGTCGCGGAAGAAGCTGATTAATTGTTTACGGACCCGATCTGTACTACTGGGGTTGTACCCTTTAAGAGTAAGGAGCCCATCATCACTGTACAATCTACCGCCGAATGCAGGAAACATATCGGTGAGTTTGGCTATTAGGAATAATCCTATAAGATCTGTGACCTCAGCCGAATCCGTTGCGCCCATGCTGACGTCGAAGGATGAGTCTGGAGCTCTCTTTATCCATTTGGAGTTGTCGAAGAGTAAGACTGTCTTCCTGGCGTGGAGGATGATGTTTCTTTCCTGGTCGGTGATGGGCACAAGTGTTTCGGCGAAGTCCAAGGCAGCCGTAAGTAGCGGTAAGGTAATTGAAGCATAGTAACTCTCTATGTCAAACTGGATGAATTTAGTGTCTCGTTTTTCCTCCATATTGCTGAACAATGAGATTACTTCCTGGGTGTTGACCCATAGGCTAAGTCTGGCGTGTCGCTTAACCTTTGGTATAACGCGGTCAAGGATTTTTTTTGCTGATTCTCCCTATGTCGGACTTCATTGGGTTTATAAGCCTGATAGAAGGTTTACTGTCGAAATCGGATTTGTGGTCCTTCAGTGTGAAGTAGGGTGTCCGTGGATTCTAGGGGTTCGGTGCGGTCGACGACTCCGAGGCTGGAGGTAATTTGTTGTCCATCTCGATTTATGTCCTCGATGCATGAGTGGTTAACCTTTTTATAGGTGGAGTTTCGGCTGCTCCTGACCAGTGTGTGGTATCTGTCGGGGTTGACAAACTAGAGGTTACCAGTTTTATCCGAGTGCACCATGATGTCATTGGTGTTATCATACTCTGTTAAGTTGCTGCGGAGTTTTTGTAGGAATCGGTTGTGTCTGTTTTTTTTGTTTTTTTTTGTTGTTTTTTTGCACTGGGTGGTTGCTGGCCTTGTGCCTGGGGTAGAAACCTTTGTTTCGTACTGGTCTCGGGACTCTGAATTATTATTTAGTGTTAGTTTCTTTAGTATTTTGGCCCCCCACTTGTTGACCCGTCACCGTAAGATATATTCGGTTTTTTACTTGTAACTCTTAAAAGGGTCTCATTATAATTCCGTCCCACCTAGTAAACCTTTCTTTAGTCTAGCAGTACCAGTGAGAGACTTGATAGCTGCCCTTAGGTTATAGTAACCTGAAATTGTTTTTTTTTACATTTAATTGTTTTTTAACACTTTCGGTATTTTTCTCTATATATTTACCCCATATTGTTTTACTTATTGTTTCGACTTCCTCACCCTGCCCCTCCCTAGTATCTTCTTTGACCTCCTGCCCAGCTGTAGTTGGCACTATCAACACACTACTGGGTTTCCTCCACCCCCTCTCCCTCTTCCTTCTACTGGCAGGTTCAGCTACTCCTTCTCTCCACAAATTGCCATGATAGAATTATTATGTCTCAACAACAGACATTTGACCAATCCTTGTGACAATCACTATTACCATATATGGAATTACCCCCTGAGAAGCTCGGCTATTCATATACCAGGATAAAAATGTTCATTTAGTCCATAATTAGCTGTCGAAACGGCTTCAGCTCAGCCGTCGGGGTCCTACTCGTTCCCATATATATATATATATATATATATATATATATATATATATATATATATATATATATATATATATATATATATATATATATTTAAAAAGGTATATGTATATATATAAAAGGGCAGACAGCTAAGGATATGTCAAACAGTCACCCGAGGATATACCAAATATACACATACACAAAAAAAGATGCATATACATAAGTGTATACAGAGTACTCATACACCCACACACACATATACACAGTATTTGGATGGCCATTGCCTCTATTGAGTTCCTCCGCCCTTTGTCGAATTTTGTTTTTCATCCCGTAGGGTGTCCAAATACCACCCTTTTGACCAAGCAAGCTCGGTGGGGTTGCCGGTTTAGTCGCTGACGACCCGACCATGTAATGTTGATCTGTGATTTGGAAGTTCTCGAACGGAGCAGGTGCGTGACTATAGAGAGAATGATCTTTCGGCACTGGTTGAGGTGGTATGGACACGTGGTCCGAATGTCTGATGATCCCATTCGAAAGCAATTTTTCCCTACGGAGAACTGTGTGAAGGAAGGCGACCACCACACAAACCAAAAATGCGGTTTCGGGACTGTGTCAGGGGCATCTTGGCTTGTGCTGGAATTTCATCTGGCAAATGGGAGAAAATGGCTGAGGAGCGCGTGAAGTGGGAACGTTTGATCATGTCAGGTAGTGAACACTTTGAAACTCGTCGGAGAGAACACCTTACACTGAAAAGGAGGGTCAGGAAAAGAGACTGTTCTGAACTGCCTGCTGTTGTGCAACATCTGATTTGCCAGCACTGTGGTCGAGTCTGCCTGAGTAAAGCTGGTTTGACACGAACAAAGTCATATCAGTAGACCTCATGTAGATTATGATCTGAAAAGGTGTAAGGAATGTGTCAAGGAATGTGTTAGCATGGGAGGTCTTAAAAGTCACAGGAGAACACACAGCCAGAACAAAGCAATGGAAAGTCCCGGAGGAGCCGACAGTTGCCATATATGTGCCATAGGGTGCAAGTCGTTGGCTGGTTTAAAGTGCCACATTCATGCCTCACATTTTGTAGCCTTTTCTCAGTTGATGGCAATGCTCGAACACGAGTTTGCAGCCATCATATATATATATATATATATATATATATATATATATATATATATATATATATATATATATATATATATTATTTAGCGTGAATTCTCTTCTGCCCTTGTATCACTATTTCTCTAAATATAGTTTTTAAAGAACCCCCTTTCTTTGAAGCCATCAACTTTCACCCATCCCAATCACTACTCTCACCTACCACCAAAATATAAATACCAGCATATTACATTGACAGTCGGCTTCCAGATGATTTCTCCCGAATTGAACAGTTTAGTCCTGTAGAAGCCATTTCTTATTATCAATATTCGAAAAACTCAGATTATATTTATATAAATATATATATATATATATATATATATATATATATATATATATAGTGAGAGAAAGAGAGGTAGATTTATACATGGTGCTGTAAATATATTTATACGCTCATATATATGCGACTTCTAACTGGAAGCTCTGTTTGAAACACTAGTTGAAAAAAAATAGTAATTTCCTCAAAAGACGAACATTTCTCTGATAAAAATAAGAACATTTAATTTTAAAACATATAAATACCCACCTGTGAATACATTTTTGCAAACTTATACAAATAAACTTAGAAACTGATGTTTAGAAACTGCCATAACACCTTACATTTAAATCTAGGCAGTGAAACCTATGTGATGAAACAAATCAAACACAGTATATTTGGTTTCCGGCGCATCAGGGAACTTAGAAGTTTGATAAAGATATTTATAACTGTTTCATATCAAATTTGGTTACTAATGTAACATAGGATTACGTAGATCATACTAAGTGAAAGTATGGGAGAAAAACCGCAGAATCGTTAGAACATTAGATAGAATGCTTTGCTGTATTCGTTCTGGCTCTCTATACTCTGAATTCAAATGCCGCCGTGGTCGATTTTGCCTTTCATAATTTCGAGTTCAATAGAAAAAATTACCAATCTAGTACTGAGGTCGATTCTTCCTCTATCTATTTCTAATCCCCCATCCCTCCTCCTCTCTCTCTCTCTCTCTCTCTCTCTCTCTCTCTCTCTCTCTCTCTCTCTCTCTCGGAAATATATACTGTGGAGAAAGATAAACTAGGCCAGGCTTAAAATGCAAAAAAAAAATAAAATAAAATAAAATAAAATAAAAACGCCGTATGTCACTAGGTCGCCCTATGGCTCCATTAGCAGTTACGGGTACATACATAATTGTTTCTACTTTAGGCACAAGGCCAGAAATTATCCAGTGCATTACTGGTACTTTATTTTATCGACCCCGTAAGGATGAAAGGCAAAGTCAACCTCGGCGGGGTTTGAACTCAGATCGTAAAGGGACGTAACTATGCTGGAAAGCATGGCATCCGACCCTCTACCGATACTGCCAATATACATAATGAGTGTAAGTGTGGAATAAAGATCCGTCGGTGATGATGAGTTTTCGAAATGTTCAATCGACAGAACTGCCTGCGCATGACGTATAAATGGCTGAACATTCCTCCGATATGTGAAGCCGAGATCAAACGTGATAAATTATATATCAACCCTTTCAATTACAGGTATAGTCAACCCGGCGAGCTTCCAAACACTTTTCTTCTACCCAATGATTGCGAATCGAACTTCTTAACCTTACGGCTATGCTGCATCCACACACTGAATTCAATTAATATCCATGAACATAAAATTACTTCCCATTTCAATATTAACATAACTAAACCACGTAACTATAGGTAATGCAGTTGACTATTAAAGGCCATAAAAACTATTTTTAAAATAACCCACAGTTAGACTTGTAAACGCAACAAAATCAGAAAGAAGCATTGGTGGATTGGCAGTATCGGTAGAGGGTCGGACGCCATGCTTTCCAGCATAGTTACGTCCCTTTACGATCTGAGTTCAAATCCCACCGAGGTTGACTTTGCCTTTCATCCTTACGGGGTCGATAAAATAAAGTACCAGTAATGCACTGGGTAATTGCTGGCCTTGTGCCTAAAGTAGAAACAATTATTTGTAAAACAAAGAAACATTCTATATATTTTTTACTTAACGTTATGGAAACTCTAAACCACTCTTTATTAAATTATTAGGAATGAATTGCTGATATTAGTGAGAGTGAAAATGTGTATTATTTTGTAAGATATGAAGACTCCTATCTTTTATATCTCTATTTGAATTTTTGAATATTCAGAACTTTTGTTCAAAGTTCAATGGAAATGACTATTCCACTGAGGGTAGCGAACGTATTGGATTGATTTGGCTCTCTAATCAAGATCTATTTTTTATGGTGGCGTTTTCATTATACAGTAATAATAATCGATTTTTATAAACTGCAATCCTCAGGTTACCTGAATAACTTAAAAGACTTTCACCTTCTCTTTGAAAATATTTTGTTATCTATCACAATAGTATCTAACATAACATTTTAATTTTTAGACGTTACACTTCATCTTTATCCTATAATTTTCACAACCCCACTGAGGCACTGAATTCGATAAATGAGATGTAGAACTAGCGTAAGATCGTTGCATACAATCTACGTAGTATTATCTCACTTAGAGTATCCAGTTTTCTGTTAAGGAGCAAACATTTAAAGCCTATTCTGTTTATCATAATGGCAATTTAAATAGAAGCGATTTCAGGTAGAAATGTCCATATGATCAACCTTCATATAAAACAGCCAATCATACAAATCGAAAAATGAAGATAACTCATTTCAATCCCCCATATAAACAACATGTGATTCCACACACACAGAAAACATTTACTTTTCCTTGCTTAAGATAACATGTCCTAACACAACTTGAGGACATACGACAAGATCCAACATCATTCGTTTACCGAGTGGGGTGGAACTCGTCAAATCTGTTTTCCATTGCTGATACTATCTACCCGTTGCAACTCCTGACAGAAAGAGCAACGTGTAAAATACAGTGTCGTACTCAAGGACATCGCATCGCCCAATCCGGTAATCGAACTCGCAAACTCACGATTGCGAATACAATTCTCTAACGACTAAGCCATGCGCTTTCACACAGTATATTTATTGAAAAATGTTCAATAGGTGTTATTTATTTTTCACATTTCTCTTTCTGCCAGGAGTCGTAGAGAGTATCAGCAATAGAAAAACCAATGGAAACTATTTCTTTGGTCTTTTTTGACGAGTTCCCGCAACTCGGTAAATGAGTGAGGTCTGGGATCTCGTCGGTTGATTCGATCGGTCTTTTCTAAATCATATCGTTTCTTTCAGCTACCATTCCAGACATAGAAAAACTTCAGTGCATTACTGGTAATTTATTTTATTTACCCCGTAATGATAAAAGGCAAAGCTAACCTTGGCGGTATTTGAAATAAGAACGTAAATGGCCATAACACTAAACTACGAAGCATAGTGTCCGACGCTCTAACGATACTGTCAATCTACTGCCCTTATGGGACCCGCATAATAAAAATAATCACATATTGTAAACGTAGAGCTAAATCATATATGGGTGATAGATATCTGTGAGCACTCGGTATGATGCAAACATTTAAAATTCTATTTGTGGAAGACATTTTTCAGACACACTGAAAGATAAATTTCTTGCAATGATTAATTTTTCAAAAACTTACCCGCCATTAGCTTATCTACTTTGTATTCTATGTGGCCATTTATATCTTATTACTTATTACCACCACTAGCATTGTTGTTGAAATGTATTCAAAAAATATATGATTCTCAACTTAAACCTACAGACATTGTCCTGCTCGCTTAATCCGAATTTATAAATAAATGTCAAGTAAATGTGAGAGGCATGGTGGTTAGGAGTGTTTGGTCACTGTCGTAACAGCGTAAGATTGATTCCTAGCGGTGCGTTGAATCCTCGAGCAAGAGATTATGCCTCATGTCTTTCTAGTCCACCCATCTAGCAAAAAAGTGTTTACCTGTGGTAAACATGACCAGCCTTTTCGCAAAGTGTTACGCTGGATCTCCTTGAAAATTACGTTAGAGTTGCACTCGCCGTTGGAACTGACGGAGGTCCAGCAAGCACAATTACAGTTAGTTTAAATAACCCCAATACATCCTATATTTGTTTTCTTGTCTTTATTTATCTTATTTACGTGGGTTTCATGTCCCAATTCCGGTTTTCAGCCTTTGTAACCTAAACTTAATTTACATCAAGCTCATCTTTGACCACACTTCCCTAATTAGTCGTTATGTAAGTATTACCACTGTAATATTAAGACGTATTAAGACGTCGAATTGGCAGAGTCGTTCGAATGTCGGATAGAATGCTTTGCGGCATTCCTTCGCGCTCTCTGCTCTCTTAGTTCAAATCCTGCCAAAGTCAACTATACCCTCCATCCATTCTAGGTTGATAAAAAATACCAGCCTTGTATTGGGGCCGATTCCTCTTCCATAGCTCTTTCTCACTTCCGTTCCCTCGCTCTCTCTTTCACTAAAATAATTCTGCTGTATTCAGACCTCGAGAGCAGATATGCTCCGCCAGGTTCAAATTTGCCCTAGAAACGCCGTATCTCAGTACGGCACCCCTACAACTTCACAAGGAATCACGGCAGTATACAGATAATATTAATGTATAACATAGTGGTATTTTAATAATATAATCTTTATGTTGTTCGATGCTATCCTAAAAAATAAACTTCATAACCTCTTTCTTTCACTGTCGTATTCTGACTTTGCGCATTCGTTTGGGAGTCGGATTAACAATGTATTGGTATTTGTTCTAGTTCACTATCCTGTGAGTTCAAATACTACCGAAGTCAACTTTGCCTGCTTTTCATCCTTTCAATGTTTATAAATAAAGTGCCCGTATAGGAATCGACTTTCTAAGGAGTACAAGTGCCTTTACCTAATGTGCAAATATGTATGTATTATTCAACCGTTTTTACTAAACAAGTAACTATTTCACACTCTGTACTTTATAATTTTATCTTACCGGGATTTTTATTATTAAATTTTCTTATTGCATAGCTTTCTGCTGGCAATATGACTTCATTCTTGGGAGAGCTGTAATTGAAATCCAATATTTGTATATATCTGTCTTCCCACGGTCTATAATATAGTTGTATCGTCTCCGTGTGTTTGTGTGGGTGCATGTTTTTGTATGGGCGGGCGTTTGTGCGTACATATATATATTCATATACATGCTCAAATTTAATTAATAAATGTTTGAGAATATATATGTATTTTTTGTAGCCTTTAAAGTTTATCTTGAGAAGAAATGTCTATTTAAAAACAGTTCTAACTTTATGATTTCTCTGATTGTATATATATATATATATATGTGTGTGTGTGTATTTGAGTGTGTGTGTGTCTATGTGTATGTGTGCCTGTGTGTGTGGGGGGGTGAGATATGTAGATATATATATATATATACACAACTGAAGTTGTATGTCCCTGCATAACTGTGAATATTGATGCGTCTCTAGATTTATTTCTGCATTGCGTCATATTAGATTTAAACTCAAATTATATTTTACTGGTGGTGGAACCAATATGACCACTCGATGCACGCAGTGTATATATTAGGAAATAGCGATGAAAACATTGGTGAAAAACATTAAGCCTATGAACGAAACTTCATCGATTTTTCCTTTTATATATAGATATATATATATTATGAAAATAAAACAAAGAAGCCTTCAATACATCAAAAGTCTTTATTAGCCAACAATGTTTCGTCCTATTAAGGACTCATCAGGGCAATCAAAACCACAAGAAGTACTATCGGCCAATACAAGCCGAAAACTCCGAAGAATATGGAGTGTTACATACACTAAAGTATTGCAAGATTATGGGTAAAAATATATAATAAAAATCACTAAGAAGGTGTATAACATTTTGAACCATATTACAAATATAGTCCAAAGCAAAAAAACCTAGAGCTAAACGAAGGTGGTTATATAGATCGGGAATTATATATAATACTATATAATATAATATAATATACTTGTAACAATATTAAAATTAAAATTAAAAATTAAAAATTAAAATTAAAAGGCACAATATACATATGTATATATGTACGCACACGTACGCACATATACATATACATCAATACACATATCCATCATTAACAGCACAAATTAAACCTTATTAAGAGTTTAAATATAAATAAGCATAATAGGAATAAAAATAATAATAATACGTATATCTAATATACATGAAGTAATGAAATGATTAAAAGTAACACATATAATATATAATAAACTATATAATTATATAATATATAATATAATATAATAGATAATCTCCGGTTAATTTACACAAACAATATAGATGTCACAATAATACTATAATAATAATATTATAATATATATAATATATAATGGCATGTAAGTTAACAAATCAATTCATATAGAGTTACAGAGTAGGTGAGAAAAAAATATAAATTGTACAATACCCAAAATTATGATGGTACAAAAATATAAACATCTTACATGATATATAAAATTTAACATATCATAATGGTACATAAAATCAACAGTAAGTAATAAGGATCAATAGTACAATAACAACTTCAATATAAAATAATGAACATAATATAATATATAATTACTTATAATTACAAGGTTGGTAAACAGACATATATGTGGATGAGTGAATAAGGGCCAGACAGAAAATAGAATGCACAGTAGTATTAATAAATAAATAAATAAAATCAACCGGAAATTAAAAAACAAAAACAAAAGTATTTACTTAGGTCTCACATGCAGTTAAGTAAAAACTTAGGAAACAACCCAGGTAAATGACTCGAAAACCCTATTTGATAAATTAATATTGAAAATATTTAAGATACCTAATAAGGCAATACAATATTAGCTATGGTTTAAGTAATCAAAATTTATAAACATTAATATTTCACTATAAACATATATATAAAGGAATGAAATATTCTACTATCATTTACATAACGATATCTAAAAAAACTGACTTAAGCAGAATTATGGTAGGCTAATAGGGACAGAAAAAATAAATGTATGGAGGATACAAAGGAGCATAAAATCATAATCAATATACTGTATTATATAATAGAAAGGAGCATAAGAGAGGGGGATTAAATATAATCATAATATATATGAAGGGGTTGACAATAAGTTTATGTGTGCATGGGGGGGAGGGGGGTTATCCAAAGAAGAATCCAAATAAAATAAAATAAAATGAAATAAAATAAAATAATATAAAATATATAATCAGATATATACTCATAAGGTGTTAATAGTGAAAATTTAATGTGTAAGAAGATAGATATGGTATAGTAGCCAAAAGATTATGAGAGCTAGAATAAAAAGTTGTCAAAACCAATGATAATAATGATGATAATAATGGTGGTAAACAAAAAGAACCTAAACTAAAAAATAGGTAATGGAATATATCAGCTAATGGATACAATTTATACTACTAGAACCTTTAGGTTTATAATAAAAGTAAGAATTAGAAATAGCGTGGGGGCAAGAAGAGAATATCTCAGACTTTCTATTATGTAAGGATTCACTAGAGAAAATTATAGAGTGTGTCTCGAGGATACAGAGATTACAAAATTTAGTATGTGTAGAAAGGTTATTAGAGCGTGCTACTAAACGCCAATTAAGGCTATATGGTATATTAGCCCCCTTAAGATCCCAGATATAGTGTGCGAAAGAAGCAGAATTCTTAAACTTAACATGTTTGAAATTAGAGATATGAGAGTTAAACCTCGTCTCAAAAGTGTTAGATGTAGAGCCTATATAAGTTCTATTAGAGGAATTAGTTATAACTACGCAAGCATAGACGATGTTCTTAGAGAGGCAGTTACCGTTTAAAGGGCAGTTAACACTCACTCTACAGTTACACTTCCGGGTGCTATTGGTTGGCTGAAGTAGTGATGCATTACACGTAGGATTACTATTAGATAAGGTCTGCTCTGGTGGTAAGGCATTTACAGATCTGTTCAGCCTAGTAGTATGTAGAGAGGAGTATCCATCCCTAATTTTCCTATTGTTAATGCTAGCTTAATGTGAACTAATATTAGGGGTGGTAGAGAATGAAAGTTTAATAATATTTTTATTAAAAATACTATGGTATTTATGAGAAGGGGGGAATTTTTTCTCTAAGATAGAAAAGAAAGACCTAGGGATATTAGTTAATACTTCCTGATTATATGGCGGGTTAAAATAAGTATTTAGTCTCCTTCTATTTTTATCCTTACCGACTTTACCATTATCTAATATCCCATTATTAAGACTAGGGTTATTACAAGGATTAGTTAAAACCGCATTATTAGAATCAGCCAAAATTCCATTAAGTCTCTTACTGTTTCTACCTCTAGTAGATCTGCTGCCGTCTGGAATCCCATCAAAAGGATTAGGGCCAATAATAGGATCAGTAGAAACAACATTATTAGAATTAGATCTAGCAAAATCATCACCAATTAGTGAGCGCTCAGAGGGTTCAACATGTTTCCTAGAGGTATTATATTCCCTATTACGAGTCCGGTGGGTTAACTTATGGATGGGTTCAGATACACCTATGTAATTTCTACGGTTATTATGCTTCCTACTCCCATTCATGGCCATGTTATGTGATATTATGTTATTATTATTATAAGTAAGCGGAGACTTTCTAAGGTTACTATTATTATAATGTATTTTACTAGAGTAACCGGAATTAGCTAGGGCATTATTATAGTACTCCGCATGTTCATTAAATGTTCCTACGTCCTTAGAGAGTGTGGAAATCCTATTAGATACACCCTTAATTATAGAGCTTATGATAGATTTGGGGTGGTTAGAATTGGAACTAACATAAGAAAGTATTTCATTAGGCTTATGGAAGGGTTTAAAACTATTAGTGACCAAGTCCAAAGTCACATCTAAAAAGTTGACCGCTCTATCGTTTCTATCTATCGTGATCGAAAGGTTATAGCTTTTAAAAAACTTATAAAGCTTCTTCTTATTATACTCGACATTGTTGGTGCTAGAGTTAATAACAAACAATGCATCATCATGATATAGTCCGCCATTAAGGTGCGGAAAGGTAACATATAGTTCATTTAGGAGGAACAACC
>OZ024743.1:336079721-336087221 GCA_964016885.1 Eledone cirrhosa
TTCTTGACCGCTGTATCACGTGATAAGTTCCCCCTCCGCCTATCGGGATTCTATCTCACGTCCTATAGGACGTGTTTTGAAACTCTAAATGAGGTATCCTCTTGATAAGTCGGCAAACCTCACAAAAATACTGCATCTCTATGATGTAATGTTTTTGCATAATAGCCACGAAACTACGTAGTCGAGGATAATGAAGGAATTTAGGTATATTATCTCGTGTTATTTATATCTAATGTTCCTTCTTTCTTTATAATGTATTATATAGCGCTGATATTGAATCAATCTAATCCATCCAGATTATTTTGTCCCTATTATTCATAGAGCAACAACGGTCAAGGTTGGCACCACACAAATTCAGGGATGTATGTGGGTATATGCATGTATATGTATGTATTCGCATGTGTCTGTGTATTTCTTTGTATTGTATATATATATATATATATTTGTTGTTGTGGGGTTGCAATATAAATGCGTCCGTAGGCGGTATCCCGGTTGAGCACTCGATGGTAGCGCAGAGCACGGTATATTATTATAGACAACGAGGAATCAGTAATGCATCAAACCACAATGTATTAACATATTACATATGTTTCTCCGTCGATCAGCTCGTGGCTGGATCTGTTACAGATCGAACCCAACTCTGCATTCAAAAGATCCTCAGATATGTCTTGTGGAATACTTTGAATCCACAAGAGATATCTGGGGAACTTTCGAATGCAGAGTCCAGTTCGATCTGTAACAGATGCTGCCTCGAGCTGATCGACGGAGGAACATATGTAATATGTTAATAAATTGTGGCTTGATGCATTACTGATTCCTCGTTATCTATAATATATATATATATATATATATATATATATATATATGTCACGTCACTCTTGAGTGCTAGGGTAACATGTAACCCAGTACAACCTGTCGCATGGTCGGGTCGTCGGTGACTAAACCGGCAACCCCACCAAGTTTACTTGGTGAGGAGGGTGATTTAGGACACCCTGCAGGACAACAAACAAAACCTGACAAAGGGCGGAAGAACTCATAAGAGTCAACGGCCAACCAAAAGTGTGTAAATATGAATATACACATGTACCGCGCGGTTAAACCACTGGGAGTGAATGACCCCTAGCCTTTGTCAGGGCATTCTTCTAGGAGAAGGCAACTCAGAAAACTGGGATAACTCCCATATAAAACCTGCGGCTCAGTAGTTACCGATGATGTTGATATTTTCTTCTTTTCGGGCTCTAGCTACTGTCGCTCAGAGAGTGGGATTGGTTCAGTGCACACTGTTTCCTCACTTTAAAAATTATATTCACGCACAGGCATTGACCGATAGAATTAATTAATAATTATTAATAATGGTATACCGTGCAACTAGCAGCAGGACCCGGCGTTGCACGGGGTAGGAAACATGAAATAGCAACACGCATATGCAAAGATTGAGGAATGTAGCTGTGTACTTTTTAAATTCTTTTATTCTCAGGGAATGATTGTTCATCTACTGGCAACGTAGAACACCAGCAGGCAGAATCCAGTAGTAGCGGTGTCAGTGGGCTGATTACGGAAATCCTGTATGCGAAATGAGTAAGTAAGTGTTGTGGGGCGATGTATGTCGTAAGTCTGTTCGCGAATTACGTCACAGATGGGGAACACACGTCAGTCTGACAGAGCGATGTAGTCAATTGTGTGAAAACCAAGTAGGGATGAACGTTTAAGTAGGGATATGGAGATGACGAAATCAGCGTGGCAACGCAGCTGCAGCAGAAGGGGGTCATAGGGCAATTAGCACAAACACTGGGCGGCACTGGTTGAACTGCATTTACACCGCAACAAAGGTGCGACAAAAGGGGTCACTGTGGAATTAGCACAACCGCTGTCAGCGTACTTGCGCAGGACGTTCATACTGCAGTGTAGATGCAACAAAAGGGGTCTTAGTAGAAGTAGCACAGACGTGAGTTTTACGGTGTCAATAACACGGCAACGTACACAGGGCCCAGATTTATGCGTGATGAAAATACGAAGCGTCAACAGGGTTTCGACAAATATTTTAAGGTTCTCCTCATTTCCTCAACCCCACGAAAATGGTCCTGCTTAAAAGTAAGTAATCACACCATCTAAACATAATGTGTTGATTAGCTACCTCAGCTTATAAACGGGTTTTCGAAATTAAAAGATGGTTAAAAATGTTCCATATATTTTATTATGCGCATTTCGAAAACAACATCATCCTGGGACAAAAGTTGTGTTCTCATCAGATAAAATAAAGTGACTTGATATGAGGCCTAAAAACACTTGTCAACAGGAAAGTGCAAAGTCTACATATGACAGAAATATAAGAGTAAGAAAAAGATAGGAAAATAGAAGAAAAGGAAAGAAGTAGAAAAAGGAAAAAGAAAGTGTTGAGAGGAAAAAAGAAAAAAAGGAAAAAAGAAAGAAGGAAGAGAGAGAAAGAGAGAGAGAGAGAGAGAGAGAGAGAGAGAGAGAGAGAGAGAGAGAGAGAGAGAGAGAGAGAGAGAGAGACTTTTGATCTGGAACGCTGTCAAAATGAAACAAGCTGTAAAAAACGGTTAAAAAGTAAATTGATGAGGTGTATGTGCGATAAAATAAAGGGGTCGATAAAATAAAGTACCAGTAATGCACTGCGTAATTGCTGGCCTTGTGCCAAAACGTAGAAACAATTATAGATGGTATTAAAATATTAGAGGTCTAAAATATAGAAACTGGGTATATTATTTTATATTGGGTTTAAATACTAACATTTGGATTAAGAAGTGTAAAAATGTATTAATAAAATAAAATAAAAATAAGTATAAAAAAGATTTTTATAAAATAAAATTAAATTAAAAAATAAAAATTGTCTATGTCAAATTAAAAAATTTCTATTAAAAATCTATATATGTGGGGGTATACTATTTAATTTTTATTTTATACCAACAAATAAATAAAGAAAATTGCTAGAATGATTTATAAACGTAGAAAAACATATGACGTCATAATTTGTTTACAAAATCTATGAAGGTTTGAACGAAAATCTAAGGCTATCGAAAAAAAGGTCAAAGGCTTAATATATGCTGAGAAACTGAATTAATACATTGTAGAATATATTGAAATATGTGTAAAAAATTAACCGTTGTTCGTGGAATAGGTTATAGGACATTAGCTATAAACTTTGTGAAAGTATATATATATATATATATATATATCAACTAGAAATTGATTGACATATATATATATATATTTAAAATAAACACATGAAACAATCAGAGGGGATAATTTGTAAAGTGTGTAATCACACATAGCTAGGTAGGTAACTAATTAAAGTTTAACTAGCGCTTCAAATATTACCTTTTAAAAAATGATTAATCCTCCTTGTATATATTTCATTAAAGAAATATATTTCACCAATAATCCTTAAAGTAACAGTAGTCAAATCTTGGATCTTCAGCAAGGGGGAAGAAATAACTATCGTTGTTTACACATCAAATGCAAATCTGCGAGTGATCCGTCGCACGTGTTGCAATTCTAAAACTACTAACAACATGCTAGCGTCCTCCCATTGGCGTGAATAGGGTGGTCGACAGCGAAAAATAGCAGCCGAGTCCTTTCAACCGATTTAGCTCTACAATTAAGGAGCCGTTTATATATCCGAAATAAATTAAATTAAATTAAATTAAGGGAGTCATATCTGCGGATATATATATATATTACAATAACAGATTAAAGTTTAAGCAAAGAATCGCTGCTTAACGGTGAAAGCAGTGATTCTTTGCTTAAACTTTAATCTGTTATTTTAATAAATATTATATCTACTTATTCTGACAAGAATCGAAATATCTAATCGTGTGCAAGTGGTGGATATTTGTTAACGTCTGCGCGTTCCATAAAAGGGAAATAACTCGTCTCTCATCTCAGTTTATACATTTGAACTGAAAAATCAATACATTACAAATTCGATTTTTGCACTTGGCGTGGGTCGATTTGAAATTTGTTTGACCGATGTCTCCACCGGCACTTCATCTATATGTGTAGCAATTTCACCGAAATTTGAGCGTACGGTTTAAGAGAAGATGTGTGCCGACCGTTTTAGTAGACAGACAGAGAGACAACCTCAGTTTTATATATATAGATGGTCATACTCGATAACGAGGGGGCAGCCATCTGTATATATATATATATATATATATACACAGATGAATTAACAACCCAGCAAGGAACTGGGCATATCAGAGTATTGACAATATCATACACCTAAACAACATATGTACTTGTTTATACCATACTAATTCAAACTGCCTGAAGAGGTCACAGCCAAAGATGGCTGTCACTGAAATATATATAGCAGTAATAAACGAAGCTTAATTTTAATCATTTGATTTTTATTTAACTTTATATATATATATATATATATATATATATATATATATATATGTAAGTATGCACACGTACACATATATATGTATACACACACATATATATATATACATACATCACACATATATACATATACATATGTACGTATGGGTTATATCGAACACTAGCAGAGGTACCCGGCGTTGGTCGAGTATTAAATACCAGTTATGTATACCATTTATGTCAATACTTCAGTGCTGCTTGGAAAACCATACCTTTACAAAATCATCGGCTTTTTCCAAAAGGAGGTTCCTGCCCCCAGGAATCCCCTACTCAATATGTGCCAATTCTGAGAGTTCACATTCTTCTGTAGAACAAACGTAGCCCATGTATCAAGTTTTGTGAAAATCAGTTGCGAACTCCAGAAGTTTATGACGTTTTGTTGCATTGCACTGCAGTGCTTCAGTCGACTCCAATAACTGATAAAATGAAAGTGCCCATGACCATCTGGAGTACATAAGTAACCTATGTCATAAGTTTGGTGAAAATACTGTAGAAATGCATACGGTTTACACACGCGCGCGCGCGCGCACGTGTGTGTGTATGCATTTGTGTGTGCGTATGTAGATGTATGTGTATGTTCGTTGGCGCATACGTATGTTCTCGCCTAAATCTTCACTATTTACTTTTACTATGTTAAGGCAAAGTTAAAATCCCGTCGAGGTTAACTTTGCCTTTTATCCTTACGGGGTCGATAAAATAAAGTACCAGTAATGTATTGGATATTTGCTGGCCTTGTGCCAAAAGAAGAAACAACTATTCTAATAACCCGTCACTTTCGTTTACAATTTTATTTACATCATTCTTAAACTCCGGGACTGGAAATCATTCGGTTATTTTAAATAGAATATTAGTCTTACGAATCCATTTCCACCATAAACTTGGTCTTGTCTTTGAATGAAATTGTTCTTCTCGGTCCACCGCGTCGTTTATACGTAACATAAATAGATAAGCGAATGACGCCATAAAAGGGAAATAACTCATCTCTCATCTCTATTTATACATTTGAACTGAAAAATCAATATTTTACAAATTCGATTTTTGCACTTGGCGTGGGTCGATTTGAATTTTTTTTTACCAATGTCTCCGCTGGATCTTCATCTATGAGTGTAGTAATTTCACCGAAATTTGAGCGTACGGTTTAGGAGGAGATGTGTGCCGAAGGTTTTAGTAGACAGACAGTTTTATATATATAGATTAATAATTGTTTATATTTTAGGCAAAAGGCCAGCAATTACCCAGTACATTACTGGTAGTTTATTTTATCGACCGCGTAAGGATGAAAGGCAAAGTTAACCTGGAATGTTTGATTCGTTTGTAAACAAAGCTGTACCGTGCCGGTGACCGATCGTCACCTGTTGGTTCAACACTGGCTTTGAGGAACAATCAACAGGTTTCTGGGTCATTACACTTCATCAGAACTTTCTACCTCTTCCAGTCTGTTGAACGGTTGAAAATATATAGTATTTTCTTAAGTACACATCGGCTGTTCAACCGTTCAACATACTGGTAAAGGAATTAGCTGTGTTAGGGCGAGAAATAAAATCCTAATTTTATATATATACTAGCAGTAAAGCCCGGCGTTGCTCGGCGTCGCTCAGTAGCTGTGTTAAAGTTACAATGTTAAGTTTCTTTCTTGGCTTAAAAACTGTAGTGTCTACTGTGCAGACTTGCATGTGGTGTTTTTGATTAATATTCCCTCAACCAACAATATGCCTTATGAAGTTAAGAAAACATAACGATAACCCGAATGTTATAACAAAAGAGGATGCTGGGGATAGAAACTGCACTGGTTATTTATTAACAAAAATCGAAAATGTAAACACTGCAACGCAGAGAAAAACATTAGCGTAACCAAATTATCAGTTATGTCTGTCTGCACGCCTATATCACCTCTCTGCACGACTGTCTGTCTGCACGCCTATATCACCTCTCTGCACGACTGTCTGTCTGCACGCCTATATCACCTCTCTGCACGACTATCTGTCTGCACGCGTATATCACCTCTCTGCACGACTGTCTGTCTGCACGATTGTCTGTCTGCACGCCTAACGACAAAATATTTGCTTGTTTTACGTAGTCTTTAAATAGACTTGTTTTCAAGTAAAAATATTGTTTTAAAATGCTTTTAAATGGAAATGAAGCAAAACGGAAGCTTAGTGTTCGAACTGATGAATTTTGCAGGTCAATATTTTGCTGGCTCGACAACTGTTCGTGTATTGTGTTAATGTCATTTTAAACGCTGAGAAAGCCAGCGTAATTTTTTACGTAAGACGCTCAATGTAAACAGAACAAAGGGAAATAACTGATAACTTACGCTCAAAAATCGATACATTATATTCGATTTCGTCACATATGGTGGGTCAATTTGAAACTTTTTTTTTCCGATGTCTTCGCTAGGGCTGAATGTACAAGTATAGCAATTTCGGTGCAATTCCGTCAGAGATTCTAAGAGGAGATGTGTGCCAAAGATCGATAGACAGACAGACAACCACAGTTTTATATATATAGATGTCTGTCTGCACGCCTATATCACCTCTCGGCACGACTGTCTGTCTGCACGCCTATATCACCTCTCTGCACGACTGTCTGTCTGCACGCCTATATCACCTCTCTGCACGACTGTCTGTCTGCACGCCTATATCACCTCTCTGCACGACTGTCTGTCTGCACCCCTATATAACCTCTCTGCACGACTGTCTGTCTGCACGACTGTCTGTCTGCACGCCTAACGACGAAATATTTGCTTGTTTTACGTAGTCTTTAAATTGACTTGTTTTCAAGTAAAAATATTGTTTTAAAATGCTTTTAAATGGAAATGAAGCAAAACGGAAGCTTAGTGTTCGAACTGATGAATTTTGCAGGTCAATATTTTGCTGGCTCGACAACTGTTCGTGTATTGTGTTAATGTCATTTTAAACGCTGAGAAAGCCAGCGTAATTTTTTACGTAAGACGCTCAATGTAAACAGAACAAAGGGAAATAACTGATCACTTACGCTCAAAAATCGATACATTATATTCGATTTCGTCAGATAGGGCGGGTCAATTTGAAATATTTTTTTTCCGATGTCTTCGCTAGGGCTCAATGTACAAGT
>OZ024743.1:336097221-336102221 GCA_964016885.1 Eledone cirrhosa
TTTTCTGTGAGAAAGTCGATTAAATCGACCCCAGGGTATTAAAATATCCTTTATTTTATTGACCCCGTAAGGATGAAAGGTAAAGCCTACCTCGTCAGGATTTGAACTCAGAATGAAAAGAGTTGGCATGAATACTGTCAAGTATTCTATCCGACACCCCTAATGACCCC
Organism: Eledone cirrhosa; assembly: GCA_964016885.1. Lineage (NCBI taxonomy): Eukaryota > Metazoa > Mollusca > Cephalopoda > Octopoda > Eledonidae > Eledone > Eledone cirrhosa. The sequence goes on from OZ024743.1 coordinate 336,097,392, forward strand.
TAGTTTGTTTTAGTAATAATACAACTATTTATTTGGGTAGGAATTACACAACACATTAGCTATCTCCCCAACATTCGGCCCTGTCCCTGGTGAAATTTGATTATTTACTTCGTTTGAACAAAGATTAACATTCCATATTTTCACAAGTGAGGAAAGTGGATGTTGTAAGCAACTGCAGTCCCCGGCGTAACTTCCATGGAAGTTAGAACCCCATTACAATTTCAGTCGACCAGATTCTCACCTGCTACATATTTTCTGATGTTCCATAATTTAAATGAATTTAAATTGATTTCAATGGAACAGAGGATCTGTATTTTAGGAGTGGAAGTGAGAAATTGTAATGCATCAAAGGGATTAGTGAGTTAAGCGTATAATTGAAATATTGCATCTTGTGTGATTTTATAAATGCATGTATATATACAAGTGTGTGAATGTGTGTTTATGTCTATGTATTTGTGTGTATGTGTCTAAACATGTACTAGTAGTCTGATAGACTGGTAATCTGGTAATGTAAGCTAAATAACTAGGTGATCTGCCAAAAATTACTAATAAATATTACGATTGTTTAATAAATCAATATCCTAAGAGACAGATGAATACAGCGATATATATAAGAACTTCGTATTTTCTTTCTTATCGTAACAATGCCAAAATAGTGAATTCGCAATAACTACACTTAATGATCTCTTTTCACCAGGCACAGAGCCAAACTTTATAGGAGTTGCTTGAATCGACCTCAGAATATAATTGGCATTTATTTCATAGGTTTTAGAACAAGTGTGAATATAAATCACTGGCAGGATTTAAATTAAGAATAAGATAAGTCACTTTAGTCATACGTTCCACAAATCCGGACTTTATTCTAATCACAGAATAAGCGTAATAGCTAGAAACTAAGATTAACCGTTTTATTAAAATATTTCTAATGAAAGACATTATTCTTCTTCGTCGCCCACTTATTCCTTGGAGTGTCATGGAGACAGAGTCCTCAAGTACGCCTTCCACTTGGTCATGTGAGCCGTAACTCTCTCCAATTGATCCGGTTGGATCTCCAACAATCTTGCTCGACGTCTACCTCTGGGTCTTTTTTACGTTGGTTTGTGAACGTAGAATATGTTCAACGATTCTTTCCTGAAACATATTAACTATTGTTCGTAATAACGGAACTGTGATCTCTCGATTCGGAGAAGTACCGACTCTATCTGGGCGATTCTCTGAACTCCATGCTATCCATCCAAAATAACGGTACTCCAAACACCCTTCGGATGAAACCCATTTCGTTCGCTTGCATTCTTGATCGTATTCTTTCAGTAATTACCAAAGATTTAAGACCATAGGTAAGGGTTTGCACGATACCGAAATAAAGATAGTGAGTTAGGCTTTTACATCTACATCCCTTCCTCTGATTATCGAATGCTGAAGTTGGCGCATTACTGTACCAGCTCCTGCAATTCTTGCACTTAATTCAGCCTCCTGCCTTTCATTAGTGGTGTGAACGGCCCCGAGATACTTGAACTTCTCCACCTGCTTCAGTGGAACTCGATTCACACGTAAAGTGGTCTGCGCAGGCTTTTTTCGCAGCACTGATTTTCATTCCTGTCGTGCATCACTCGACAGCAAACCTATCAAGTACATGTCAGAGATCACCTTCTATCGAATTAAATAGTACAATTGCCTACAATTTTCAAATAATTTAAAAAATAATCAAATATTTCTTGAATTTATTAATATAACTAACTTTGTCATTATTACACAGGTGTTTTGAATACAATATTCACCCGAAAAATTGTGATGGAAGGTTTTTAGATGAATATATACAGATAACAAAGAAGATATGTAGCTGATCTCACGGACTTTAAGTGCTGAGAATATAAAAATGATATAAAGAATGGTGTGCTCATGCGCGGATATGCTATAAAATAGGGGGGAAAAACCTTAAAAGATGGAAGAAAAAGAAGTTTCCATCGGCTCATATGAGGAATTGAACCCTACATCTCCCTAACCGGCAGCTGGGTGTCATGGGGTTTCAATTCCTCATAGCTGCGGATGCTAAATTCTTTTTCCGTCTTTTAAGGGTCTTTACCCTATTTTATAAGCTATTTTATAGCATCTCTGCGCATGAGAACATCATTTTTATATTAATAAACATTTAAATAAAAAGCCTGCTATATTAGAACTGCGGGTGGTTGTTTCAGACGGTTTCATATTAAAAGAATTAAAGTAACTCATCGCTTCAGTTGGGGAGTATATTAGACCGAATTGGTTCCAGTTAATAGTTATTTTATGATCTCCAGAGAAATGGAAAACGGTGTCAATCAGTAATGAGTTTTAATGTAGGAATGAGGAGATGTGAAAGTATAGTGGACATATTGGAGGAAGGTGGGGCTTTGGCTGAGTCATTAGAACTCGGATAGAAAGCCTTGCGCTATTCATTTCGTCTATCTGCTATCAGTTCAATTTCTACCGAGGTCAACTTAGCTTTTCATCCATTCTAGGTTGATAAAAAGGTACTTGTCTAGTATTACGATGGAGGGGGATTAACCAAATATTTCAAAGCGTATGTATGCTATGTTGCTCTAGAGTTCCTGCTTTCCACAGCCTTTTTCTAAAGAAAATACTATCTCTAACATGCATGCATTCATGCATGCATGCATGTTAGAGATGCATGCATGCATGTATGTATGTATGTGTGTGTGTATGTATGTATGTATGTATGTATGTATGTATGTATGTATGTTCTTCTGGTTTTATAATTTCACAATTTTTTACCAATAGAGAGTCGGTTTCTAACATAGACACAAGACTCTTTCATTGGAATTTACACAACACCAAATAGGTAGATTATGTATGCATGCATGTGTAGATATGGATGTTATTGTATGTGTGGATATGGATTTTTTTAGTTGTATGTGTGCACGTATATGGTTTGTATCTGTACATGTGTATATGCAGTTATTAGATGCAAAATTTTTGGAATGTTTTACATATTTTTACTGTTCCATTAATGGATTGTACTTGAAATTTCCTAACTAGTTGTGTTCCTTCTGTTCCTGTGAAGTCTAGCTTCTCAGGATTTGTATTGAGGCAGTTACTTACATACCCCAGTGCCTCAATAATCACAGGCATAAATCTGAAGGTGTAATCAGGGTGGAGTATCTGCATATTTCTCATCCGTTCTGCATAAATATTCTCCTTTTCGCTAATCTTTGATATTATATTGACATCTGCTGGGCAGCTAATTTCCACTATTGTGCATGCTTTATTTTCCCTGTCCCATATCATAATATCTGGTCTGTTATGCCTGCATTTTATTGGGGTTTTTACTGGAACATTCCCCCATTACTCTTTCATATTATGTACATGAATGTCTTCCAAATTTCTGTAGCTTTTAATGTGTTTATTATCGGGGCTATCTTGTCTACGGATTGCATTGTACGGTGTTTTGGCCACTACATCATGCCTCATAGGTAGATTGTACCGCGATGACATCTTGTGGCAGCTGCTGATGACATGGGTGACATCTTCGATGTTAATTCTGCAGAGTCTGCACTTGTTATCACATCTAGGTATTTTGCCTGCATCCTTATCTCTTTTGTGAATCAGGTATTTCGTGTTAATTTCCTGTTCTTGGATTGCAAAAGCGTATACTTCAAAGTGGGAGCCAATATAGCGGTTGTTGGTCCAAGATAGACTACTTTCCTTATCTATATTACTCTCACTCTGGAGCTTCCTGGCAACATATCCATGCATGAAATTTTGCTGATAGGCATGCAGTTTTTGATCCATGGATTCACTGCGATACTGCTGAGCGACTTCCCTTCGTGTGAGTTTTTGATTATCACACAGGGAAGATCTCTCGAGGAGTTCTTTCCCAACTCCCATGATCTTATCTGTTTCATGCAGATAGACTTGTTCGAGAGACGGGCTCCTAAGCTTCGAAGTTCGTAGATGTTGTCGGGGGGATATGATGCGATATTCAAATGTTGTCTGGACTGATGTTAGGCCTCTGCCTCCCTGCTTACGTTTCAAGTAAAGGCGTTCTATGCCGCTGTTGATGTGGAAGTTTCCGGTGTTGTTTAGTATTTTTCGAGTTCCAACATCGACTGCTCGAATTTCGTCTATCGTCCAATTGAGTATTCCAAACGTTGGTGTTAGGACAGGCACAGCATACACATTGTGAGCCACTGTTTTGTTTTGCTCAGAGCGTTCCGATGACCAAATCTTTCTTAATCGGGTGTAGTACTCCCTGGTTATGCGTTCCTTATTACAGATACCATTATAGGATATGTTCTCATCTATCGCCACGTATCTGTAGCAGTCCTCATCAGATATCGGTGAAACAGTTAGGCCATTGATGACAAGGTTGCTAGATTCGGTTGTTGTTTTTCCCTGCTTTACAGTCATATATGAGCATTTATCTTGACCAAACTCCATTCCTATATCCTTAGAGAACGTTGTAACCACATCAAGATCTTTCTTCATTCTTTCCATGTTCCTGGCATAGAGTTTCAGATCATCCACAAAGAAATTATGGGTTTGGTTTGTATTTCTGTCCTCATGTGAGCCAATGATGTATCCTTCACATATCCTGAACAGAAAGGACAAGGGGTTTAATGACAGGATGAATAATATCACAGAGAGACTGTCTTCTTGAAATATACCCCTGCGATATTTTATTTTATCAGTGAAAATAGAGTCTTCCCTCTCTGTCCTTAACCTTAGGATAGTAGCCCAAGAAGAAGACAGCTTCTCTATGGCTCTGATAATAATGTCTGGGAGTTTAGCAAGTTGGAGGGCCTCTATCATCCAAGAGTGGGGAACAGAATCGAA
>OZ024743.1:336107221-336112221 GCA_964016885.1 Eledone cirrhosa
TTATTTTTTTAATAAGTTTCCAGTGTCCTCGCTATGCCTGGAGACCTATACGGAAAAAGACTTTCCTGATGACGGAATGATTTTCCATATGTTTTTTCGGAAAATATATTTACTCCATTCCAGAAACTAATTAGTTGGAAGTGATTTTTTAGTAAGTAAGTTAATTTTATAATTTTCTTATTTTACGTCTCTCATATTATTGTTCTGCAACCCCATGCATTGAACCACATTGTTAATAAGACAAAACCTATATATTTTCTAGCATTGATATGCATCTGTGTGTATATAAATGTTACTAGATATAAATTCCTTATATATATATATATATATATATTTATATGTGGGGGGGGGGATAACAAGTTATCGTTATAGGTAATCCAGTTAGAGGTCGTGGATAGTTTTAACGTATGGCTCTGTTTGACTCAACAAGATGTTTCCATATTCAGGCAGCGAGTTCGCGGGAATTCCTATGTAGGTTATACTTGGAGTAATAATAGTGAAAGATTGAAGAGTAACATGGTTGTCTGTACAAGGGGGTTTATTTCAGATATTAACATTTGTTTCATTGATCAGGTGAGTCTAGAGGCCGCTAATCGCTCGAAGTTGCGTCACTCGATCTCTATTACATTATTTACCCCTGATCAAATCTTCAGAATACAAATAATTCATACATGGCAAGATATATATAGAGAAATAGCGTAGAATCAAAACAATAACAGCAATAATAAAATATATGATAAATAGGTAAAGAAGTTACAGATGTAAAAAGTAAAAAGTAAGAAAAAAGATACAATAAAAAAAAATAGAAAAATAATAAAAATATAAAGAAATAAAGATAAGTGAGAGCATATAAGTACAGAATATGATAGTGGTGGTGGTGAGTAAGTGTCCGGTAAGGATACTGTGGTGGATGTAGTGCTAACATGAAAAGTCATATTCGAAACATACATAGATATGTGTAGAGAATCTGAGGTTGTAAGAAATGACAGATAAAAGAAAAAGCAATAAATTAGAAATTAAGTGGGAGATACTAGTATGAGACCCAAGCGCTAAGGGTGGAGGGTGAAGGGGGGGGGGGGGGGGGGGGGTTACAAGTGTGTGTGGTAAATGTTTTGCTGATTGTCTTGTCTTAATGGGGTTGATGTGGTTTCAGGGAGAGAGGGTGAAAGAGATGTTAAGAGATTTATGATCAATTGACCGGTCGGTTGTTTGACAGCTAATAGCGGTGTGATGGTGTGTATTCCGTACGTTAAAATCCAGGTGGTTCATTTCTAATTTTGGGAATGCTGGGTTGAATCACGGTGGTTTGAAATTTGTGAACTTGGTATATATATATATATATATAAAGTTTCAGATATCTAACATGTATGCGCGACCATTGGTTTCGGCGTCCACTTGTGGCCCCCACTGTATAGAGTATGGGTTTCTTCAAATATGGCCTCTCATCAGGTGTTTAGACAAAAAATGCGAGAAGGGTAACATCTTTAGACAACTATATTTGGTTTTAAACAGTGAAGAGTTTCATTTCTGAAAGATCACAATGGTCATGGACCTCACTAGCGTAAACTTTCTTGACGTCAACCAGGACGTATCAACAAATACATACAACCCTATCATGAACCGAATGAGTGGCTAAATTATATCGTCAGAGGATCCTGCCACCCATCTACGGTTTCTTTTTAAATCTGGTGCCCAATAGCCGTAGAATCTGAAACTTATCATCTAGTTGAGAAATATTTGGGAAGGAAGCGCCGTACTATAACAAGACCCTCCAAGATAGTGGATTCAGGGAAAAGATTAAATAGTTGCCTACTAGACACCCACCTAGAAATATAAATAGAAAAAAAATAATCTGGTTCGTGCCTCCTTTCTTACTAATTTAGGTAAGAAATTCTTACACCTTATTGATAAACATTTCACCCCACAATATAAAGGGTAAAAAAGTAAAGACCCCTTCGGTCACGAATGACCAATGGATTTGCACCTAGGAAGTTCCCCTCTGAGGCACAGATTCGATCAAGGTTGTTTGTGGAGTCTCCCATGCATACCAGTCTCCCCTCTCCACGTCACCGATGTTGTCCAAAGGAAAGGCAAAGACAGATACAACTTGGCACCAGTGACGTCGCAACTCATTTTTACAGCTGAGTGAACTGGAGCAACGTGAAATAAAGTGTTTTGCTCAAGAACACAACGCAAAGCCCGGTTCAAGAATCGAACACACAGCCTCTAACCACTAAGCGACGCGCCTTCACTCCCACAACATAAATATAGTAAACTCTTCAATCGATGATCGGTGGGATTATCCTATTCTTGTGCACCATCCATGAGATCCAAAATGACTGCAAAAAACAAACCAAATGAGAATCCAGGATGTTCTTGCAGAGAGAAAGACGACTGTCCATTACAACAAAAGTGTAAATTGAAGTCCATAGTATACGAGGCTGTGATCACATACACAAGCCAGCCGAAATCCCGTGGAAAATATCTGGGTATGGTCCAGGACCGATTTAAGCAAATTATTCCATTTAAGAAATATGTGAAGGTTACACATTTCTGTGGAACACTCAACCGCTTTCTACAGTAAGTCAATGAGAACCTTATTCTAGTGATCGAACTGTTGCACGCACTTATTTCGTTATCAATAGAATAATCAACTGATTGGCTATTATGACTACAAATCTGCACTTATCCCCACCTCACTGGCCTAATATCTGCTCGGAGTAACTCTTAAACCTAAGACATCATGAAATATAAGATAAAAGTTCAAAGCGGTGTTTGTTTTGTTTTGACTTAATTTAGTCCCATTTTAAATCCTTTATTTCTAACTTGCATAGTACACAAACAATATTCACCACTCCCACACACACACACATACATACATACATACATACATACATACATACATACATACATACATACATACATACATACATACATACATACATACATACATACATACATGATTGCTCCAAACTCTGCTAAGGGCATTGCAATCGCTTGTCAGATTCAGTTGCGTGACGCTCGGATATGGCTTTTCAAACCTGCTAGATACTTGCACTCCTTCGCACACTGACAACAACTATGGATCTCCGTGTAGATCATAGTTCACTGATTCTCTTTTAACATGGCTGCCATTGTGGCTCCTGAGACCAGATTTGCTCAAGCAAATTTTTCCACACTCAAGGCACTTCAATTGAATGGAGACACCGATCGTTTCGAGAGATGCACCAGGGCATTGCTTACGCACACCCCGTTTGATCTTCTCGGGCTCTATGCGCCTGTCCTCAAAATTATAACCATCATCATTCACCATTCCACGCCAAGTTTCTCTTTCAAGAACTTCTATCTCCCAGTCAGCCATCATCAAACTAGTTTTTTTCAATGAGTCCTTTACACAATCCTTGAATCGGAGCCCTGGCTTGTGAGGTGGTCTCTTACCCTCACAGAGCTCGTCATACAAAAGTTGTTTTGGGATTCGATCATCTTCCATTCTGCAGAGGTGTCAGGTCCATCGCAAACACCGTTGGTCGATGGTACTCTCCATGCTCCGACACTCACTTCTCTCAAGGACCCAACATCACTCACATGCATCTGCCACTTAATACCGAGCATCTTTCTGACACACTGCTGGTGAAACCGTTCCAGTCTATGGATATGCCATTTGTAGGCAACCCATGTCACACACGCATACAGCAAAGCTGACAGTACACATGCAGCATACACTCTCACCTTGGTCCTGATTGTGATTCCTCGCCTCCATCAAAGACGGTCGCTGAGCCTTCCAAATGACTCACTTGCCTTACTAACACGTAGACCAACTTCTGCAGCCAGAGAGCAGGAGACACTCAGAGTACTCCCCAAACACACAAATGTGTCAGCAGCCTTCAGTCTTTGACCGTATACGTATATGGAGGGTTCATTGAAAACTTTATCCGGAGCAGATTGGTACATGGCGACAGTCTTCTTCAGACTGATTGTCACTCCCAAAGCACTGCACGCATTGGAAAAAGAATTCATAAGGTGTTGCATGTCACTCTGGGAGTGTGCAAAGATATCACAATCATCTGCATACATACATACATATATATATACATATATATATATATACATATATATATATATACATATATATTTATACACACATCCCGTGTGTATAAATATATACTTAAACTTTAATCTGTTATTTGAATAAATATATATATATAAGGTAGAGAAAGAATAATAACAGGTAGACATCATAAAAAGGTAATTTATTCTGTGTGCTTATAAATGTTTCCACGGTGGTTATACAGCCTAGTTATGCTATGTGCAAATGTATAACTATTTGCAAAACTCAATTATCAGATGCTGTGACCACTGTATCATCAGAGCAGAATGGTTAAAATGTACAATGTAAATACCCTTAAGTGAGGTCATTGGGGAAGATAGAGTAGAAAAAGAAGAGAGAAAAGAAGGGGAGAGGGAGAAAGAGATATGCAGAGGTTGTAGAAATGGGAGATGTCGTTTGTAGATATCTTAATCAAAATGTTGTAGTAGGGGTTTTATTATACTGGTTACTCATAAAGCGACAACCTTAAGCGATGCGTTGATAGTCACGGTTGGAATTATTTATTGCCACAGAGAGCAGGTTCATAGATGTGAGAGGGAAGGAGGTGGACCTAGGGTGAGAGAGATAGAGAGGGAGAGAGTGTGGAATGGATAGAGTGGGAGATATAGAGAAACAGACGAAAGCTATGGGGTGGGTGTACATTGGGTTCATAGTAGTAATCTGCGAATTGCACTAAGTTTCCATTTATAGTGATAAGCAGGGCATTGTCTTGTAGTGTGGGGGTAGAGAAAGTGGTTAGCTAGAAAGCAATGTTATAGTTACAGGTTCGAATGTTAAGTTATTTTATAGTGAGAGAATTTAGTTTTCAGTTTGTGGTTGCAGTATAATGATCGTTCGATTCTATCATTTAGTAATTTATTTTTGGATTTTAAGATGTAAAAGAGTTCAAGGT
>OZ024743.1:336117221-336139721 GCA_964016885.1 Eledone cirrhosa
TATATATTTAAATAGATAAATAGATGTAGTTATGTGCACAAAACATGCACTAAATTCACAAAACATGCACTAAACGTAGGATTCATGAACATTTTATAGGGTCAAAGTAATTTTAATTTTAAATAATACATATAAATATGTGTGTGTGTATATGAATATATCTATATGTGTTTATATATGTATACATGTAGGTGGGTAAGTAAGCAGGGCGGTAGTTAAGTAGGAAAATTATTTCAAATTGTCTTAATTATTTTAACAAAATGAAAATAAAAGTTAATCACAATGCAATTGTAACCTAAGCAAACATGAAAGAAGAGCCGAACTCCCACTATCATCGCCTCCATCTCTCTGACCCTCCTCATCTCTCCGTATGGTGATCAAATGGGGTCCCACGTGCTGGCCTCCCCAGAGCCCCGGCGGACAGAATGGAGAAGGCGTTTCCCCGGAGGATGGTAAGGGAGATGCGCTAGAAGAGCCATTTCAACTCGTGAGGCTCAGACCTGCGGCTGGCCAGCTCAGCGCCTATGGTGGTGAGTACGGAGGTAGGCCTAGAGCGAAGGACACCAGAAGTCTCCACTGCCAAGGGTACGACCGCAAACCTGTCGCATTTAATGGCGATCGGAAACACAGAAATATAGCCTGCAATTTCAGAAATATATTTCCTCTCAAGTACTCAAACGTTGTGTCCCCAAACTGAAAAGCAGAAGTGATCTCTCCTCTACAATCAGTAGTGCTATCAACCACTCCCAGGCCCTACTGTACTTTACATTCTAATTTGGACACATCAGCTGCCCAGTTGAAAATACATTTTAAACGAATTTACAAGATTCGCAATCTCGGACAGGGTGATGCATTATGTCCTTGAGCAAGACATTTTAATCCATGGTGCTCTTTCTGTCAGGAGTTGCGACCGGTAGATAGTATCAGCAATGGAAAGATCAATAGAAACATTTTTTCCTTGGACCGATTTAACGAGTTCCACCCAACTCGGTGAGCGAACAAGATCTGGGATCTTGTCGCTCGACATTCATCTTCAAGTGATGCCTCTGATTACTTGATGGTCATGTAAGTACAGGGTGTAACAAAATGAATCATCAGACATATTCACTCGATTATAGGACGTGTTTGACTATCGTGTAGATTTATGTCGGGTGTCTGGAAGAGGGCATATAGAGTTTCTTCTGCTTCTTCTTCTTCTTCTTCTTCTTCTTCTTCTTCTTCTTCTTCGCCCACTTATTCCTGAGGGGGTCGTCGTGACTGAGTCCTCAAAGACTCTCTCCAGTGGATCCTGTCAGAAGTAACCGCCTCCAACTGATCCGGCTGGATACCCAAGCGAGCGTAACCTGCCAGTCTCGTGGATGTTATCTAACCATCTTGCTCGGAGTCTACCAATGGGTCTCCTACCTGTTAGTTTGGCTCGTAAAATCTGTCCAGCGATTCTTTCCTGTGACATTCTACCACATTATCATAGTATCGGAACTGTGGTTTTTCAATTCCGAGAATTAGCGACATATAGAGCATTTGTAGAAATTGTACATAAGACGCTATATTCAGACATGTATTGTACAAGTTATCGCATGATGATATGGCCATTTGATTAAAAAATATCGTCTGTTGAAATCAGATGATTCATTTTAATACAGATTGTAAATTTCGGGTGAGTTTACTCGATAAAGTGGATTTATCTTTATTTTGATATCCTTATGATGAATTCGTCATCGTATGCTAACAAAACTGTGTTTTTCCAGTGCTAACATCGGCTACTCGTTACCATTATGTTATATATGTACAGCCGACTTAATTTAGGTCGAAGTGAAAATAGGAACTACTGACCTATCATTTGTTCTCTATTGATTCGGCCATTTGTGCTCTCCGGAAATTAATATAACATTAACTTGTATTTTTTATTTTGATTTCGATTTCCTTCACGAGATTAAACTGTCATACAGCAAGTGCGTTCAGTTCGTTTCTATAAATGTTTACAATCTTATATCAAATATTTATCTTATGTGGTTATATAATGGTAGGATTTGAGGGTTTAATACAATTCTAAATGTCGATCGCTACCGTCCGCAAAAATAACTGATTATAATTCTCCGACATAAAATCAATGAAATCAAATATGAAAGTTTCTGAAAAATATATTTTTAAAATGTATTCGAATTATTTCAAGATTCGATACAAAAACCAAACAATCATAGACTCTAGAGTTTATATATTTTATTATGAAATAAAACAGAATTACAAATGTTCCTACCATACGTTTAAAATATGAAATATGGTGCATCCATGATATATCTTGTTGGTGATATACATCTTTCTTCAATCTATATACTGAGACTGTCTCAAACCTAGAGGCTTATCAGGTCGCTGCTTATTCCCGTTCTCGTGGAGTGAAGCGACTTAGAGTACAATATTTTTCCCTTGAGGGGACGCCAGTCCATCGCAGGGTTAAACTTCCAGCTATTGCTGGTACTCATTTTCAGCTGAATATACTGGAGCAACGTGAAATTAATTGTTTTGATCAAGAACACAACACACAATACAGTCCAGGAATCGAACCCACGATATTATATGACCGTACGTCCACGCACCTATTCGACTCAGCATGGTCCAATGGTTAAACAGTTTCATTCACAATCATTAGGTTTCGGGCATCTTGGACAAAGGGAATTTACTATAGTCTCAGATCGACCATGTCTTGAAAGTGAAATTGGATAGATAGAAACTGTTTGGAAACCCGTTGAATGTCACGCTGAATCTCCCTGAGAATTATATTAAGGGCACACGTGTTTACGGAGTGCTCAACCACTTACACGTTAATTTCATGAGCAAGCTATTCCGTTTATCCATCAAACGGAACACTCATCGCCGAAACCAGTGGAGGCTCATTATATAAACTCAAGCTAGCGATGATTCCTGGGTTATATTATAAAACATTTAGTGCAGATAGAGTTAATGTTTTGACCGATCGGAAGAATCCCTCAAAGCGTAATCAGCCTGTTATTTTTGTTTGTTTGTTTTTTTGCGTGGGTTTTACGATCATAATGTTGTGGGTTCGCTTCCTGGGCTGGGCTTTGGGTTGTGTTCTTCAGCAAAACACTTCATTTCGCCACTTGTTTTTTAGGGGGGTTTTCAGAATATATTTGTTATATATAGCTCTGACTAATCCTATGCATAAAGCAACCTTTTTCAGACAATAGAATGTTATCTTAGAGCGATATGGTTGCTATTTCTTGTAGAATAATCGACCACGAAGCGGCTCTAAGTTTGGCGATATAATACATGTCGTTATATTTCTGTTATCTCCAATTAACACGCTGTTGTTCTATTGTAGTAAATTAAACGAAAACAGGGCTTAACTCCTGGTGGAGTCACACTAGCATTGACCTAACACAAACTGTGTCTTTCTCATATTAAACCTGGCGGAGCCCAGCCCTCAACAAGTCGGAACACATACGATTTCTACCAGAGAAAGAAAGAGATATGAGATATTGGTAAAGAGAGACAAGAAAAACCAGGACCAGAACTGGACTGGTATTTTATTTGTCGATGAAAAGCAAAATTAACTCGGACAAGATTTGAATTCAGAGTGCAGTAAGCCGAAATACCGACGAACTTCTAAAATAACGCCATAATGACTTTCTCCTGAGGTACTTGAGCGAATAAGTTCCTATCCATTACTGTTGATAATTCTAGCATGATATTAATCTTTCCTTATCACGTTTTTTTGATAGTTTATTTTATTTTATTCTATAAGAGCGTGAGCTGGTTGGCTGTTTTCTCACATTTCCAGTTTTCAAACGATCAAATGATTAAGCCTATACATATTCGCTGGAAATAGCAGCCGAATCTCCCTCAAATAACACATCTCTTAATAGTTTTAAAAAGATTTTCTGCGAAACATCTGTTGAATCAGTGTTGTTGAATGGACCAGATACATGGACTCTGACACAAGCACTCCAGAAGACTCTAGAAGGTGTATACACTAAAATGTTTAGAGTTGTAAACAACCTGAACAGGTGTCAACGTATTACAAATGAAATTTTTATGGTAACTTGCCCAAGATAACAACTACAATTGCTCAAAGACGGTTATGATTTGCAGACGATTACTGGAGAAATAAGCAGGAAGTTATACAGAAGCTACTATTGTGGGAACCAATTCAGGAAGTTATATACAAGCTACTATTGTGGGAACCAACTCAGGAAGTTGTATATAAGCTACTATTGTGGGAACCAATTCACGGGAGATGCAGTAGAGGAAGACCTGGTCGAACCCTCACCGATCAACTCTCAGATGATACAAACCTCAGTTCAGAGTAGTTACCAGGAGCAATGGAAAATCAGGAATTGCGTAGAGACTTTGTCAAGAATGTTCGACCAGCAAATTTGAGGGGTGGAAAAGTCAAATATATCAACCCTGGTATTTTGAATGATATTTTATTTTAACCCTGAAAGAATGAAAGCAAAGTTAACCTTGGTGGTATTTGAACTCAGAACGTAAACATCTTGAACAAATACCGCAAACAACTTTCCCGATGCTATAATGATTCTGCCAATCTACCTCGTCCTCTAATGCATCACCCTTACGCCTTTTGTAAAAGAAGTAGATATTGGATTATATAGACCTAGGTGCACTACGCAGGTTCGAGCAGTTCTTTCTCGATTTTTCCTCTATCTCTTTCATTATCTATCCTTCTCTAAAAGAAATCTGCTGTGTTCAGACCTGGAGCGGGATGGGGTCTGCTAGGTTTTAAAATGCCCAAGAAACGCCGAATGTCTCCGCAACGACTCCATTAAGAGATACGGGTTTTAAGAAAGAATATACTAGACTATTTTCTATCAATTATTTCTTACCGGTACGTTCCTAATAAAAAAATTATTATTATTGCTAAATTCCTATAATGATCAAATTTCTTGAGAAAAGCGCTGCCTAATTGATTCAGCAATAGGATTATGTCAGAAATCAAGTCAAGACTCTTTAAATGAAATATATGAGTAATTATTTCACAAATACATCTTCTAACATTATATTGCATCAAATTCCAATCGTTTTACTCTTCGTGAATAATAAATTGTTCCGTTGTAATTTTTGCTTCATTAATATGTCAAAGTATAAAAGCAAATATATTTTCTCAACAGCTTATTAATAAAAATTATATAAAATGCATATGGAAAACAATTTCGTGAGATTTGTTTTCCCCATTAAGAAGGATTATACAGTAACATTTTAAATTACAAGATCAATAAATACATTATTATTATTATTATTATCATTCTGTAGTCTTATTTTTATTACTTGCTTTCACTGCATTACGGAGCACAGCTCTGTGTGCTTTGGTTATGTACAGTGTTATGATTTGATTTTGTGGTTTCTATTTGATTGAAAGTATTCTACGTAATACGTATGCAATACTTAAGAGTGCTATATATACTTTGTGCTGTATATTTTGCATATTTGTAAGTGGGCAAGGAGAGTACGAATCTGCGTTATTCTCGGAAATGGAGGCGTATCTTTTCTATGAATTTAAGGAAGTTTTAAAAATCTGTTTTCCTGGTTTTACACGTGGAAGGAAAATGCGAATAGACCAGCAGAGAAAATCTGCCCGTAAAATCTGCCAAGCATTTCTTTCCTGAGACAATCTAACCTCATTTACATAGTATCGGAGTTGCGATCTCTCAATCCGGAGAAATAGCTACTTTACCTGGAGTGACTCTTTGATCTTCGAGCTATGCACTCAAACGAGTAACGTTACTCTAAAGACCTTTCGGAGGGATCCCATTTAGGCGGCTTGTATTGGCGATCATATTCTTTTGGTCATTGCCCAAGATTCATTTCATAATTCTAATTAGATGAGCTGATCATTGAAATGTTTCTCGCATGTTGACCTGAAGTCAACAATACGAAACAGCAAACCTTCAGTTGATTGTTTGATATCTTAGGAATTCAGCCTGCTCCAACTTAACTTAGAAGTAGTAATAATTGTTTCTAGTTATGGCACATGGCCAGCAGTTACCCTAGTGCATTACTGGTACTTTATTTTACCGACCCCGTAAGGATGAAAGGCAAAGTTAACCTCGGCGGGATTTGAACTCAGAACGTAAAGTGTCATAACTCTATGCTGCAAAGCATGGTGTCTGACGCTCTACCAATACTGCCAATACACCGCCAGTAATAATTGTTTCTACTTTGGGCCAAGGCCAGCAATTACCCAGTGCATTACTGGTACTTCATTTTATCGACCCCGTAACGATGAAAGGCAAAGTTAACCTCGGCGGGATTTGAACTCAGATCATAAAGGGGCGTAACTCTATGCTGCAAAGCATGGCGTCCGGCCCTCTACCGATACTCTAATAATAATGTGTTCAATTATCAAGCTAACTGCCATTAAAAATAAATAACTTTAGGCTTTATCTTTTCATTATTTGCTCATTGAACTGTCTCTGTCCATTTCAAACCTTCTTAAAGCAACGATTCTTTTTCCTTCTAATTCAACAGAACATTAATCATAAGACGCAATCAAAGTTTTACAGCAAACTATAACTAGACAGCTTCCACCAACTATTAACCCTTTCCAAATCAAAATGAATATTAATCATTGCAATCGCAACTACCCAGCTCCCATTCTTCAGTTCTATGTTAATATAAAAAGCTTTAGGACCATCATCACACTACCTTAACAGCAAACATTGAATAGATAAAATAAAAACGTGGTAGTGAGAAGGAAACTTTAGTCAGTCGTTTGATCTGTTAGAAATAGTAGCCAAATCTTACTCAACTACCGAGCTCCCATTCTTCAGCTCCATTTTAATATAAAAAGCTTTAGTACCATCATCACACCACCTTATCAGCAAATATTGAATAAATAAAATAAAAACGTGGCAGGGAGGTGGAGACTTTACTCAGTTGTTTGATCTGTTAGAAATAGTAGCCAAATCTTACTCAACTACCGAGCTCCCATTCTTCAGCTCCATTTTAATATAAAAAGCTTTAGTACCATCATCACACCACCTTATCAGCAAATATTGAATAAATAAAATAAAAACGTGGCAGGGAGGTGGAGACTTTACTCAGTTGTTTGATCTGTTAGAAATAGTAGCCAAATCTTAATCAACTACCAGCTTCCATTCTTCAGATCCATGCTAATATAAAAGCAACAATTCCATCATCCCTGTCTTTTGTATTGTCTCCTATATATCGGCCCATGTGACCAATAAACAAATTATTATTAGCAAACATTGAACAAATATATATATAAAATGAAAACGTGGCAGGGAGGAAACTTTACTCAGTTATTTGATCTGCTAGAAATAGCAGCCACATATCACTCAGAACACACCCTATTATTTTAAACGATATATTTTTAAATAAGATAAGATTAATATGGATGGAATGCCTTGAATTATATGTCTGTAGTGGATTGGCAGGATATGCAGGATATGTAGAGGGTCGGACAACATGCTTTACTACCATATAGTTACGGCTCTTTACGTTCTGAGTTCAAATACCGCTGAGGTTAGTTTTACTTTTCATCCATTCGAGGTAGATAAAAAAAGTATCAGTACAATACTGGGGTCGATTCTTCTTCAATATCACTTTTGCATTTACATTCTCATATTTATATCGTTCTTTGGGTTAAATCTGCTGTAGTCAGATCCGGAGAGGAGATGCCAGGTTTAAAGATGCCAAGGAACGCCGTATGTCAATATGGTACCTCTACGACCTCCTCGGGAGTTACGGAACTTAAAGAGACAATCATGATATCACTTTTACTCTCAGCATAGACGCTAGTGGTTCATATGCTTCCACCAACTCAATGTTATGTCTATAGCCTAGATATCTAATTCACAACATCTCATTTCATCTGATACTAAGTAAATGCCACTCTAAGAGGAAGTAGATGCCACTCTAAGCCATGTCGAATTCACACGTATTTGTTTTTTAAACCAATCATAGATTGCACCAATAAAAAAATAATCAATATAATTCGTATAATAAGATATGTTCGTGGGCCGTGGGCAAAAGCTCTCAGCCAACGTGTCTCAAACACAAATTAATAAGAGGTGAAAAGATGGTTATTAGAAATAGCAGTCCCACATCGATATATATTAGAATGGTAGCATTCGGTTCAGGTCTCCAAGTTCCATGGCTAGAGGAAAGCGATAGTAACAATGGTACTGCCAAGAACCTTTAACGAACATGAAATGCCAGTATCTATTATAGAGCGATATGGAGTAGCGAGCTGGAATGCGGCAGCTACGTGTGTAATCCAGTCTATTTCACAACTTAAAAGAGTGAGAGATATAATTAATAGCAGGAATTAGAGCGTATATCAAAACAAAAACACAATAAAAAAAGTGAAAAATTGTTTAACTTACTCTCATTAGTCTGCTAGTTGGGAGATAATAAGGAGTTGACGGACCCAGCATATTTATCAATGCCAGGACCGGTTGTATCTCACCGCACTGCATAGGTAATGTAGGATACATTCCCAGAGTATACACATAGTTATACGCTTCAATACAACACACGTAAAAAGGGTGCCTATAGTTGTTCCCCGGACTCGAGTTTCGGCCACACTTAATGCAGCAGTAAGGTGCACTTCACCCTCTGTCTGCATATATTATGCAACAATGCATAATCAGTTTATGCGACTTCATCAGCGGGTATCGCCTAATCAGTAACCAATCGATCGACAGAATCCAAACCCCAGCGCATGCCGGCTATGACTGTTTGTAACAGCTGACACGGTAAAGTGATTAGCAACTGGAATCTGATACAATTCTGTCCCTCGACCAGCCACCGATTTACAAACTTTACGTGGTGGAGAGAGAATAGAAAACAAATCTTTTCGTTCCCGTCAAAATCATTCAGCCAACGTGTCTCAAACACAAATAAATTAGAGATATGTATATGCATACATATATATATATATATATATATATATATATATATATATATATATATATATATATATATTATACATATTCAAACATATATATATATATACTAGCTGAGGTACCCAGCTTCGCCAAGGTTAACAAATGATAAATGAAAACCGGCAGAAGAGAAAACGTCTTGTTTACAGTGTGTGAGTCTGTGTGTTTGTATTTTTGTGTGTATTTGTGTATATATATATATGTGTGTGAGTGTGAGTGTGTGTGTGTGTGTGTGTATCTATCTATCTATCTAAGGCGGGTAAAATTCAAGAGATCCATGGACGAGTTCTCTCCAGCGGTCTCTGTCCCTCATTATCGCTGCCATATCCTGCATCTCCAACAGACCAGTGTCTGTCCTTAGGGCATCAACATATGTTAACCTTGGTCTTCCTCTTCTAGTGTGTCCATGTAGGGGCTCCCAAAGGAGCACTGAGTGCAATGTCAACTCTGGATGTCGGTGAGCATGTCCAGCCAACCTCAGTCTCCTCTGTGTCACTTTTGAGCTGACTTTTGGGATGCTCCCATACAGCTCTGAGTTTTTCATCCTCAGTGTATACTGATTAATGTTCAGAGCCATCCTCAGCATTCTCGTGTAGCACCCATCCACCATCTGAGTGAGTCTCTTGGTCAGTGTCCAAGTCTCAGACCCATACAGCAGCACAGACTCCACTACAGCAATGAAGAGGCGGATTTTCAGGTCTCCACGAAGGTCCGACTTCCACACCGATCTCAAGCTGTGACACGCCGCCCAGGCCTTGCTCTTCCTCTCAACCACATCATCCTCCGTATTCCCAATCTTTGCTCCCAAATACAGGAAGTCCTCAACCAATTCCAGCGGCTTCCCGCCCACATTAGTGATCCCCTCCGGCCTCTCAACATTCTCCACCAGATACCTCGTTTTAGTCTCACTCATTCTCAGCCCCACACTCATCGACACAGTCTCAACCTCCCGCATCAAATCCTCTGCCTCCTTCACTGTATTTGTCACCAAAACTATATCGTCGGCAAATTCAGCATCCGATACCTTTTTCGCCCCAACTCTCCTGCTCTGAGCCGGTGCTACAGTAAAGCCAGTGTCCTGGTGTTTCTCCAGTGCAAGGCGCATACAATAGTCCACTACGATGATAAAAAGGTAGGGAGCCAATGTATCTCCCTGGAGCACTCCAGCCAGTATCTCAAAGAACTCTGTCATCCCATCAGGTGTAATGACTTGGGCTTTGGTGTTGGTGTAGAGCAGTGATATCAGGTCCACTATCCTCTTGGGGATTCCATAAGCCTGCAAGATCTTCATCAGGCAGTAACGGTCCACAGAATCAAAGGCCTTCCTAAAGTCAATGAAAACCATGACCGCAGGAAGGCACTTTGCTCTAGCTCCCTCTAATATCCTCCTCAGTATCAGGATGTGACTGGTGGTTGATCTACCCTCTCTGAAGCCGTTCTGGTTGTCCCTGAGCTTCTTCTCCATCTCAGGCTGGATCCTGTTAAGAATCATCCTGTTGAGGGTCTTTGCCACAAGTGACGTCAGTGAGATCCCCCGGTAGTTGTTGGTGTTAGAGAGATCTCCCTTCTTTGGCACTGGGACGATGTTACTGATCCTCCACTGATTCGGGGCAACTCCTTTCTCAGTGCCCCGTTATAGAACCCCAGGATGATATCATCAAAATCACACCTCTTCATCACCTCTGATGCCACTCCATCTTCTCCATGAGCCTTGTTGCCCTCCCTGATCTTCTTCTTGGCTCTCTGAAGCTCCTCTCTGGTGAAGGGCTCTGTCTCAACATCCAGTTCCTCAAACAGCCGCCTGATCTCCCCAGTGCTCTGTGTGTATATATATATATATATATATATATATATATATATATATATGTATATATGTGTGTGTGCCTGTGTGAGTGTTCGTGTGTGTGTGCGTGTGTGTGTAAACCACCGTTGGAATCGGAGACATAGGTCGCGAAACACGATCATCACTGACAACGAACTCGCTGAGAGAGTCCCTTATGGTTGATTCCCAACCTGCTAGAAATAGCAGTCAGGCTGGTTAGCATACGTGGTATGTCTTTCTTCTTCTTTGGTGTTATAAAATTAGTATCAATAAACTTTCCTGGATATACTCTTATCCTAATCCTGTACATAGTTTCCGATTGTCACTTTCCGTATTTTTCGTGTGGTACGCGAAGGAACCAACCAACAAACATCTCTCTTCTATATCTCTTTTATTTGTTCATTCAAAATATTTTTCAGCTAATTCTGTCGTACAATATACATCAGCAATCGTTATCTAATGTTTAAAACATATGAATAACTGCAATATATGCACCATATCAATCAAAAACGATATGAGAATGGAATACCATACTAAAGCGCCAGTAAGCTTGCTAAGAACCTGCAGATAGAAATGTTAATAAATACAACATTTGGCTTGGGTAAACTTTAAGATGTTCTTTCATTCTAGGTTTCTTTTTTCAGCTAGTACGTTAAAGAAAATTGATAGTTACAACAATAAATGTTGAACAGAGAACACATTTTTTAACAAACTTTACAATAATTTGTACAACCATAATGGAAATTCCAAGTAACAGAAAATAGATAAATTATATTGTTAGAGCCCCAGAGTATACAATATTTTTTGTTCGGCCCTCGGGAGCAAAGATGAAGAGATTGTTTGGCGAGCTCACTCTAGAGCATCCTACATACAATTGACCATGGTTTTCCCAGATGAAGGCCAGCCACTTTTAGGATTTGACCCTGAGCTTTGTTGATGGTAATCGCGAAGCTTAGTCTCTCTGTTGCTCTAGTAACATTTCTTCTTCTGGAAAATCTGATCTTGCGCTCGGCTAGGACTTTTTGGGTCGCATATCGCCAGTAGCAATGACGATAAGCAGTCTGTGCTTTGGTAAAATAAATACGTTTGTTTATATTTTGTATTTGTGTATGCAAAAATTTCTGTATACGAATATATAATTATATATATATTAAAATAACAGATTAAAGTTTAAGCAAAGAACCGCTGCTTTCACCCTTAATGGGATCTTCTGAAACTAAAAAAAATCAGTCTGTGAACGCAGAATTAAATATTTCGAAAAACGTTGCAAAAGAAGGAAAACAGGAAGATGATACTTTCGTTCGTGAAGGCGTTAGGAATATCGTATAACCGGAAGTGTTGACATTTGAAAATTTTAAAGAAGTGAATATTTAAATAATGTCTTTAATCTTTTAACAAAATTCAGTAGACAAAAATACCCTAACTTCTATGGAGCAAATTTGGTGCCGTTTGGTCCAGCCGCTTGGCGGAAAGTTTGTTACTTACATACGGCCATCAGCTTTAAAATATATATACATATATAAACCCCAGTCCACCATTTTCCTCCATCATGGATCAACTAAGCACCCTTGCTATATTAACACATTTTGATCTGCTTATTTTCAAGAACTATGCCTGTAAATAACATTATTTTTTCTTTCACATTGACTCATTATGCTCCACATTACGTCCCTTTTTTTCTTCTTTTTTTTTCACTTCATAAACCTTGTTTGTAAATAACATTATTCTTTCTGCACCATTTATTTAACATCTCCAACACCACCATTCTACACCAATACATATTATTATCGTTTGATAATATGTATTGGTGTAGAATGGTGGTGTTGGACATGTTAAAGATAATGTTAAAGATAATGCATAAAAATGCTGAAACCGGTAATAGACAATTATTAAATATATAAATAAATAAATAAATGCCATTCTTAATTAATAAATAAATCAACTAATACCTTTACACTTCACACAAAGTAAAATATTTCGTTTTAATCATTTTCTAACCCAGAAAAAGAGATAAATAAATAAAAGGGAAACAAATATATTTTTCTTCCTAATAATCGTATTTTCTCCCTGTTTTCATATATATATATATATATATATATATATATATATATATATATAAAGAAAAAGAGATGAAATCGAAAATGCAACTGGAGTCTTATTTTTTTTTTAAATATATATATTTATTTGGTTCCTTTACCGGTTTCGCAGTTCTTCTGCTTTTCGAGAGGTGTGTTGAGATGGAGATTCTGTGGTTTTTCTCACATCTGTGAGAAAAACCACAGACCCTCCATCTCAACTCTACTTTTGAAAAGCAGAAGAACTGCGAAACCGGTAAAGGAACCAAATAAATATATATCTTTTTTTTTAAATAAGACTCCAGTTGCATTTTCGATTTCATCTCTATTTCTTTATACTTTCACTCGTGTAGGACACCTCGGTTATTTCTCATTTTGTAAAAAAAACTCACTTTCTAATATATATATATATATATATATATATATATATATATATATATATATGAAAATAGTCAGGACTCCGACGGCTGAGCTCCGGCTGTTTCGACCGCTAGATCCGAACTAAACCAACACTGCTGGCTTAGTTCTGATCTAGCTGTCGAAACGGTCTGAGCTCAGCCGTCGAAGTCCTGACTCTTTTCCTATTATCCACTCTACTACCCTCAGTTGGTTGTGATTTCTCTTCAGAACAATAATATACTGAGACATATATATATAAACTGTACATATTATTTTAATATGAGTATTTTAAGAAAAACACGAAAAACAAAATTCTACAAAGGATATTACCTGAAATACATGTTGATATATATACATTTTTACATAGAATAACAATTAAAAAATAACAACAATCATTATAACTACCATTAAACATTACTAAATAAATATATAAAATGATAACTTTTCAATGCATCATTAATTAAGCTTCATGCAACAAAAACAGAGACAGGCGGCGGGAAAAATAATAATTTTGTTTGCCCTGTTCCTTGGATGCAGTTTAAAGATTTCTCTCAACTGTAGTAGTAATGTCATTAGAGCGAAATGCTTTGATTGGAATATTGATTATTCTTAGTTTTGGAATTTCTTCTGAAAATGAAACACCCACTGATCTCCATGATGTGGTTTGTTGTTATTCAACATAGTTTTTGCCTTTGAAATTTACCGCACACCGCAGGATCTAAAACGTTAATAAGAATAACTGGATATATATATAGAGAGAGATACATACATACATGCATATATATATATATAAATATATATATATATATATATATATATATATATATATATATATATATATATATATATATATATATATATATATATATATATGTATATATATATATATATATATATATATATGCATACGTGTTTAGATATATATATATATAATTATGTATACATGTTTATATATATATATAAATATGCATACATGTTTATATATATATATATATAAATATGTATACATATTTATATATAAACATGTATACATATTTATATATATATATATATAATATAAGATCAAAAGATGGTTAAAGGAGTTCCATATATTTTATTATGCGCATTTCAAAAACAAACATCATCAAGCAATAATATTTGTGTTTTCATCAGATAAAACAGGAGAACATGATATGAAGGCTAAAAAAACACTTGTTGATAGTGCAGTTTTAAATCAACATATGTTGATTTAAAACTGCACTATCAACAAGTGTTTTTTTAGCCTTCATATCATGTTCTCCTGTTTTATCTGATGAAAACACAAATATTATTGCTTGATGATGTTTGTTTTTGAAATGCGCATAATAAAATATATGGAACTCCTTTAACCATCTTTTGATCTTATATTATGCATACTCCAGTCCCACAAACTGTAGAGTGCTTCTTATCCGATATCTGCATTGCTTTATTGTACTACAATAAAACTCACCTCCTACATTATATATATATATATATATATATATGCATACGTGTTTATATATATATATATATATATATATATATATAAATATATATACGTGTTTAAATATATATATATAATATGCATAAATATATATGCATGAATCAATGCTAGCTAGATAGCTATATACATTAAACGGAAACTGTCTATTTTTTCTAGATAACGAGATAGAATAGAGATAGAGAAAGAAAAAGAGAGAGCAAATTATTTAAAAGAAGTAATGACTCTCCAACCAATATATGTTAGAATATGTCAGAAAATAAACAACACAAAAATACAAGAGGAACAAATAATTTCCTCGTTAACTTTTGATGAGAATGCATTTTCCAAAGCATCAATGTATTTCTTACATATTACAATACATGTTTAAAACACATTAAATACATGTGTTAAATAGATTTACGTAAACAACCCGTTAGTCACAGTTTCTATAAAGTAAGGAAGCGTGATGCTGCAAACAGGAAATTACACAAATATTCAAAATCAGTTTGAATGGTTACACTGTGTAGTCAAATGTCAAGAATGACATTTGCAGCAGTAACGATTGATAGGATTTGGTATTTCATTTGCATTACCTTTCGAGCAGTATCATTTACCATCTTTAGTTGACACTCACAGACGTATGAACATCCGTGTATGTATGTGAGTGTATGTATGTGAGTGTGTGTAGAAATTTGTCTTTGTGTATGGTGTTTGTGTTTTAGTGTGTTTAACATCCGTCGATTCCGAAGACAATTGTTTCAGTTGTTCGAGCAACAGAACAGCCTGCTCATGAAATTAACACGTGCAAGTGGCTGAGCATTCCACAGACTCGGGCGCATGCTCCTAATGTAATTTTCAGAGATATTCAGTGTGACACAGTGTGTGAGAGAATGCTAACCTTTTGAAATACAGAAACAGTCCATCCGACGGGCATCAAAACAACTTCTCTCTACTCAATTTCATTCACAAGGCATGGTTTGAAACAATGCTATGGTAATTTACACACGAACAAGATGCCACGTTGGGGAATTGAAACCAGGACCAATTGGTAGTAAAGAGAACTTCTTACCAATTCGGTCATGATGTGTCCACAATTAAACCTTAATATAAAGAAAACTATTGCTGGGGAGTAAGAAGGGCAGCCATTTAGAAAATAAGAGAAATCAATTTGTTCAAAATATACACTCAAGTTTGGGTTACGGTGTGCGGCTTAGTGGCGTTCTCTTCACGGTCATACGGTCGTAAGTTCGGTTCCAGGCGACGCGTTGTGTCTTTAATCAAGACAATTCATTTAACATACTGAAGGTGCATGGCTTATAATTTAGAGCATTAGATTTACAAACGTGGTGTCGTGAGTTCTATTCCCGGACCAGTCGATACATTCTATCTTTGAGCAAGACACTTCATTTCACGTTACTCTAGCTCGCTCAGCTGTAGAAATGAGGTGCGACATCACTGGTATCAAGCTGTATCGGCCTTAACCTTTCCATTGGTAACATCAGTGGCATGTAGAGAGTAGACTGGAATGCATGGGCAACTGCAGGTGTTTCACAAAAAAAAGAAAACTTGCCTGGACATAAGCTTCGGGGTGGAGGGAACTTTCTAGGTGCACATCCCATGGTAATTCGTGACCGAAGGGGGTCTTTACTCTTTATTTCACGTGGCTCCAGCCAGCATAACCATAAAAAATAACTGATACCAGTCATTTACTGAACAAACATCCGGAACGTTCATCATCAAAGCCGATGAAGGTTCTTTCCATTGTAACATCGACCCCACACCACCCTTTAGCACTTCTTCTTCTTCTTCTTCTTCTTCTTCTTCTTCTTCTTCTTCTTCTTCTTCTTCTTCTTCTTCTTCTTCTTCTTCTTCTTCTTCTTCTTCTTCTTCTTCTTAATCCCTAGAAGGTCATGGGGGAAGAGTCATCAGACACTTCTTCCAGTGCGTCCTGTTAGAAGCAACCGTTCCTAATTGTTCCGGGCGGATCTCCAAGCGAGATCAGCCAAGTTCATGGATGTTATCGAACCATCTTGCCCAGGGTCTACCATTGGGTCTGCTGCAAATTCTTTCCTGTGATATTCTAACCAAATGCCCATATTATCGGAGCTGTGATTTTTCATTTCGGAGAAAAAGCGTCTCTAACTGGAGTGAATTCCAGGTCACCGAGCTACGCACTGTATCGAGTAACGTTACTCCAAAGACTATTTCGCAGGAACCCCATTTAGGCCGCTTGTATCCGCGATCGTATTCTTTCGACCATTACCCAAGATTCATGACCATAGGTATGGGTTGGCACGAACAACTTTGGCAGTTGATTGGCAAAATTGTTAAAACATTTGATAAAAACGCTGTGTGGCATTTGCTTAGGCTCTTTACCATCTAAATGGTCAACATTTCATTCTTCTGAACTCCTTCTCCCTGTAATATATTGACAGAGATGGGTTACATTCAGGCAACTATATTATTTCCCAACTTAATACTTTTTTATTTGTTCTTGGTCAAAACACATTATTACTCATATTTATAAGGCGGTGGATTGGCTGCTTTGGTAGAGCTTTGGACGGCATGCTTTGTGGTATAGAGTTACGGCCCATTACCTTTGTGATTTCAAATCCTGCTGGAGTTAGATTTACTTTTAATCCTTATGTCTTCAATAAAATAAAGTAGCAGTAACGCACTGAGGTCTATTTAGTCGACTCTGCTGTCCTTTACAATTGCTGGCCTTGTGCCAAAAGTAGAATTATTTACTTTTATCTTTATATATCACTCATACTTATAATCCCTCCTCTTGGTGTCTCCTCTATTTCTCTGCTTGTAACTTTTTCTGTCATTGCTTTACTATTCTGCCTATGATTCGATTTATATATGTGACTTATATATGTGTGTATACACTTATATATTTATACATGTGTATACATATATATGTATGTATGTATATCTATACATGTGTGAACACATATATATTTATTCATTTGTATATACACATATTTATACATGTGTATATATACATATATATATATATATATATATATATATATATATATATATATATATATATATACATGTGTGTATACACATATATCTTTATACATGTATGTACACACACACACATATATATATATATATATAATAGAGAGAGAGAGATATTGAGATATATATATATATATATATATATATATATATGTGTGTGTGTGTGTGTGTGTACATACATGTACTTATTACCAACGATTACTTATCCTACGCTAAACCGCAATGAGACATAGATATGGTTTCCATTATTAAACAGGCCTTTGTCTTTTAATTTTCCATTGTTAAAATTTTCTGAAGTGAAGTTTGGTGATATTAAAAGTGGCAATGTGGTTATTGTCAGGAGAAAAAGACAAATAGTATTAGAAAGATCTTGATAGAGAGAGGGGGGAGAGTGATATATATATATATATATATATATATATATATATATATATATATATATTTCTTTAAGTCGTTTGAAAGCCTCGAAAATGCAGATGGGTAAATCTCCGGGTAACAAGATCCGGTGGTGGAGAAAGAGATGTAAGTGGGTGTACGTTGAGATGCGTGGTGTGTATAAGACGTGTAGAGGAATGAAAGAAAGAACGTAAAGGAAAAAATTAAAATAACAACACGACTTCCTCGACTTCCGAATCAACATCACGGAACAGGGAGGGCTCCACTGCAACTTCTACCGAAAGGCAGCCTGCAGGGACCTGTTCTTCCACTACAAGTCCGCCCTCCCTAACAGTGCCAAAAGAGTATACATCACGAACAAGATCGCGCGAATCAAAAACAGATGCAGCGATCCCGCGAGTGGTGTCACTCATACCAAGCGATTCCTCGAGGTTCTGGAGACGAACGGGTACCCTACCTCGCTCACAGACAGAGGAGGAGACACCAGACACAAGAGACAGAGAGGCACCCAAGGCAAGTGCTTCCTTAAAATGCCACACCTGGGCGAGAATACCACCAACGCTATCCGCAAGGCTATACAGAGGGGGGGGGCTCGACCTCCACCTGGCCCACTCGGGTCACTCCCTGCGAAGATGCTTCTCCAGGAAACTCGGGAAATCAACTGACGCGTGCTCCCTCAGAGACTGCCCGATGCGCCATGCGAACCGTTGCCTACGCACATACGTCGTGTATAAGATAGAATGTAATAACTGCAACTAATACTATATAGGTAGCACAATCCGACCGTTGCACATCCGGATTAAGGAACACACTAAAACCAGGGCCTCGTCTTTCCGGAAACACATAGCCAAATGCGGAAACAAAGACGGAAGGCCCATTGTCACAATTCTAGCGACAGAAAGAAACGTCGGCACGTTACGTATCAAGTAAGCACTTTGGATCAAACGCCTAGGGCCACAATTAAACAACCGATCTGAGAGAAGCGATATGAGGTGGTTGGTTTACGTTAACAAACGATGCAGCACCACACGCGCACACACACACAAGCGAGACAGCAACACACGCACACACACACACACACACACACACACAAACACACAGTAGCACTCCACCATACGAACATACTACACTGCCAATGCAGAGGAACAAAGCAACAACACACGCACACACACACACACACACAGTAACATTCAAAAAACAGGCAGAGAATGGACTGACAGCTAGCGCCACCCCACTCCCACAATTGAAAGAACTACTTCGGCCGCTGACCTCTGCCTGACCGACCCCATTGCACGCGCACGCGCGCTCTGCTGAATACCTCAGATATTAAAAACAACGAACAGCGGAGGACACGTTTCGCACCTTTCCGACAGACAACCTTTCCCCCACCCCGGAATAAAACCCCAGTTGATGGATGTGAATCCTAAATATAGAGGGACAATTAAATCACTCTCAAGGTAACTCTCTCTCGTGTTGTTATTTTTATGTTTATCCTTTACGCTCTTTCCTTCATTCCTCTACACGTCTTATACACGCCACATATCTCAACGTACACTTACATCTCTCTCTCCACCACCAGATCTTGTTACCTGGAGATTTACCCAATTGCATTGTCGAGGCTTCCAAACGACTTAAAGAAATTTACCTTATTATTCCAGAATGCTTCAAGCAAACTTCAATACTCTCATATATATATATATATATATATATATATATATATATATATATATTTCGTTTCTGAATTTGTTTAGCAAGATTCTTTATCTGAAATCGTGTGTTGAAACCGATATTGTTATACTTTGGGAGGGTCATGTTGCCAATAAGAAACACACGCACCAGTTGCTTTCACTTCAATTTATTATATATTTATAAATTTATAAATTTACAAATCTACAAACTTATAAATTTCTGGTTGGTTGGTTGGTTCCACAACCAGATAGTTGTTTATATATATATAGTCTATAATATAATATATATATATAGTCTATAATAATAAATTGAAGTGAATGCAACTGGTGCGTGTGTTTCTTATTGGCAACATGACCCTCCCAAAGTATAACAATATATATATATATATATATATATATATATATATATATATACATTCATTTAATTTATTAATTTATTGATATTTTATTTGAGTGACCCGAATCTTCCTGGTCGTTCTTTTGCGGTTGCACGGGTGATTTTAGGCATGATCTCTGTGTGTTGGTATTTTGACGATAGTTATAACTCTGGTTTATCCAAACTATTGAGCCCTCTGCCACACATGTCGGATATTGTTTATCGTGATTTCGTGGGCCGATATTCCGATTCTCGATCATTCTACTGTATTTAGCTCCAGTCTTTAGCTATTGACCAGTTAATTTTATTGATTTTTTTTGTTGATCTTATTGACTGATAAATAGCTCTTGTTTATTTTAACACGTCTGTTGAGCACTCTGATTCGATGTGTGATCCTTTGTATTTTTACATAAATTACACATCACCGAATTCTTTCGCTAATATAGGGGTTCCCTCCCTTGCTGAATACCATGTGCGTTTTTGGCTGTGGGTCCCTCCGTATTTTTGAACTGAAACTCGTTGAAGAAGCTCTTCCTCGTTCGTCTCCTCACTAGAAGTCATATATATGTTTTATGTGGGCTGATAGTGATTTGATTGAGGAATTGCCGAAACCCCAAAAGCTAGAATTTAACATCCTTCTAGCGGGTCCGGGTGAGTTTTTTACATTCATTTAATTTATTAATTTATTGATATTTTATTTGAGTCACCCGAATCTTCCTGGTCGTTCTTTTTCGGCTGCACGGGTGATTTTAGGCATGATCTCTGTGTGTTGGTATTTTAACGATAGTTATAGCTCTGGTTTATCCAAACTATTGAGCCTTCTGCCACACATGTCGGATATTGTTTATCGTGATTTCGTGGGCCGATATTCCGATTCTCGATCATTCTACTATATATATATATATATATATATATATATATATATATATATAGAAAAGATGAATATAAAATGAAAGTGCTTTTTTTAAAAAAGGAATTTATTAGGTATTGACATATGTTTCTGTAACAGACGGAATACCTATGTATCGCTGCTTGCGTAATCATATAATGTTAGCATGTATTCGATAGCAAATGTATAATCAGTTGTCACTTCTTCAGAGATATTGGATAAATTGGAAAAAATCAGAAAAATTGAAGTATTTATATTAGTTGTAATAAAGGAAGAAGAGAGGGGATAGTATATGACAGATGGCAATTCTATTTACTGGTAAACAAGTATATAAAGGGTTTCTAATGAGAATACAATGAGTATATGGTTTATTTTATCTAAATAAGAATATTTGGGAGTGCCTATTTTAATCTATACTTGACCAAATGAACAATGGACAGGGCTGGTCGTTTGATGTAGTAGTATTAATTATAAAGTGTCAATTAAGGAAGAGGGAGATTTTCACTGCTACTGAATAACAACAATGCTGGTAGCCTGCTGGTATATGCATTAGGGAATTGAATTAAGAAATCTCATTTTATCTGTAGCAGTTTATATTAAATGGTAAAGAATAGAAGAGTTGATAGAATTAAGACTAATAGAGAATGTTAATATGTATTTTGACAATCAAACGGAGATGGAGACAGGCGTTCAATCCTGGTAGTGTTTGTAATATGAAAATGTAGATTTCAATCGATGGTTACAGTATAACGATCCCTCTATTCTGTTATTTAATAAAATATTTTTGGATTTCATAATACAAAATAATTGCATATTACACAATTTACAAAATTCCTGTCCGTGGGATAATGGAGTGGCAGTCACTATTATATCCCATTTTAGGTTAAATTGTTGGTTATTTTCGCGCAACTGCCAAGCCTTGTCTGCGAGTGTTGTTACATAACGCTGGTTTTCATGTTTTATCGAGTAACGATGTCTATAAAGGCGAGATTTGAAGGAGGTGGCTGTAGACCCCACATAGTACCACTTCTGGCTATCCGATTCGATAGTACATTTGTATATGATGTTACGTTCAAGATACTGATTGTTCAACGGACACATTCCTGGTTGGACACAGTTACAGTTATAATTTTGCGTTGTTGTATTGGCGTGGATGGGTTGATGAGGTTGCTTAGGTAGGACGGGATGTTGTTTGTTGTTTTGTGATGTTATAGCTGATGTTTTACGTGTATTGTTATGTGTTGGAAGGCGTTTATACAACCGTTTTGCGTTAAGCTTTTTTATATGTTGTTCAATATTAGGGGCGGTTGAATATGAAAGTAGAATAGTGTTAGGGTTTAAGATTTTATTATATTTATGTGATGTTGGAAAGTGTTTTTAACTAATCGAAAGAATTGTGAGGG
>OZ024743.1:336144721-336167221 GCA_964016885.1 Eledone cirrhosa
CCCTTATAAATGGGCTCAACACGAATATTAACTTCACGATGGAATACAGCCATCAACAACTCCCCTTCCTCGACATCCTCATTAAGGTCCATAACAAAAAAATAGAAACAGACATATACTACAAGCCCACAGACTCCAAGCAATATCTTCCTTTCAACTCTCGCCACCCTAGACACGTTAAAATTAATATTCCCTACAACTTAGCCAAGAGAATCTGTACTATAGTCTCCAATAAAAACACCTGCTACTTACGGCTACAAGAACTAAAGGACACACTCATAGGCAGGGACTACCCTGCATCACTAATTGACAATGGAATCCAACGTGCCCTAAAACTCAGTACCCAGGACCTTAGACACCCTAAAGTAAATCAACCGAAGCTAAAAGCTCTTCCATACATCTCCACACACAACCCCCTCAACAATGAGGCCTTTGACACCATCCCTCAGAACATCCCTGTGTTGAAAAAGGACCATAGAATGAACCAAATCCTACGAACACACGATATCATAAAGAGCAAAAGACAATCTAAGTCAATGAAAAACATCCTAACACATGCCAAAGTACTGCCAACCACAACAACGAAACCCACAGTAAAAAAAATGCGATAGACCCAACTGTGGCATTTGCATCAACCTAATAGAGGGTTCGGAATTCTATTTCAAAGAAGGACAACGTTTTATAGTAAAACACAATTTCACATGTGCATCGGAAAATCTAATATATGTATTAACTTGCTTAGGTTGTCGAGAACAATACATAGGCCAGACCAATTACAGCCTCCGCCAACGCATGACTTTCCATAGATCCCAAATTAAAATACGGGAATACAGGAAAATACCACTGAGTGAACACATTGATACCTGTGCCGCCCAAAATCATCCCAACTTCAGAATCTTTCCCCTCTACAAATTTAAAGATAATGCCACCCACACCCAGCGCATCAGCAAGGAATCTTACTTTATTAACAAATACGGACCCCGTCTAAACACTTCTCCCTAAGACGAACCCACAAAATACACACGTCAACATACATACCTACATCAGCACACATCTCTACCCACATATAAACACAATAACATACGTAAACACACATGTTCTATGGTGCAACACAAAAAAAATATATGTATATATATATAGTGAATATATGTATATATATATGTATAGTGAATATCATTTCAAACCTTTTATTGTTAAGGTTTTTGATGTTCTATTGAGAGAATCGATTTTATATCTGAAAATATCGAATAATGTACACCATTTTACCAGGGAAAAAAATACTGGTCCACCCACACACACACACACATTCACACACACACACACACACACACACACACACACACACACACACACACACACACACACACACACACACACACACACACACACACACACACAAACACACACACACACACACACTTCTCCGTATAAGACAAGAGCTGAAAAATATCTATTAACGTGTTAAAATATCCCCCACTCACTTACAGACACATTCCTACTGACCATCCCTCTACCACGAATTACTCTGCTACACACACACACACACACACACACACTTCTCCGTATAAGACAAGAGCTGAAAAATATATTTTAACATGTTAAAATATCCCCCACTCACTTACAGACACGTTCCTACTGACCATCCCTCTACCACGAATTACTCTGCTATACACACACACACACACACACACACACACACACACACACACACACACACACACACTTGTCTTAATAGGCATTTGAACTGTCAACAGGCTGCGGTTCGCACACACATCCCTGCTAACCATTATCACAACAACGAACACTTTACTACTACTACACACACACACATATTTGTTGTGAAAGAGTCATTTCTCAGTCTTGGCGCAAAATCAATTTTTTACATTCACATGACCTCTACCGACCAATCAAAATTGTTTTGACCACAAGAATTTTTGCAACACGAATTGGCGCAAAAACCAATTTTAATAGCGCTGGAGCCACTTTTTTAACATAAAAACAGGTAGAATTCCCAAAACTAATCAGATCAGAGCAAACATCACGGACGCTCTATCTCAAAATTATTTTTGAAAAGCATTTAGAAATGCGCAACCGGTAAAACTTAAAACCAAAACTGAATACTAACCAATACAATTACTAATTCTCATTTATTCCTAATTAAACTATTTTTCACTGTGAACAATTTGTCAGCATTTTCTATTTCGTTTACCAATATATAATAACTTGTGCGTTACACCTCTATTCTTTTAACTATATATATATATATATAATATGTATGCATGTGTATATGTATGTATGTGTGTGTGTGTATGTCTGTGTATGTATATATATATATATATATATATATATATATGCATACGTGTATATATGTATATATGTATATATATGTGTATATATATATGTGTGTATGTATGTGTATGTATATGTATGTATGTGTGTATGTGTGTATATATATATATATGTGTGTATATGTATATATATATATATATATATATTTATATATATATACATATATATGTATATGTGTGTATGTATATATATGTATATATATATGTATGTGTAGGGGGTGCGCGTGTGTGTGGTTGTCAGTGTGTGTGTTTGTGAATGTGTCTGTTGACATTTGGAATATAGCTTAAGAGAAATTTGAAGATAATTGTTTGATAGGCACTCAATATTTTGAACTCTGGTCTATAGAATTCTCTAGGCCTTTGTCACTCGAAGTAGAACCTTAAAGAATTAGATTTTAAAGAATTTCCCTTTCCTTTAAATCCATCAACCATGACTGACCCCCAACGATCTTATAGACACCTGAAATATAGGCATTGTTAGCTTAAGAGAAACTTAAAAATAAGGAATGACACCCCATTCTGAACTTGTTTATAGAATTCTTTCTGGCTTTGTTACTCTAAATATAAACTATAGCTTTAAAGAATTAGCTTTTAATGAATTCCCTTTTCTATCAACCAATGACCTTTACCCATCCCACTCCCTACCCTCTCCTACCACCCGAAGAGGCCTATAATTACCATATTTATTTTTTGATACCTAGATTCCTGATGATTTTTTTAAAGAATGAAACAGTTCTAGTCCTGTAGAATCTCATCTATATTAAAACTGTTATATTATGCTATGTATTGAGTACCTTACTTACTGTGGTTACCTCCGATTCAACCCGGAATATATATATATATATATATATATATATATATATATATATATATTACTTTTGTAATTTCTCATATCCTCTATCGTTTTCCATCTACTTTCTCTATTTTGAATTTTACATATCTTTTGGTTTCTATTGTGCAAAGCAAACAAAAAGAAAACTAATGTTGAAATGTTACAAGAAAACTATTGCTGAAGCCGTACAACACTGCAAGTGATACAATATTATTATTTGCCTTTGGCGTTGTCTTTAGCGTTTCCCCAGATAAAAACAATACTTACACTTACTTGCCAAAAGGCATCATGATCATTCATGAACTATCTACCTATTCATAATTTGGTTAGTGTTACTGTTACTGCTTTCACGCTATTTTCGTTACTCGCATACGAATTATCAGGAGAGAAGGATCTAGAGGAAAAGAGGAATGGATGTTTAATTTTAGATTTAAGTTTTTAGATGCTAATCTTTAGCTTGAACTCATTGGAATGCTAATCTTTTACTTCAATATTTTACAAAAATTTGAATTTCGAAGTGTGAAACAAAAGTTGCGAATTACCATAAAAGCTTGATAATTTCAACATCCAGCAGTCGACATTTCAAAGCTATATATTCTGAATTCAAATCCCGATGTCAAATTTAACTTTCATCTCTCCGGAGTCTATTTCATCGACTAAAAAACCATTTCTCCACATTCCTGACCTTGTATATGTGTTAGAAAACGATTCTATATTATCCGCTGCGGGTGGTACTATTGTCACCATTGCAGATATTATTGTTATTATTATGGCGGTGGGTTGGCAGTATCAGGAGAGGGTCGGACGCCATGTTTTGACGCATAGAATTAAGGCCCTTTCCATTCTGAGTTCAAATCCCGCCAAGCTTAACTTTGCCTTTCATTTCATCCTTACGGGGTTGATAAAATAAAGTACCAGTAATGCACTGGGTAATTGCTGGCCTTGTGCCAAAAGTAGAAACAATTATTATCATTGGCAGATTAGCAATATCGGTAGAGCGTCCTTTTACGTTCTGAATTCAAATGCCACCGAGGATGCCTTTGTGTTGCATCCCTACAGTTTCGATAAAATAAATTACCAATAACGCACGGACGTCGATATAATCGATCACCCACCACCACCACCACCACCACCACCACAAACAAAAATTGTAGGCTTCGTGCCTAGCTTAGAAACTATAATTACTATTGCTGGTGGTGATGGTTCTGCTTGTGTTTAACCATAGTTATGATCGAACAGATATCTATTTAAAGTTTTTTCAACCATCTTTCACTCAGGCGCAATATATCTATAACTGCATTGTCTGATACGTCCTTCATTTTTCTCAATTCGATGGAATGTAACATATGGTTGTTACATTCCATCGGTTGCTATTTCCAGCAGGTCAGCGTATATACTTAGATGCATCATGTCATTGCAAAAAGTTAAATTAAATAGGACATTATCCATCATACTTCACTAAACATTTAAAAGCCCCCAAATCCGCTAAAAGCTGTTTTATGTGAACTAAAACAAAAACTGAATCCCTACAGTCTGGGTTCCAATCAAGCTAAGATCCAGTTTGTCTTTCATTTGCGCAAATCTGGTTAATAAAGCACCAATTTAAGTTGAGAGACAGGTGAAGTTGTTACAACCTCGAATAGGATGCTGGGGCTGACTTTAATCGAAGACCTGATCTGTTAAAAGTACATGGGACAGGTATCTGGTTTCAAATTACATACTTACTTCCCTTCCATAAGTCTTGACTAATTTAAAAAAAACCTATGGAATTTCAACTGAGATTGTAACTTTTAATTCCAAGTCTAAAGTCTGTTTCGGTCCCGGAGGTTCGTCATGCCGGTGCTTATCACGGTCTCAGTTGCGTGACGCGACTGAGAGTACAAAGCTCACCTCTTCTGCACCTGACTCCAGTCCATTGCAGGGTTAAACCCTCAGTTATTGCTGGTACTCATTTTCAGCTGAGTATATTGGAGCAACGTGAATTGAAGTGTTTTGCTCAAGAACACAACACATAACCCAGTCCAGGAATCGAACCCATGACATTATGATCATTCCAACACTATTACCACTAGACCACACGCCTCCTTTTAATTGATATGATGACATATTTCAGTTTAAATAACCACGTATCTGCTTTTAACACGTGTTTGCTTTTTTTATTTTCAAAAACCATAAGTATTCACTGGTGAGATAAAAAATAGGACGAACGGATAACATTTTGTTTTTCCGTTGTCATTTTATTCACAAGATAACAAACGTAGTTTGGTTTAGTTTGAATGTCAAAGTTTTCTCAGCAGCTTGACGTCTAATCATTTGAAAAAATCTTAGTCATAATCAAGTTACTAGTATAACTGCCTCTTATATTTCTATTAGTTTTGCTTCTTATTCTTATTCTTATTCTTATTCTTGTTCTTGCTCTTGTTATTCTTCCTTATCTAGTTCACCTTCTTGCTATTTTTTTCTTTTTACCGACAATTTCTTAGATCGAATTCTTTTTACAGACAACATATGACAGCTATGGGCGTCGGTTCAGATTCGTCACAAATATGTCAGTTATAACATCATACTATAAAGATCTCCATTTTCCTTTTCTAATGCCATCTTTCACAAATGATAACTTTGTTTCATTCGATGTTCTTTCAACAGATGTTATATCTACCTTTGCATATATATATATATATATATACATACCATATATATATATATGCTTGATTATATATATATATATATATAGTGGTGGAACACTGGAAGGTAATATCCGTAGTGGTAGAGCACTCAGTCCAAGGGACGAGTTAGGTAGAAGTGGTTACACAACAGTTAGTTCACCATAACGAGAACAATTGTTTCACCTTCGCTCGAGATGTGTATGGTTATAGGAACAGGAAGGACAACCGTACGAACGCGCATGCGCAGAGACTCGGTCACTTCACACAGGCAATACTAGACTGCGTGCGGGAGGTGTAAGGGAGATAACTGCGAAAGTCCGGAACGTTTTTAGGTTGAAAATAAAATAAAAAAATTAAAAATTAAATTACAAAGAATCAGTCCGGAGCCTTGTAGTTATGCAATAGAGGTTTGGTGACGTGTGAACAACGTGTGAAAAATTCACTTCTCGTGTTTAGGCAATCACTATTGCATAATCTCTTTAGGATAGTTATTCGTTCGTCAATACATAAGGCACACGTCGAATTTCCCCTTGCATATGGCTTGAACTTAGTGATGGCTTTCCATTGAATGGAGTAGCCTATACTTGAGTCCTTGAGGGGCCATACGTGGCTCGCGAGTCTCGTGGATGAACGTCTGTCCGGGTATCTGAAGGTAGACTGGTGGTTCAGGAAACGCTCCTTGAATCGGCTCTCCGCCATGCCCACATAGGATTTGACCTCCTATGGTTCGTTTGGTTGGTTGGTTGGAAGTGACCACAGCTTCATAGATTACAGCTGGTGTGTTGCATTGCTGTTGAAGGGGACAAGTTTCAGGATTACTGCAAGAGCACCCTGGTGGGGTGTTGCTCCTAGGGCTGCTAGTGATGTGGGCCTTCATGTTCTTAGCACAGGAGTATCCTAGTTTAACTTTGTGTCGGTTAAAGATGGGCGGTATTTATGACCTATAGGGAAGTGTCTATCTAAGAGGGCTAGAAATTTGTTTGTATCCTGTTAGCAGTTAGTCGAATCTGCCAAGCTTCTTTGCGGTCTTTAGAATGTTGTGCTTTCTTTCTCCGGGCCTCTGAAGAGAATCTTCTATATAATGATATAAAGTATTTCGGAGGAAATGTAAGAGATATTAAATACCACACATACTTCAACATTGAAACTACTATAAAATCTATTGGAAGTTCAATCAGTAATGTTGTTACAACAGACCATTTATTAGAATAAACATTATATACACACCTATGTGTAATGTAGTTCTGCAAATATCATAATCAAAGAACGCTGTTTCTCCTCTCTGTAACACATTTTCACCTTTCTTTTTATAATTTCATTGAAAAATCTCTCTCTCTCTCTCTCTCTCTATATATATATATATATATATATATATATATATATATATATATATATATAGAGAGAGAGAGAGAGAGAGAGAGAGAGAGAGAGAGAGAGAGAGAGAGAGAGAGAGAGAGAGAGGGAGAGAGAGAGAGAGAGAGATATTTCGTTTCTGGATTTGTTTAGCAAGATTCTTTATCTGAAAACGTGTGTTGAAACCGATATTGTTATACTTTGGGAGGGTCATGTTGCCAATAAGAAACACACGCACCAGTTGCTTTCACTTCAATTTATTATAATAAATTTATAAATTTCTGGTTGGTTGGTTGGTTCCACAACCAGATGATTGTTTATATATTGTCAAAGTTCTTTCGTCACACATTATGTGACCTCTTCAGTGACTGGGGATTCTTTTCTTTGTTTTTGTGCCTCTCCTTTGTTCTGTCCTACGCCATCTTGTTTTTGTGTGTGTGTGTTGTGTGCTTAGTTTGCGCATGTGTTACATCCGGGTGTCTGTGTGTGTTTATATTCGTTTATTTATTTGTTTATTTACATGTTACTGGTTGGTTGTTTGTTCTATATGCGTGTGTGTTTTCATTTTGTCCTTAATTGTAAGATGTGATGTTGCTGTTCCACTCATGTTTTCTATTTAATTTTGGTTGGAGTTCATTTATGTTTATTGCCTCTGTGATCTGTCTAAACATTGCGTCTTTTCTGTGTGTAGATTCTATTTTTATTTCTATGTTCTCTAATTTACCCTTATGTTCTATTTTAGCATGTTGGTAGAGTACAGATGATTCTTTACTATCTTGAAGGTCTCGCCAGTGTTCATATATCCGTTCCCCTATACTACGAGCTGTCTCACCTATGTACACTATATTGTTATCTCTACATTTTCCTTCAGTACATCTTATGCTATATACCACATTTCTTGTTTTACAGTTAATATGAGGGCTTAATTTACAGATTATACATTTCTTCTCTATACAGGGAGGTCTTTGAAAAGGGTATGTATTGCTAATAAGTCTTTTTATGGAGGTACCTGGTCTTTCTACTATCTTAACATTGAGTTTATATTTATCTAGGGCCCTTCTAAATTTGTAAGCTAATTCACCTCTAGGGGTTGTATCGATGAACATTACACTCTGGTATTTATTGCTATCATACCATGAGTTTATTCTATTAGCCTTATTCCTAGTTCTTTCTATTCTATTCCAAAAGTTGCTCCTATACAAGGGGCAGGTCCCATTTGTGTCGTTATTTACCATTTTTTTCCATTTGGTTCTGGCTCCTCTATATACTCTGATTTTATCTCTCTGATTGTAACCAGAGAACTGCATACGGTGGATGAAGTGTTGTATGTGTCTCTCTAGTTCATCGGAGTTGCACATGCGGGACACGTTTCTCATCACCCGTACCAAATCCGCAATCAGTATGTTGATTTTGGTATAGTCCGAAACAGCTGAGTTTCGGTGGATCAGGTATTTGGAAGTCATGGGTTTGTCATAATGGGAATGGAGGATTTGTTTTTTCTTATTGATGGTATCTAACCAGAGCTCTGTGTCTAGTGCAGGTAATCGATGGTTGGGGTATTTGCTTGGGTAGTCTATAGTGACTCTAATACTCTGTGGATGGAGTTAGTTATTTGCTGGATGCTTCCCATTGTGTTTTTCTCTAACTCCTGACTGTTCTCTAGTGGGGGTGTTTTAACTACGATGTTTATATCATCAACGTAGCGGGAGTACATTATCAGGTTTAAGGGGTCTTCTAATTGTTCTTTAAGTTTAAGTCTACTGTCCCACCATACCATGAATAGATTAGCTATGTCGCCTGCAATGCTAACACAAATGGCTGCTCCCTCCTCTTGGGCATATGTTTTTACGTTAAATTTGAACATATGTTCCATAAGGGTTAATTTTATGCAGGCCCCCACCGCATGTGCAATCATTTTCTTTACTTCATCGTGGTTTTCGGGGGTCCGTATGGCTCTGGTCCACCCGTTCCATCTATCTGTGTGGGTTTTCTTGGCCATTGAGGTAATGGTAGGTGGTCTGCCTCTTGCTGGTCTTGTAGGGCACAGGTTGCTAAAGCCATATGTATCTAGATAATTATTACTATATGTAAGTTTAAGTAGGAGTCCCAGCTCACCGGTATCAATCCCACGGAATTCAACATTGCCCTCACTGATCATTTCTACGCATTTCTCCACAGCAAAATCCACGTCAATAGATGGATACAGGGACACAACATCCATACTACATATTATGCAGTTTGTTAGGTCCCTAGATCGGTTACTCTCGCCGATTCTGCTGAGGAGGTCCTCCGTGCTGTCACATACATCTGGGGACATTTCAATGATGGGGCGTATGATCAGGGAGAGGAAGTATGAAAGTCTGTAGTTACTAGCAATGTTAGCTCCACAGACTGCCCGTGTTGGTGGACCTGTGACAGGGTCACTGCTCGTTTTATGGTCTTTTCG
Source organism: Eledone cirrhosa (assembly GCA_964016885.1). Classification (NCBI taxonomy): domain Eukaryota; kingdom Metazoa; phylum Mollusca; class Cephalopoda; order Octopoda; family Eledonidae; genus Eledone; species Eledone cirrhosa. Next base: position 336,154,367 of record OZ024743.1, read on the forward strand.
AAGCCCATACAACGCTGACACGTCATTGTTCCAGGCCTGGAAGTTGTTGGTAGTTCTTTTGTTGGGCAGAATTATATTTGTCCACATCATCATATAGGCATTGAGGGCTTTTTCCCTATCCTCATGCTCTTGTGGTGTTACTACTCTTATGTTAGTGATGTGGGGTTGCATAGCCTGGATGTAGTTTCCGACATTCTGCCAGACCTGTCTGTTGGAAAGCATGCTGTCTCTCCATTACGCGAGCGCTGCATGAGCTTACGCAAGCCATTAACAGATTTTTCTCCCAGTTGCTGGGCCTCCATTCTATTATGCTTCTTGCTATACTGTTCTATAATATTTTTAAGTTTAGATCTAGCTATACTAAATTGTGCTTCTGTTTGTTCATCGACCTGCGATGGCAATTGCGTGCGTTTGTTAAAAGCTAAAGTCTTGGACTCGTCGCAGGTCGAACGACTTATCGGAAGGATTATAAAACGTAGAGTTCCAGGCTGCTGCTTTATGTGTACTAGTGCTATTGTTATTGTTAGTTGTGTTGTTTCTATTTCTATTTCCAGCAACAGCCTCGTGGTTGTTTCTATGTCTCTCATTATTACTCCTGTCTCTTTCCTCTGGCTCATTGTTATTATCTACTCTATTTTGTGTGTCTGTGTGTTCGTCCTGATTATTTTCTCTGTCCATAGTCTCCCTTCTCCTTTGAATCCTATTACCTTCCCTTATTTCTGTGCTACTGTCATTAACTGTTTTCTGTGTCTGTGTGTTTGTTAAGATTGTGGTGGTGGTGAGAGGCATTGAATGTGTATGTGTTGTTGTTGTTGTTGTTGTTGATGTGTGTTGTTATTGATGTGTGTTGTTGTTGTTGTTGTCTCCGTGTATGTTATTATTGTTGTTTGTGTCTGCGTGTCTGTTGTTGTTGTTTCTGAGTATGTTATTATTGTTGATGTGTGTGTTGTTGTTATTGTTGTTTGTGTCTGTGTGTCTGTTTTTGTTGGGATGTGTGTTGTATATGTGTGTGCGTATGTTGTTACTTTTGTTTTTGTTTTTGAGGCTCCAACGTAATATTGTAAATGATTTTTCTATTTCTGACAAACATTTAATCATATTTACCTTATTAAATGTGGCATACTTAGGTGGCAGTTGTAATACTGATAATTCATCAGAGTCGACCGTAGTGTTGCCGTATATATTTGTGTTGTTGTTGTTGAATTCATCTGTTAATGAGATGTCGGCCATATTTATACCTTCAAAACGAATATAAACACACACAGACACCCTGATGTAACACATGCGCAAACTAAGCACACAACACACACACAAAAACAAGATGGCGTAGGACAGAACAAAGGAGAGGCACAAAAACAAAGAAAAGAATCCCCAGTCACTGAAGAGGTCACATAATGTGTGACGAAAGAACTTTGACAATATATAAACAATCATCTGGTTGTGGAACCAACCAACCAACCAGAAATTTATAAATTCCTAAATTTATAAATTTATTATAATAAATTGAAGTGAAAGCAACTGGTGCATGTGTTTCTTATTGGCAACATGACCCTCCCAAAGTATAACAATATATATATATATATATACCGAAGGAAATGTGGTAAGGAACCAGGTGGACCATAACGCACCAAAGTACTCAATACTTGAGGTAGTAGAGTGGGTAATAGGAACCAGTAAGACCCCGACAGCTGAGCTCAAGCCGTTTCGACGGCTAATTGAATTAGCCGTCGAAACGGCTTGAGCTCAGCTGTCGGGGTCTTACTGGTTCCTATATATATATATATATATATATATATATATATATATATATATATATATATATATATATATATATATATATATATATATATATATATATATATATATATATATATATATCCCCTTCTCTCTCTCTATCTATCTATCTATCTCCCCTCTCTCTCTACCTTACTTTAAAATTTACAATCTCATGTTCTTTCAGATTCATCTCTTTCTCCTCTAATATTCTATTGTCTCTCCCTCTCTATTTCTGTTTTAGTCGCTCATTCCCTGTTTCTCACATCCTCTCTCTTCCACTCTCAAAACCTCTCTGACCTTCTCTGCAGAATGGAGAAAGAGAGGCAATTCAAAAATAAAAATAGTTAGATTGTTTTTATTTGAATACGGAAAAATAAGTACAATTGATATTTGGTGATGGTCATGTTTCCCGTCTTGGCAATAAAAGAAACATACGCACCATGTGATTTTCACTTTTTCACTTTATCTTTATTACTAGTTATTCGTTATATCATCATGGTTCTTTCGTCATACATTCTGTGACATCATCAAGGACTCTCTGTTTCTATGGTGCCTCCTCTTCGTTGTCGTTTTAATCTGTAACTCTATCTTGTTTTTCGCTTCATATCAAGAATTATGCAAAACAAGTACAGAAAGTGAAACAGAATTGAATTTAATGTAAATTACTGCTTTATACATCAACATAAATGCTACCATTATTCCGGTGGAATAAGGAACAAGGAAATGTTTTGTGGGGATTCGTTCTCTAATTTCTGGGTACAGCTTTTATATGCATAGCAACAACTTGTCTTTATAATACTAATTGGTTCAACTAGTTTAACTTCTCTATTGTTATCTCCCCGAGGAAATATATTTATAACTAACCGTTATAAGGAAAAGCTATTCTAGTATTGTCCACAACCTGTTATACCTTTCTGCATCAAATTATGTTTAAAGATAAATAGATAACATATACATACATATATACCTATATTTTTAGCATATGTATATATATATATACATATTTATGTGTAAGCGTATGGATATATGTGTGTGTGAGCCTATACACACACAGACATATACATACATATATATACACATATATATATATATATATATATATATATATATATATATATATATATATATGTGTGTGTGTGTGTGTGTGTGTGTGTGTGTGTGTGTGTGTGTGTGTGTGTGTGTGTGTGTGTGTGTGTGTGTGTGTGTGTGTGTGTGTGTGCGTGTGCGTGTATATGTATGTATATGCCTGTGTGTGTGTATATATATATAGAGAGAGGGGGTGAAACTGGAAATAGCGCGGAAAATATATTTAAGGATCTGTTTCTCTTTTTTCCTTTCTTTGATTCGTCAAAGTGATATTTTTGAAAAAATGAGAGGGGCAATTCTTTTTTAAAAAGTTTCATAATATATATAAAGTATTACCGATTATTAACTTCTCATCAAATGTTGAGTATTATAATTAAAAAGAATTAATAAGAATTGAAAATTAAAAATTAAAGATTTAAAAGCGTTTAGGCAAGTTTTTTCATCTTCCTTATTAAGAAGGAAACTGAAAAAATGAAATCTTGTACATATATATATATACATATATCATTATCTATAAAAGGCAGATTGTTGTTGTTGTGTGTGTGTGCATGTTCCATGTTTATACATTTGCACAATTTCAGACCAATTCGACTCAAAGTCTGTAATAATGTTGGAAATGGTCAAACTCAGGTCACCCACTATTTATTTCATCCAAACTCACCCACAATTACGGAAATAATCAATAAAACTAAATACATGACGCTTTACCCCTCTAATTCAATCAGCTGCCCTCTCTCTACTCCCTTAACATTCGAGAGAGAGAGTGAGAGGGAGAGAGAGAGATAACGTTTGTTTTTGATATACGATTAAACTTACAAACTTCCTTTAGGAACGTTGAAGAGAGAGGGGTGAGAGGGAGAGAGAGAGAGACCGTTTGTTTTTTAATGTGGAATGGTCAAACAATTATTTACTTCAATGACAAAGAGAAATTATTACATTTCATACGAAACAACAATTATTCAAAAGCAACAGATACATTTATTCAACAACAACAAAAATAGCGATAAATCTTTTTTAAAACCTCTCAACGAACGTGGAAGAAAGAAGTATCAGTTTATTTACTATACACAATAATATCCTCTATGAGGTCACTAAACCTGCTAGAAATAGCACCTAACTCTTCCCCATATCACACCCCTCCCTACTGTTTTAAATTTAGAAAACATATCCTCTATGAGGTCACTAAACCTGCTAGAAACAGCAGCTAACTCTCCCCCATATCACACCACTCCCTACTCTCTTAAATTTAGAAAACATATCCTCTATGAGGTCACTAAACCTGCTAGAAACAGCAGCTAACTCTCCCCCATATCACACCCCTCCCTACTGTCTTACATTTAGAAAACACACATTAGACAACCATGCAGAACAACTCCATCGCAGCTCTGTTGTTCGGCTGGCATCGTCTACACGCTTGTTGCGCAAGTACTGTGAAACAATACATTTCATCACTTCTTTGCACAGAGATAATATCCATAGGCGAAACTACAATTGTCACTGGTGGCGCAGCTCCTGCTTCGGCAGTCCAGGTCTGCAATTCATTCACTCAGTGCCTGGTAGACAAAAAAGTGCTGCCATAAAATGGGTGGTGCAACCTAACTTTGGTAACTTACTGACCCCGAGCAACGCGGGGCTTTAATGCTAGTATATATATAATTGGATATTTAGTAAAATCGAATCTCTGGCGGTTTGCAAGCAAATTCGGCCTACTTATATGAAATGATGAGTTAGCAAAGCACTCGATAAGGTAGGTCCTTAGAGTAATAACATACGTTTAAATAGCTTGACAAATCGAACATTGTGGTAGGCAAAATCTAACACACAATAATATACCAAAGTAACGATAGAACTAACAGGTTGAGAAAAATACACCTGGACAAATCACACGATTATACGTTTAAAGTGTTTCTTGAATCCGAAATCAAATATCAGACTTACGTGACTGGCAAGCTCGTGGTATTCATGATCGAACAGAGGATTCAGTTCTTCAACAAGTTTTCGTCCTACCAAGGACGGGGTGATAGGCTGAATGTTGCCGCTATGTTGCAGCGTATCGTATCTATAGCTGTCACGTGTTAATTCCAGCAAGGGAAATAACCCCCGGGTTTTGGCGGGTCGTTCAAAATGTTAGACAAAGGAAATATTTTAATTTCCGCTAATCATCAGAATAAGCTCTCGACCAGATGTTATAAAACAAACACAAATAATTAACCAATTAACAGAATTGGCTAATTAAATTAATTAGTTAATTATTAAATCTAGGAGAATAATATAATTAGATATTTAGTAAAATCGAATCTCTGGTGGTTTGCAAGCAAATTCGGCCTACTTATATGAAATGATGAGTTAGCAAAGCACTCGATAAGGTAGGTCCTTAGAGTAATAACATACGTTTAAATAGCTTGACAAATCGAACATTGTGGTAGGCAAAATCTAACACACAATAATATACCAAAGTAACGATAGAACTAACAGGTTGAGAAAAATACACCTGGACAAATCACACGATTATACGTTTAAAGTGTTTCTTGAATCCGAAATCAAATATCAGACTTACGTGACTGGCAAGCTCGTGGTATTTATGATCGAACAGAGGATTCAGTTCTTCAACAAGTTTTCGTCCTACCAAGGACGGGGTGATAGGCTGAATGTTGCCGCTATGTTGCAGCGTATCGTATCTATAGCTGTCACGTGTTAATTCCAGAAAGGGAAATAACCCCCGGGTTTTGGCGGGTCGTTCAAAATGTTAGACAAAGGAAATATTTTAATTTCCGCTAATCATCAGAATAAGCTCTCGACCAGATGTTATAAAACAAACACAAATAATTAACCAATTAACAGAATTGGCTAATTAAATTAATTAGTTAATTATTAAATCTAGGAGAATAATATAATTAGATATTTAGTAAAATCGAATCTCTGGTGGTTTGCAAGCAAATTCGGCCTACTTATATGAAATGATGAGTTAGCAAAGCACTCGATAAGGTAGGTCCTTAGAATAATAACATACGTTTAAATAGCTTGACAAATCGAACATTGTGGTAGGCAAAATCTAACACACAATAATATACCAAAGTAATGATAGAACTAACAGATTGAGAAAAATACACCTGTATATATATATATATATATATATATATATATGTGTGTGTGATATGTGTGTGTGTGTGTGTGTGTGTGTGTGTGTGTGTGTGTGTGTGTGTGTGTGTGTGTGTGTGTGTGTGTACACACACACACACATATATATATTTATATTTGAAAAAGAGGAAAAGAATGACTTCACTTGTAGTGTTAAAATATTTTTTTTCGATTTAATGTTATGTAATATTATAATATTATGAGTTGGTAGATCCAGTAAGTTCTTTGTTAACTTCGGTGGAAAGAACTTTAGAGATTCCTGGTTAACTTGGGTTGGAGAACTTTCTCGCATTCGTCTGTCTGTGGCAATTGTCAAACTGAGATCAGTCACACATTTCAACACAACCTTATCTCAGTTTGACAATCGCCACAGACAGACGAATGCGAGAAAGTTCTCCAACCCAAGTTAACCAGGAATCTCTAAAGTTCTTTCCACATAAGTTAACAAAGAACTTACTGGATCTACCAACTCATAATATTATAATATTATATTATAACATTAAATCATTAAAAAAATGTTAACACTACAAGTGAAGTCATTCTTTTTCTTTTTTCAAATATACCTAACTGTACCAAGGATCTCACACATTTTCCAATATATATATATATATATGTGTGTGTGTGTGTGTATGTGTGTGTATGAGAGAGTGTGTGTGTGAGTGTGTGAGTGTGTGTGTGTGTGTGTGTGTGTGTGTCTGTGTGTGACTAATGGTAGCTAAGATACTTCCATAGGCGGTATGCTGGTTGAGCACTCTATGCTCCTACGAAATCAATAGACGTGTCCGAGGAACCTGCGAGTCTAGAGTCAGGTAGATCCACACACGGATCGCACCTCGAGCTGTTCGCCGGGGAAACAATTGTAACACAGAATAAATTCACTTCCGATGCATCACTGACTTTTCGTTTTCTATTCTCTCTCTCTCTCTCTATATATATATATATATATATATATATTGCTTGTGATTTTGTTTTGCTTGTGCTTTTCGCTTATACATCTTACACTTTCAACCAGTGCTGCCTGTAATTGTGTTCTTTCAAGCAGAACATATTTTTTAACTCCTGACTCTCCACATGATGCCTTTGACACTAAAAACAATTATGTACCCTAAATGTTCTAAATGAGTAGGATTTTAGTTACATGTTTCGACATTCCCTACGCTCCGATGATACCAGACTTCCGTCTGGAAGAAACAATTGTCAGCAAATAAATGTTCTAAACTAAAATTTGACCGTTTTAACACTTTGTATCCCGACTCTGTAAAACACTTGAAAATTTGCATTGACACTTTTGTCATACCGATAACCGGCTAGTACTTAGTACTACCCTACATATTTATAGTTGTATCAAACATATATAAATATAAATATTCTTATTACTAATTCTGCTCCTTCTAGTAGAGCGGACATTTATAGAATTACCGGTATGTTGATCAAAGACTATCTTCCTTTGTCTCTAAAGAACATACCTATCCCATCTAGGGACACATATGAAAAACTACTGATTAATAGTGTCAACTCTTTTATTAAAAGAGTTAGATGGAGGGCTTTCCACTGCGATAGGAACCGCGCCGTGAAAGAACAAGATGCACCTTCGTTTGAAACATACGGATTCAAAACATATAAAAACCCTCCACACAATATCTTACTGGACTCATTTGAAAACGACATTGTGTCACTTGTTAAAAGGATTAAGTACAGGAAATACTACAATACGAAGAACAACTTCCTAAATAACCTAAATTCCACCATAAAAAAACTTTAATAAGAATAGGAATATCTTAGTACTAGCTGATAAAACTAAAAACATTTATAGCCTAGATTACGATACATATAGAGAAATTATATATAAAGAACTTTATAGGAACTACAAAAAAACATCTCATAAAAACCTGGATGACATAAATATTGAAGCCCGTAGTTTAAAATGGAAATTAGGACTAGAGAGATATACTCAACCGTACACCCCTAATTCCCCACGATTCTCTCTGAAAGACCATAAGGATGACTTCAATAGTAACCCCTCAATTAGACTTATTTGCCCATCCAGATCCGATATTGGTATTATTAGTAAAAACTTTTTTAGATAAAGTAATCCCCCAAATTAAACAAAAAATTCACTTTAACCTCTGTGGAAACACTAGTGAAGTAATCGATGGTTTAATGGTATTAATGAAAATAATAATAAGAAATTCATCCAGTTCGTTATAAACTCCTACTACACCTCTATTTCACTTATCCTCATAAATAAAGCATTAATAATGACCATGAACAATAGTGAACTTTAGATAAAAACACCCAAAATGTTAACTTCCTAAACGTCACTCTCTACTTAGACTCTAAAAAATATACGCCTTATCATAAACCTAATGAAAAACTTTTCTATGTTAACACCAACTCTAACCACTCTAAATCTGTATTGACCTCAATCATTAAAGGGGTACCTAATAGAATCTCTAGTCTTTCTTACAACGATAATACATTTAATCGTAACTCCCAATACTACAATGAAGCCTTAGCCCGTTCCGGCCATAGAGATAAAATTAAATTTAAACCTAAATCGTCAACCATCCATAGACAACCTAATATAATTTCACACAACATGGCCATGAATAAAATTAAATATGATCATAGTATTGAATATCACGACTCCTATACAGAGGGCTTCAAAAAAGTTAAATCACACCACAGCAATAATCCTAAGAAAAACCACAGAAAGAAAAATAAGAAGGAACCTAACACCACATTAAACAGTAGTTTGAATAACAATCATAAGAACAACCATTTTTTAATCCTCCGTTCAACCTCAATGTATCAACAAACATACCTAAAGCTTTCTTCTCTACTCTAGAAAAACTTCCCAACTAACCATAAATACCACAACCTATTTAACAAAAATAAAAATTAAAATCTCCTACTCCACCACACCTAACATAGCAGACCATATAGCCAGCACCAACAAGAGAAAGATTAAAAGTACTTCAAATTACACCAAAGTAATAATGTCCAGCATAGAAATAACCTGAACAATAACACAATACAAGACCATACATCAAGTCACACTAATAATACCAATAATAATAATACTTACCATAATCATAACACTAGAAGTAGAAACAGAAACAACCACTCAAATGCATACCCCCTTAACCAGTATACTAGTTACCAAAACAATTGTAATTGTAGACCTAACAAGACATGCCCATTAAATAAGAATTGCCTTATTAAAGACATTATCTACTCCGGTACTGTTAACTGCTAATCACATCTCGAAAGTATATATAGGCTCAACATCGAATAGCTTCTTTAAGACCAGATATAATTCAGACCTTCATTCGTTCAGAAACCCTAAACTTAGCAACGTAACCTCACTATCCACATACATACACTCATTAAAATCAAGTAATATACCATACACCTTAAAATGGGAAGTGATAGCTAAGGCCCCTTTATATAAACCACCTAACAAATTTTGTAACCTTTGCATCCTCGAGTCTAAAAATATTATTCACTCTAACCTTAGCCTACTAAATAGGAAATCAGAGATCTTCTACACGTGTCCACATTACCATAGATTCTCGTTCCACTACTTCAAACCTAGTAGCTAATATTAATAATAATAAAAATAAAAATAAAGACCAATGTCGGAGATAACACTAGACCACCACCTTTTAATTTATCCAATTAGACCTTCATAAATATAGGACTACACCTTAATTAAAAGACCACACTGAGCTACATACAGTCAATAAACCCCTTGTTTGATCTCTTAACTTATACAATTAAAATATTCAAATAATATAGACACTCTAATATACTCTCAATATACAACACCAACTAAATAGAAGACAACTGTGTATATAACACCAGTTACTCTAGTATATATTATGCAACTCACTATCCTGTCATAAAAAAATCAACTCTCTCTACACAATCTGTATATATATATATAAATATATATATATATATATATATATATATATATATATATATATATATATATATATATATATATATATATATATATTTATATATATATATATATAATCTATATATATATGTATATATATATATATATATATATATATATATATATATATATATATATATATATATATATATATATATAATATATATATATATATATATATATATATATATATATATATATATATATATATATATATATATATATGTGTGTGTGTGTGTGTGTGTGTGTGTGTGTGTGTGTGTGTGTGTGTGTGTGTGTATATATATATACATTCTCACACACATATATATACAGTATATACCTTATATTATATATACATATACTAGCTATGTAAAAACTATCTAGTTATAATAAAATAATTTAAAAAATGTTTTTAACTCCCTCTACACAAGTTTAAAAGATAACAATTATATAACCAATAATATTTTATATACTCTATAAAGATTAATTTATAACACTACTACAACTCTTAATTTATCAACAACCTTAATTAACTCCCTTTGTTATTAACCCCCTTTACAACTTCCTGTGTAAACTCATAAAATTGAGCAGCCTAACGGTTTACTAACAACTTAATAACGGTTAATACAAACCCTAGAAAAGATAATTTGTAGATAAAAAATGCATAAGATAATATACATACAATAACAACATGGCCAGTAATTCGGAGGAATTTACATTTAACAAACAAACAAACACCTATTGACAATAAACGACTAAAAATAATCCCATGGTTAATAGCTGTGAGTTACAAACAACACATGCACATAAATACGAACTACAACACAAAAACACTCGAATGAAAATCACATATCCAACTTTATCTCGTGGTTTGCATTACACCTTACATAACAAATACCTACATTATCACCACATGCCTCTCTAATAAATTGCACACTATCTTAAACATGTATAAGAATTATAACATGATTTCACACCCCACACAAAATATGTTTATGTCAACTGCATTATAACTCTTTCCTCATACATGCCTTATTGACTGTATTGACTCTTGCATTGTACACCAATTTTCCTTGCTTGTACCTTTTTTGCCTGTATGTTTTTGCTTGTGGTTTTCGCTTATACATCTTACACTTTCAACCAGTGCTGCCTGTAATTGTGTTCTTTCAAGCAGAACATCTTTTTAACTCCTGACTCTCCAAATGATGCCTTTGACACTAAAAACAATTATGCATCCTAAATGTTCTAAATCACTAGGATTTTAGTTACATGTTTCGACATTCCCTATGCTCCGATGATTCCAGACATCCCTCTGGAAGAAACAATTGTCAGCAAATAAATGTTCTAAACTAAAATTTGATGGTTTTAACACTTTGTATGTATATACATATATATATATATATATATATATATATATATATATATATATACGTGTTGGGTACCATGCGGTTTCAGCAACGAAGTCGTCTGTATAATTAATGATTAATATTTACTTTTGTTCCAAGGAATATTCCCTCGGGGATAATACAAGTATTTCCAATATTGGTTATTTCAATTATTTAGAATGTCTAGAATTGTTTCTTATGTTTCTGAAACCATGGTAGGGAAACGTTCATATGAGTGAGACTAACTTATTTTAGTCTGTCTGTCTTATACGCCCTCGAATGGACGTCGAGCGGTTCGTGCGACGCACCAAGCTACATGCGCACTTTCACAACACTCCACCGGCTCCGGACGCCCCAGACCGCTTCCCCGCCCTGGGCCGACGACCATAATATTAGAATCATCCGGACAGTTCAGCATAATGGACGCCTTGGTCTATGCCTGCCGTAGCGTAGTAAACTGATTCGATTTCCGCCACTGCTGCAAACGGAGTAACATCACTCGGGCTGAACTCCTCGCTCTCCGCTCCCTCCGTAACCGTGATGACATCATCATCACACCGGCAGACAAGGGAGGCGCCCTGGTGGTGTGGTGCACTGACCTCTATACGGCTGAGGCCCTCAGGCAGCTCCGCAACCCTCTCTTCTACCTCCCCTACCCTCTGACCCCACACCCACTACCATCAACAAGTTTTCTCCACCATCCAAAACCTCGTCTCCTCCTCCCTTCTACCTGCCACTTCCTCCCACCTCATCGTCTGCACACCCTACCATCTACTTCCTCCCAAAAATCCACAAAGCCGACACCTCCGGCCGCCCCAGCGTCTCCGCCTGCAACTGCCCTACCAAACTAATCTCTGCCTTCCTCAATTCCTTCCTCGCCCCCTCCTTTGTCACTGCACTCCCGTCCCACATTTCCAACACCAACAATGCTCTCCACCTGTTTGACTCCTTCACCTTTCGACCTAGCCCACATCCCTTCCCCTTCGCCCTAAACATAAAATCCCTTTACACCATCATCCCCCACGCCGACGGGCCTACGCGCCCTCCAACACTACCTTGACTTTCGTCCCTCCCCCGTCCACTCCGCCTCGCCGAGTTGGTCCTCACCCTTCACTTCTCCTTTTCGGGTGAATTTTACCATCAATTCACTAGGGTAGCCATGGGCACAAGAATGGGCCCCAACTACGCCAACCTTTTCTTTGGCTACGTTGAGGCCCAGAACTTTGCCCAATACACTGGTCCCACCCGGAACTATACGGCCGTTATATTGACGACTGTATCGGTGCCACCAATCTCACCCAGGAACAGCTCGACTCCCTTCTCTCTTTCCTCTGCTCCTTCCATCCAACCGACTCGGCTTTACTTCCTCCTACCTCACTCACAACAAAGACTCCATTCCCTACTCCCAACTTCTCCGGATACGTCACCTTTGCAGCCGAGATGCGGACTTTGAGACCCAGGCCTTTTCTCTGGTCCGTCATTTCAAACGGAATGATTAACCTCTCCCTTGTCCACGCTTCC
>OZ024743.1:336172221-336174721 GCA_964016885.1 Eledone cirrhosa
GCTCACTAATATGCGCCTCAGTTATTTGCCTCTTGATGTTCGTGCTGCTGTATATGAATTTGCCTGCAACCTTCCCAGCATATGCTCCTGCTTGTGATACGGATACACCTTGTTAACCAATTAATTCTTGCCTGAGTGCTCAACTCTATGAATGCACATCTGTGTATTGAACTTTGGAGTGTGAACTTTGTGGGATTGCCCAATCGCTCAACTCTATGAATGCACACCTGTGGATTGAACTTTGGAGTGTGAACTTTATTGGACTGTCCAACCTGGGATGTTTCCATTGCATTGTAATGGTCCACTCAATCTAGTGCGGACATAGCATCTGTTCATAAAAAATCTCATTCGAACACTCTATTGTTGAACTGCGGCTAACTGCAACACCTAAGGCGTTCGTGTGCTCCTGATATATTCCATATATCACTATGAGTCAACACTAGTGTCACCTTAGGATTTCTATAATAATATTATTATTACATGCCCTAATAATTACCATCTTGATTACCCTTATTACATCTTTTTAACCCCAGTTACATTTTTATAAATATGCATTACTTGGACTGATATGTGTATATATATGTATATATATCCTTATATATACGTCTCTTTTATATATATTTTTTATATATATTTTTGTATATATTTTTGTATATTTTATATATTGTACGTATATCACTTGTTGAACATAGCTTGATAGCTTATGCATTTGCCAGTCTTATCTTTACCCACACCTTCCTTTATGGTGTATATTTTACTCCATTTTTTTTTGGTGTATTGTTTTATTTATCTTCTGGTGTATATTTTACTTTACTTTATTTTATTTTATTTTATTTTATTTTTTATCTTTTATCTATTTTTTATCTATGTTTTATCTATTTCTTATCTATTTTTTATCTATTTTTTATCTATTTTTTATCTATTTTTTATCTATTTTTTATCTATTTTTTAATCTATTTTTTATCTACCTCTTATCTATTTTTTATCTATCTCTATCTCTTAACTTGTGCCCATCCGTCTATGACATGTTATTTGTATTAGTGTATACTGTATGTGTTGCATACGGGTGCTTGTGTGTAGGTGCATGCGGGTGCTCATGCTTATGCGTATACTTGTATGTAGCTGTATGTTAACGGAACCCTGCCCAACTGTGAGTGATAACATTTCTTATTTTTCATTTTTATTTTTATTTTCATTTTTATTTTTATTTTTATTTTTATTTTTATTTTTATTTTTATTTTTATTTTTATTTTTATTTTTATTTTTATTTTTATTTTTATTTTTATTTTTATTTTTATTTTTATTTTTATTTTTATTTTTATTTTTATTTTTATTTTTATTTTTATTTTTATTTTTATTTTTATTTTTATTTTTATTTTTATTTTTATTTTTATTTTTATTTTTATTTTTATTTTTATTTTTATTTTACTCTTTTCTTATTTTACACCTTTTACTTTACTCTTTAAACTCCTCCCAACTTATGGTATCCCCACATATATTCTTCTGTTTTGGCTTTGTCAATGCTTGTATACTATGTATTTACTCTTTATGCTCTGAAGAGTCCCACTTCTAGTGTGGACGAAACACTGTTAGCAATTAAAGATATACCTATGTTCTAAGCGCTCTTTGTTGTTAATTGTATTACGGCTCTGTCCTCTGACATTGAGCTAACCATATACTGCCTATTTGATAAGTGGAGTGTTACACACTCCCAATTCTCTCCCTTATATATATATATATATATATATATATATATATATATATATATGTGTGTGTGTGTGTGTGTGTATATATGTATATAAATGTATATATATATATATATATATATATATATATATATATATATATATATATGTGTGTGTGTGTGTGTGTGTGTATATATATAAGTATATATATATAAATATGTATATATATACATTTATATATATATATAACGAAGGAAATGTGGTAAGGAACCAGGTGGACCATAACACACCAAAGTACTGAATACTTAGGGTAGTAGAGTGGGTAATAGGAACAAGTAAGACCCCGACGCCTGAGCTCAAGCCGTTTCGAAGGCTAAATTCTGTGGTGCGGGTGAAAGAAATTGAGCTTAGCGGAAAAGTCTGGATACGGCGTGGTAGGGTCGGAAAGTACTCTACTACGGGGATGGGAGCTAGATAACGAAGGAAATGTGGTAAGGAATCAGAATTTAGGCGTCGAACCGGCTTGAGCTCAGCCGTCGGGGTCTTACTTGTTCCTATATATATATATATATATTAGGTTATGCAAGAAATGTTTAGGATTAACCTGAATGCAGCAATGGTTAATTACTACACTAGATAGAGTTGACGTACGGTGAGGGGTTACTCAACGAGTTATAGAAGAATAGTTGAAGAAACTCAGTTTCTGATCCTTCTGTATTCCGGAGTGTAGATAAAGAATGAATAATAAAATGTAGACATCATAAAATGGTAATTTACAAATGTTTCAACAGTAGTTATACAGCCTAGTCATGCTA
>OZ024743.1:336179721-336184721 GCA_964016885.1 Eledone cirrhosa
GTATGTTTATGTATACGTGTGTGTACGTGTATGTGTGCATATCCGTATGTGTGTATGTGTGTATGTATGTGTATGTCTATATGTACAACACCATCCCCATTGGCTCTCACCTTCCCTATATCTTTGTTCTACGCCACCCCCACCGATACTCCCCCATTCTCTCTATATATATCCACACGCGCGCATGCGCATACATGTGTGTATATATGCATATAGATATATGTATGTGTGGTTCTATGTGGGCGCGTGTATGTGTGTGTATATGGGTGTGTACGTATGTATATATATCAGTATATATTCGCATGTATATATGTATACAACGTATTTGTCAGACTAAGATTGTCTAGGTATGTATCTCCCCATGGACTCGACATCACCAACACATCCACACACCACCACAAACGCCACTACCATAAACAACAACACCACAACCACACCCCACACACGCCAACCCGTCAACCGACAAGCCACTACCGCCACACCACAGCCCATCCCAGTCAGTGACCGTCACCACCATCTTCTCATCATCAATCCACCCCCACATACACTACAGGCCAAAGCCAATACGCCACCACCAAACCACAGCCCATCGCAGCCAGCGACCGTCACCAACATCTTATCATCACATCCACCCCCACATACACTACAGGCCAAAGCCAATCGCCACCACCACACTACAGCCCATCGCAGCCAGCGACCGTCACCAACATCTTATCATCACATCCACCCCCATATACACTACAAGCCAGTGCATCCCTTTGATCCTTCCCACCAATCACAACAACTCATATTGTCAAACTCTTGAACTTCTGTCTTTACCACATAGCATGTATTGCATTTTCTTATAGCATTTTAAAGGGTCCGTCGAGCTGCCGATCATTCAGTCGGGTAGGATCGATACAGAACGAACCTTGAGCTGATCAGTGGCGAAACGCGCGTCACCTAACAATAAATGTAATGAAGGGGTAACCAATCGTCCTTGTTATCCTTTCAATATATTACACTCTGTATAGCTCTACATCTCATCACAGAAGTTAACCTAAACATCGAGTACTCGCCCGGGTGAACCTGCAGTAACTCCAAGTTACACCCCCTGGATATATATGTATATATAATAATGAAATGACAGGAGGCTGGATTTGTGTAAATCCTTGAAAGGTTTATTATACTATGATCATTTCAATGACCGGGTTCCGTATGAATCCGGTGATATCATCAGGTATTCGAAATATAATAAGTGAATGTAATAGATAAAATCCATGGGGCTGAAAATCAAAGACCCGAGGGCGACCGCCATCCAGCATCTTCTACCTTTGCCGGTCGCCCTCGAGTGACGTGGCTAAAGCTTACAGTGTGCTACTACCGGTCAAATAAAGGAAAATAGAAAGGGATAGGAACATAAGTTAGCGTTAATATCATGCCACAAGAAAAAAGAAAGAAAGAAAGAAAGAAAGAAGAGAGAAGAAGGGGACAGGAAGAAGAAGAGAAGCCAGGGTTAATGTCAGCTATAAGAAGAAAGACAGAAAGAAAGAGGAGGAAAGGTCGGTATTACAGTCAGGCCAGGAATGTCGCGAAAAAATGTTTATTCTATGGGACCCGTATCTTAACAACTACTACCGGTCAAATATAGGCAAACAAAAAGGGGAAGGAAGATAAGTCAGCGGGAGGAAGACAGAAACAAGAGAGAAGAGGAGGAAGAAAAAGAAGAAGAAAAGTCAGGGTTGATGGCTACAAGAAGAAAGATAGAAAGAAAGAGGAAGAAAGGTCGATATTAATGTCAGACTACAGTCAGGCCAGGAATGGCGCGAAAAAAATGTTCAAAGGGACCCGTATCTTAGCAGAGGTAAATATAGTGGGGTCAGTGTGTTATAATGTATGAGCAGAAGATTGGAACGTTACATTTCTGTTTAGACTTATAGGATGAAGTTAAAAAAATTAATATTTAATATTAACATTATAAAATTAAAGAAATTAGAAAATTGAAAGTTAAACAGTTTAACATTTTTAAGGTTGCGAGGTTTAAGCAAAGAAAGAGTCTTTTATGAAGGCACTTAAATTTTATTATAGAGTAAAGATTATGTCTTTGTTTAGCCGTCAAACAGCATGCGGCGACCACAAGCTTGGGCAGCCCATCACTCCGAGTGATGTCGCCTAGCGAAAGATATGGAAATCGATTTTTCCGAGCACTCTAGGAATGTATAACAGGCTTCAGGTGCGCCAGCAGGAAGTCAGCCCTCATCGCTAGGCCATTCTTGTACAAAACCAGTACTATTCCTTTAGCCAGGAGGGGGGTTTGCTTAAGTCCAGGGAGGCGTGATATATCTAATAGTTCTGATTTGATCTGTAATTTAAAGGTACTATATGGCGGTTAAAATCCAGCCTCCTGTCATTTCATTATAATATTTAACTCCGTAATAGCACCACCAACTACAAAAACAAAGACGGTTGAACTGCTTTACGTTGAGTACTCTCTATATTATTACATTGAGATTGACCATACGGAATTGACCAGCTCTATCCAGTGGTGAACCTCAAACCTGAATATATATATATATATATATATATATATATATATATATATAAAGGTTTACATATATATATATATATATATATATATATATATACATATACGTGTTTTGCAACGGGTCACATTGTGGCTCAATGAAAAGTTAATAAATTAAATAATCAGAGCTATATATCATAAAACATGTCTATAGAATCACCAGATAAAATATATACCATTTCCTCTCCCAATTAGCATAATCAACTATATAAAAAATCGAATAGACTAGGCTATAAGAATAAGGCTTCTATGAAGAAATCCCCAACAAATACCCGAAACTAGCCCTTCGCGTCGGCTGCGACGGAATATTTATTGAATATTTCGACAGTGTAATCGCCCAGATAAATACAGTTAATTAAACAGAATTAGGTGTAAAATAAACTAGGAGAAAAGAGAATACATTTATTATTATAAATGTATTCTCATTTATAATAATAAATGTATTCTCTTTTCTCCTAGTTTATTTTACACCTAATTCTGTTTAATTAACTGTATTTATCTGGGCGATTACACTGTCGAAATATTCAATAAATATTCCGTCGCAGCCGACGCGAAGGGCTAGTTTCGGGTATTTGTTGGGGATTTCTTCATAGAAGCCTTATTCTTATAGCCTAGTCTATTCGATTTTTTATATAGTTGATTATGCTAATTGGGAGAGGAAATGGTATATATTTTATCTGGTGATTCTATAGACATGTTTTATGATATATATATATATATATATATATATATATATTCTTCTGCTCCTTCCACCCCTCCCTCCACTTCACCACCTCTATCTCCACCACCCACGTCCACTTCTTAGACATCTCCGTCGCCTTCGACCCCTCCCACCACTCCCACGTCACCTCCGCCTTCTTCAAACCCACCGTCTCCCACTCCTACCTCGATTCACCTCTTCCCACTCTACACACACTAAACACTCTATTCCCTACTCCCAACTACTCAGGATCCGCCGCCTCTGTAGCCGAGATGCTGACTTTGAGTCCCCGGCCCATTCCCTAGTCAGCCATTTCATCCGCAGAGGTTACCCCCTCCCTCTCTCGTCCACACCGCTTTCACCCGCGCCCGTGCTGTCCACCGCTCCACCACCCTCACCCCACGCCATCGCACACCCATCCACCGTCTCCCCTTCCCCATCACCTACCACCCCTCCACCATACCTCTCCACCGCACCATCCTCAGCCTCTTCCGACGCCTCCAGTCCGACCCCTCCAACCCCCACAT
Source organism: Eledone cirrhosa (assembly GCA_964016885.1). Lineage (NCBI taxonomy): Eukaryota > Metazoa > Mollusca > Cephalopoda > Octopoda > Eledonidae > Eledone > Eledone cirrhosa. The sequence continues at coordinate 336,183,512 of OZ024743.1, forward strand.
CTTCCCAGCCCCACCACTCCCCTCCTTCAAATGCGCACGCAATCTCCGCACCCTCCTCGTCCACAGCTCCCTACCCTCCAACCCCCCCCCCGGTTCCCTTCCCTGTTCCAGGCCCCGTTGCAACACGTGTCCCCATATCACCAACACCACCACCTTCCAGGGTCCCAACGGCCACTCTCTCTCTGTGCGGCAAGCCTTCCGCTGCACCTCCTCCAACCTAGTCTACGGACTTCGCTGCACGGAGTGCAGCGCAACCTACGTCGGACAGGCTGGACGTCGCCTGGCGGACCGGTTTACCGAACACCTCCGAGATATTCGTCTCGGTGGTAGTTCCCCCATAGCCGGCCACTTTGGTGCCCCTGGACATTCCGCGCACCACCTCACAGTCTGTGGCCTACTCCAATGCCACGGAACACCCGCCACTCTCCTCAGGGTCGAACAACGAACCATATTCACCCTACAGATCGACACTCCCCACGGCCTGAACTCCCCACCCTTATTCCTTTAGCCTTCGACCGTCCCCCTACCCCCACACATATCCCCCACTAACACCACTAACACACCCCTTCTTTTCACCGCCCACCTCATAACTAATAATACAAACACCTCCACCCCACACCCGACCACCCTTCCCCAACTAACATACTAACATCCCTCCCTTATCCTTCCCCACCCCTCCCCTTATCACACGCACACACCCACCGGTACATATATACACGCGCTCACACTAAACACACACCCTACTACCACCACTAACCCTCACCTCCACACATCCACCCCACCACCCCGCAACTAACATCACTAACACCCCCCGACCCCACGCACACGAACACACACACCCACTTACATACCCACTCTACACGCAACTAGCATCACTAACACCCCCCAACCCTACGCACACGAACACACACACCCACTTACACCACCCACTCTACACACCCTACCACCATGACCCCCACTCACACCCACATTCAACGCTTTCCCCACCACCAGTATACTAACACCCATTAACACGCCCTTCACCACACACACACTCATCCAAACACGCACACACACCAGTACACTACACTCCCTCCACCGGTCCCCACACCCTCTCTCCCCTCTCCACCCACACCCTTTCTCACACACACACATATCCCACTAACAACTCTACTAATAAACACACACCCCCACCTCACTCCAACTTTCACACCTACCCATCTTCTCCCCT
>OZ024743.1:336197221-336239721 GCA_964016885.1 Eledone cirrhosa
TTAAAGATCATATACCTCTGGTTGGTGCGAGCAACGGCTAATACACTGGGGTAATTGCTGGCCTTGTGCCCAAAGAAGATACAATTATAAACGTATATCTAACATACTTACCACTAGGCAATGCACCTTCACACTCTATTATAGGAGAAACAATAAATTACCGACAATCGGATATGAGCTTACAATATAATGGCTATTATGGTCTTCTATTATAAAATGTAACATTTTATGCAAAAGTATTAATATCCACTGAAGCTCACGCATGGAGAGTTCTCATTTGTTTTCTAGTAATTACGCGAACTTATGTAGGTAGAAATTACTATGATACCGCAAAGGTGAAAAAAATCTGCATTGTATTATAATATCGAACTATGACCTATTTGCATATATATATATATATATATATATATATATATATATATATATATATATATATATATATATATATATATATATATATATAAGTATGTATACGTACATACATATATGTATACAGACGTACAGTAGTATGTATATATATATACATACATGCACACATATATATATGTACGTATGGATTCACCGAACATTTATTATAATGCTCGGTGTGTTTGTAAACAAACATCCCGTATTAAGCCGTACAGTGTCTAGCAACCATCGTTGCTCATTTGTTCAACCCTGACAAAGGAACGCTGTATTAGTTTCAAGCACACCGAGCATTATAATAAATGTTCGGTGAATCCATACGGACATATATATATATGTGTGCATGTATGTATATATATATACATACTACTGTACGTCTGTATACATATATGTATGTACGCATACATACTTATATTTAAGTAACAGCCGTACTAAGAGTGAGAAATTAAATTTCGTTTCATTTTTTCCGTTAATCGTTTACGGTACCCCGGCCGATTAACTCACTCGATATGCAAATTAGGCTGCTCAGCCGTTAATATGCATAAGGAAAGTATATACTTTCAGACGTTCAATCATCTGGCAGGAAGGTATACGTTGCTGACGATAGCTAATAAGCTTGAAACTAGTACAGCATTCCTTTGTCAGGGTTGAACAAATGAGCAACGATAGTTGCTAGACACTACGGCTTAATACGGGATGTTTGTTTACAAACACACCGAGCACTATAATAAATGTTCGGTGAATCCATACGTACATATATATATATGTGCATGTATGTATATATATATACATACTACTGTACGTCTGTATACATATATGTATGTACGTGTACATACTTATATTTAAGTAACAACCGTACTAAGAGTGAGAAATGAAATTTCGTTTCATTTTTTCCGTTTATATATATATATATATATATATATATATATATATATATATATATATATATATATATATATGTGTATATATAACCATGTAAATGTGCCTCCTTTTCTTTGTTTCATTTATTAACTTAATGAATACATACATATAGGTCCTCTCTCTCTCTCTATATATATATATATATATATTGCTGCCCCGTTCTCTCTTTTTCTCTTACCTTCTTTCGTCCCCTCTGTCAGTTAACACTTTCTCTCGACTGACCTCTTCCTCGCACTTCCACTCGCTCACTCTCTGTTTCTCCCCTTCTCACTTCCTCCCGTTCGCTAGGAGTGGGATTCTTTCTTTCTCACATCCCATTCACAGCGAAAGGTCTGTTTTCTGAGCGCTCATGAAATTCACCCAGGTTATGCTGATCGGATAACCATGTTGCTTGTTTTTCTTCCCATCTTCGGTTAGCTTTTCCTTCTGTGTTGTTTACTTGTCTCACTCACTTTACGCGACTCACTTGACCCAATAGCTTATTTTAGTTATTGTTCGCACCAACCTGAGGTATATGATTTTTAATGCGATGAAATACCAATGATCGTTGGCAAATAACTGATGAGGGACTAATTTTATATGTAATCCATGTGCAACCATGCAGTATTCTTCTCCCCATGTTTTTCATATATATATATATGTGTACATTAAATCACCCAAGACACCTCCAACGAGATATACCTTGGAGGAGGCCAGCTAAACTTGTATAGGTGTGAGCTGTAACAACAAAACCATTGAAATATATATAGTAGATTTAAAATTATAAAGTTTTCAGTCCGACATTTTGTTGTTACTTTTAATGAACCATCAAGACATTAGACCGTTATATTTCTTACAGTCTTTAAGTGTCTTCATCATATTTTATAAGCTATTTTATAGCATCTCCGTGCATGAGCATACCACTTTTTATATTTAATATATATATGCATTTATACATAAATATATATATGAATGTACACTCGCATATATGCAGATATCTGACTATTGATCTATCTATCAACACACACACACACACACGCATGCACAAACACACATATATATTTCGACGGCTATTTCTGGACCAGCTTGAGCTCTGCCGTCAGGGTTAAACATTTTCCTATATTTATATATATATATATATATATATATAGAGAGAGAGAGAGAGAGAGAGAGAGAGAAAGAGAGAGAGAGAGAGAGAGAGAGAGAGAGTAAGAGTGAGAGAGAGAGAGAGAGAGAGAGAGAGAGAGAGAGAGAGAGAGAGAGAGAGAGAGAGAGAAATAGAGATAGATATAGATATATTTAAAGAACGAGTGAGAGAGAAAGGAAGAAGGAAAAAAGATAATGAGAAAGATAGATAAGATTGAGAGAGCGAGAATATTTGATGTGTTAGTGTAGCGTGTAATTATAGTGATTTTGATCATAATTTCACGGCTGGTTGGCTGTGGTAACATCGCATGATTGAATGCAAATTAGACATGATGATTTTTGTAAAGAATTATACAGATATACTGTATGTATGTATGTATATATGTTTGTTTGTATGTATGTATATGTATCTTTGTATGTATGTGTATATGTATGTATGTATGTTTCTATGATTGTGTATATGTATGTATGTGTATATGTATGTGTATATGTATGTATGTATGTACGTATGTATGTTTGTATGTATACATGAAGCATGTATGTATGCATGTATATATGTATATATATATGTATGCATGGGTATATGTATGTATATATACATGCATTTGTATATGTATGTAAGCACGCATTTTTTTACGTATTAAGTATGTATGGTTGTATGTATGTATGTTTGTATGTATGTATATATGTATATATGAAAGTATGCATGGGTATATGAATATATGCATGTTTGTATATATGTAAGTGTGTATGTATGTACTTCTGGTTTTATAATTTCACAAAGTTTTACCAATAAATAGAGAGTCGATTTCTAACATAGACACAGAATCTCTCATTGGAATTTACGCATCAACTAGGTAGATTATGTATGCATGCATGTGTAGATATGGATGTTATTGTATGTGTGGATGTGTATGTTTTGAGTTGTATGTGTGCATGTGTATATGTTTTGTATCTGTACATGTGTATATGCAGCTATTAGGTGCAAAATGTTTGGAATGTTTTACATATTTTTACTGTTCCATTAATGGATTGTACTTGTAATTTCCTAACTAGTTGCGTTCTCTCTGTTCCTGTGAAGCCTAGCTTCTCAAGATTTGTATTGGGGCAGTTACTAACATATCCCAGTGCCCAAATAATCACAGGCATAAATCTGAAGGTGTAATCAGGGTGAAGTATCTGCAGATTTCTAATCAGTTCTGCATAAATATTCTCCTTTTCGCTAATCTTTGCTATTATAAGGACGTCTGCTGGGCAGCTAATTTTCACTACTGTGCATGTTTTCTTCTCCCTGTCCCATATCATAATATCTGGTCTGTTATGCCTGCATTTTATTGGGGTTTTTACTGGAACATTCCACCAGTACTCTTTCATATTATGTACATGGATGTCTTCCACATTGCTGTAGCTTTTAATGTGTTTATTATCGGGGCTATGTTTTCTAGGTATTGTATTGTACAGTATTTTGGCCACTACATCATGCCTCATAGTTAGATAGTACCGCGATGACATCTTTCGACAGATGCTGATGACGTTGTTGACATCTTCGATTTTAATTCTGCAGAGTCTGCACTTGTTATCACATCTAGGTGCTTTTCCTGCATCCCTATCTCTTTTGTAAATCAGGTATTTCGTGTTAATTTCCTGTTCTTGGATTGCAAAAGCGTATCCTTCAAAGTGGGAGCCAATATAGCGGTCCAAGATAGACTACTTTCCTTATCTATATTACTCTCACTCTGGATCTTCCTGGCAACATATCCATGCATGATTTTTTGCTGATAAGCATGCAATTTTTCATCCATGGATTCACTGCGATACTGCTGAGCTACTTCCTGGGTGTGAGTTTTTGATTATCACACAGGAAATATCTCTCGAGGAGTTCCTTCCCAACTCTCATGATCTTATCTGTTTCATGCAGATAGACTTGCTCGAGAGACGGGCTCCTAAGCTTCGAGGTTCGTAGATGTTGTCGGAGGGATATGATGCGACATTCAAATGCTGTTTGGGCTGATGTTAGGCCTCTGCCTCCCTGCTTACGTTTCAAGTAAAGGCAGTCTATGTCACTGTTGATGTGGAAGTTTCCGGTGTTGTTTAGTATTTTTCGAGTTCTAACATCAACTGCTAGGATTTCGTCTATCGTCCAATTGAGTATTCCAAACGTTGGTATTAGGACAGGCACAGCAAACACATTGTGAGCCACTGTTTTGTTTTGCGCAGAGAGTTCCGATGACCAAATCTTTCTTAATCGGTTGTAGTATTCCCTGGTTACGCGTTCCTTATTACAGATACCATTATAGGATATGTTCTCATCTATCCCCACGTATCTGTAACAGTCCTCATCAGATATCGGTAAAACAGTTAGACCATTGATGACAATGTTGCTAGATTGGGTTGTTGTTTTTCCCCGCTTTACAGTCATGTATGAGTATTTATCTTGGCCAAACTCCATTCCTATATCCTTAGCGAACGTTGTAACCCGGTCAAGATTTTCTTCATCCCATCCATGTTCTTGGCATAGAGTTTCAGATCATCCACAAAGAAATGATGGGTTAGGTTCGTATTTCTGTCCTCCTGTGAGCCAATAATGTATCCTTCACATTTCTTGAACAGAAAGGACAAGGGGTTTAATGACAGGATGAATAATATCACAGAGAGACTCTCCCTGAAATATACCCCTGCGATATTTTATTTCATCAGTGAAAATAGAGTCCTCTTTAGGATGGTAGCCCAAGAAGAAGACAGCTTCTCTATGGCTCTAATAATAATGTCTGGGACTTTAGCAAGTTGGAGGGCCTCTATCATCCAAGAGTGGGGAACAGAATCGAAAGCTTTCCTGTAGTCCAGCCAGACTGTAGTCATATTCCTCCTAAGTTGTCGCACCTCCGACATCGCAGTTTTCTTGATTAGGAGTTGTTCAGCACATCCCCAAACCCCCTTCTTTCCAGCTGCTTGTTCATCTGTGATGATGTTATTATTTTCACAGTGATTTTAGAGGAATAGGTTCAGGCAGGCTGTATACATCTTATACATCAGGTTCTGGCATGCAATGGCTCGGTAGTCTTTTGCCAAGTAGGTGTCTTTATTCTTGGGGATCAGTAATGTTTGTGCTAATGTCAACCATTCTGGTATAAGTGTATCTCTGTTAAGAACTTGTTGGTAGAGGTCAGTAAGTATATATATATGTATGTATATATGTTTATATGTATGTTTTTATGTATACATGAAATATGTATGCATGTATATATGTATATATGAATGTATGCATGGGTATATGTATGTATATATGAATGTTTGTATATATGTAAGTATGTATGTATGTAAGTATGTATGTGTGTATGTATATATGTATGTTTGTATGTATACATGAAGTATGTATGTATGCATGTATATTTGTATATATGTATGTATGCATGGGTATATGTATGTATATATGCATGCATTTGTATATGTATGAATATATGCATGCATTTATTACGTATTAGGTATGTATGTAGTCTCTTAATATCGAGTTTACTATTGATCGGCCACCTTCCCGGTGGTAAAGTTTTGATGAAAAGGCAATTTCTTTCTATCCTTAGAATTTTGAACGTTCCATTTCGTGGTCCTTTGTAGTTTATAGATAAACAAGCTGCGTTCTTTATTCGGGAATCTACATTCAGTCATACTTTGGTCCAGACGAGTTTCTGTATATATTTTGGCTCCAATAATAATAGGTATGAACCTGAACGTGTATCTAGGGTACTGGATCTGCAAGCTCGTCATTAATAGTTCCTAGATATCATCCTTGTTTGTATATTTATTACTACATGAACATCGGGTGAACAACTGAAGCCTACAACTGAGCATGTTATCCATCCGTGGTCCCATATTTGTGTATTGATGTATATAAATAAATAAAAATAGACCAAGAGATAAAATGTCCTCATCAGTAGTCTGCTGATTATCGTTGGTGAACTAACTGTTGTGTTACCACTTCTACCTAACTCGTCTCATGGACTGAGTGCTCTACCACTACGGATATTACCTTCCAGTGTTCTACCTCTTTCTCTCTCTGTTTCACTCAGTCCATGAGACGAGTTATGAAGAAGTGGTAACACAGCAGTTAGTTCACCATACCGAGAACGATTGTTTCACCTTAGCGGAACTTCAGCTCGGAGCTGAAGATCCGCTAAGGTGAAACAATTGTTCGCAGTATGGTGAACTAACTGCTGTGTTACCACTTCTATATATATATATATATGTGTGTGTATAGAGAGAGAAGAAAGAGAGAGAGAAATATATATATATATATATATATATATATATATATATATATATATATATATGTATATTCAAATAATAATAATAATAATAATGATTTCATTTATTGGCCACAAGGTCCGACATATAGGGGACAAGTAAAAAAACTGGGACAGTGGGGTTTTACATAAAAATCGAGTAAACAATATGAATCACAATAACAAAGTAACAATAACAAAGTAACAATAAAGTAACAAGAAAATTACAATAGGGTGGGGGGTGACCAACGAGGGTTCGCTCAGGTACCCCACCAGTCTTGAACGACCCGACGCTTCGAGAGCACCCTGGAAGGGCACCCCTCTCCTCCTCAAATTTACCTACCTACAGCCGCATGACCAGAGTAGGCCCACTCACACGGGCCATTCTCGCCACATTCACCCACTTTTCAGCAAATGTACTGGGGGGCAGCACTTCTCTCTCCACCCTCACCTTCCTTTCCAAGTGAAACTTGAAAAAGTTGATGAGGGATTGGCCGAAGAGAAAAGTGTCTGTCTTCAGTCCTTTCAACCTCGTCCACCATACAACGTCTTTCGCTACTGCCACCAGACATAGGAAACTTGCCTGCCCTTCCTGGCCAAAAGAAGGCGGCGGGTCGATTTCACTATGGACTCGGCTGATAGCCGGATCCGTTCTACATGCGACAACAGCTGTTCAACATAACTCCACAAGTCAGTAATGCACGGACACTGGACGAGTGCGTGCAGAACGGTTTCGTCGCTGTGCGCGCATCTCGGGCAGGTCTGTCTGACAGCACTTCCGTGCCTGTAGAGTTTATCTCGAACCGGCAGTGCCCCCGGTAGCACTGCCAAGCGAGGGATCTTTGGAAATTATCCATCGTCCCCGGCTCGAAGGTCCTCCGGTACAGACTGGTTAGTTCGACTTCGTTGACTCCCAGAGTCACCACTAATCCTCTATAGAACTCGAGAGTGGAAGTTCCACTGACCGCATTGCCCGCCTGGTAGAGGGCAGTGAGTGTCTGGCAACATTCCAGATGCCAGTCACCCAGTCTCGGTCTTTTCTTGACCCAAGACTGCAGCTCAGTCAAAGAAACGAGCTGCGGAAAGGCCCGTCTGACAAACGGCGACCACACCTGTTCACCGTTTAGGCAGAATATCTGGAGATGCCGCAGCCTCAGCGCGTGCCTGCGCATCATTAGCCACGGCATGCCCAGCCCTCCACGTAGAGGGTGCTGGCAGCAGATGGACCGCCTCACTAGCGGAACCTGACTCCTGCACAAGAATTTGAAGAGGAGCCGCTCCAAGATGGCGAGGCGCGAACGGGGGTAAGGGACGACGGTCAGACGGTAGTAGATGACGGACGCGATGTACGCGTTCGCCACCTCCGCCCGACCTTTCAGTGATAGCTTCATCCCAGCCCATTTTTGGGTGAGACTGGCTACCCTGCCCGGCACCACGTCCCAATTCTTATCCACCTGGAGGTCTGGCCCGAAACAAACCCCTAGCAACTTTACCGGTCCGTCCGTCCAGCGCCTAATGACGCTGTTGGACGGCATGGACTTGCCTCTCCCAGTGCCGCGTTGCAAGCCCTCTGACATTTCCGGGTTAAGTTTTGCTCCCGTCAACCTTTCATATTCCTTCAATAAGTTACCGACCACCTCGATTTCTGAGGTGTCCAACACCATCACGGTGATGTCGTCCGCATAAGCCGACACATCCTTTCCGCGTCCCGGTTCGAGCGGGATGCCCTGCAACAGCTCCAGCTTCCGCAGTAAAGGCTCGAGTGTCAATACGTACAGAAGGGAGGAGAGAGGGCACCCTTGACGGACCGATCGGGAGACCTGAAACGGTTCCGAGAGGTGGCCATTAATTTTGACCATCGAGCAGGTGCCGCTGTACATTGCAGCGATCCAGCTTCTGAAGACGGGGCCGAAGCCAGCCGACTTGAGAACAGCCTCCATGTACCGATGGTCGACCCTATCGAATGCTCTCGATTGATCTAAATTGATCAGAGCCCCACCCAAGCCAGGTTTACACCCTACCATCTCTATGATGTATCGCATTAGGTGGAGGTTGTCGTGTATGGACCTGGTTGGGATTGCGCAAGTTTGCGCCTCCCCAACCAAATCCCCGACGACAAGCGCCAACCTCTTCGCTAACACCCTGGCCAAAATCTTAAACTCTGTGTTGAGCAGAGTTATGGGCCTGAAATTGTCTAATGTGTCCCTCTTGTTCTCGTCTTTCCTTATCAGCGTCACTACGCCCCGGCTCACAGAACTGGGAATACTCCCGTTTTGCTGCCAGTTGCAGTAGAGGGTTTCGAGGAGATTGGAGAACAAGTCTGGCTATTTACGTAAAGCTCGTAGGGCAGACCATCCAAACCGGGTGACTTGCGCCTCATGCAGCCGACAAGGGCATCCTGAATCTCGGCTGAAGTAATTGGCCTTTCGCAGCGCCCAGCGTCAGCCGTCGAGAGTTTCGGCAAGCCATCGAGGTAGGGACTGAAGTCCGCCACCATCTCTGACCCGCCAGTTCCCCCGAACAACCGAGCAAAATGTTGGCGAAAGGCCTCACAGATCCTCTTGGAATCGCTCAGCTCGTGCCCGTCTCGGTCCGTCAAAGACCGAATCGTGGTTTTATTACCACGCTGCGCCTCTGCCACGCGGGCCCATCGAACAGCTTTGGTTCCCTCGTTTCTCAGAGCACGCGCCTTAGCTCTGACAATGCAACCTTCGTGTTTCGCATTGAAGAAATGGTCTAATTCCATTCTCGCCGCTAGCACGTCAGTTGCAATGCCACTACCAATAGCCTCGTCTAACTTATCTACCAACTCCCCCTCCTTTCTTTTTTTCTCTAACGCTACTTCTTTGCTAAACTCTATCGACATTACTCTAATCTCTCTTTTGACAGCCCCCCACCATCTATTGTTGACGACTCCCCCTGTCAACTTTTTCTTAACTAAATTGTTGATCTGGTCCCTGTAAGCCTTACGTGCCGGAAATGACATGTTTAGCTTCCAGTAACAAGGTCCTAACCTACGCGTCTTATCTAGGTCGACCATACAGATCACAAACTTGTGATCTGAATAGGCGACCGTTTTAAAACCTGGACAGCTTACACTATTTCTGTCTATTTTCGTAATGAATATCCTGTCTATATACGATCTAGATGACCCTATGCGGTTAGCCCAGGTCCACACTGGTGCATTAGGGAAATCTAGTCGGTACCTGTCAGACAGTTGGAACTGGCTGATCAGGTTCTTGAGGCTTTTGCACCCCCCGCTCCTGTCGGATACTCCCACACAATCCCAGCGTGCATCTAAGATGCCGTTCCAGTCCCCCGCTAACAGTAAAGGGCGAGACGTACCCAGAAAGGCTTCCAGGCGTCTAAAGAAGTCCGGCCGTCCTGTCCCAGTAGGAGCATAGACGGCCACCAGTCTAAAGGCACCACCTTCGTTATTGTTCACGTCCAGGACCACCAACTTCCCGTCCGGGTCCCGGAAGATCGACCTTACCTCGAGAACCAGTCCTTTTCTAAACAGCACTGCCACCCCGCCTCCCATTCCCAGCCGGCTACCAGATGCAAAGATCTGATAGTTGTCGAAAATGGGAGCTAGTGCGCGCGTGTCGGAAATCCTGGTCTGGCTGACTGAAATTACATCCATTTCTATAGACCTGAGGTCGTTGAGCAGGTGACCCTGCTTCCAGGATGATCCCAGGCCTCGAATATTTAAACATCCTACTGTTAATACGGCCATGTTGGCAGGTTAAACAGAGAGAGAGGAAGATTTACTTACCTTCCGGGCTCTTGTGAAGGTCGGGTTGTTCGACCTCCATAGTTGGTGGGGTTTCTTTTGGGAACCCCTTTAAAAGTCTTGAAGTGGGTTTTACGTTCGGGGTTCCCACGTCCCGAGGAAAGCTGTCTCGTATTTCTTTGAATATGTCGAGCGACATTCGCACCAGAACCAAATCTTCCGGCACGCGAAATGTACTCGATTTAACAATTTCCCCCTCTTTTTGTATATTTTCACTTCGTGCTACGAGGGCCATCAGTTCCTTGTTGGCCCTCCTGACGAGCACGAAGTTTTGTATGTTTTGTTGGTGTGATTTTATTTGTTTGCGTGGTTGTGGTGGTGATGGTTTTGGAGGTGTTGTTTCTGTTGTATCTGTGTTTGTTGTGAGTGAGGTGTCTGTGGTTTCAGATGTTTGTGTGTATATTTGTTCTTGCGTCTGTTTCGGTTGTTTGCGTTTGGGGGATTCTGGTGATGGTGATGGTGGTGTTGATGTTGGTGTTATTGGAGAGATGTTTGCGTGAGTGGTGTCTGCGATTTTTATTGTGGGTGCTTTTGTGCTTTGTTGAGTTTTTTCTTTCTTTTCGTGTTTCCTATTTTTATTTTGGGGGATTTTGGTTTTCCCACATTTTCACTACTGGTAGATGACGGGTCTGTGTCTGTAAGTGTGTCTGTATATATCTTTATGGTTTTGTTGGTGTGTGTATTTTTTGGGGGAGGGGGAATTTGACAGCTTTCCTCGTTTTACCCCTGGGTGGTCAATGTTGGTGGTGGTCTTTCTATTGATGTTGTTGTTGGTGGTTTTGCCGGTGCTGGTGTTGGTTGTGGTCCTCGCCCCGGCGTCGACAGCAGTGGAGCCTTTCGACCCCTTGCCTCTTTCAGCAGTTGAGGGCAGAAGGCTCTCAAATTGGTTTTTTTTTCCACAAACAAAACACTGCGGCCTTTTGCCTTCGATCATAATGTGAATGACCGTCCCATTCTAAAGGCGGATGTGGTCCGGGATTGTCTTCACATTCTCGGGCCTGATCTGGAGAAGGATCTCCAGGTCAACCCCGGACTAGGCCTCTCTGGCCGTTCTGGTCACTTCTATAGGGACGGTATCCGTCCCCTCCACAATCACACATCCCAAAAGCCACCATATGTCAAGTCCTGGTGGGATTCTGGGAATGCGGAGACGGGCTGTTCTTTTTCCCATGTGGGAGTGGTACATTATGACCTTGCTGGTTTTGCAAGGAGTCATAGTGTGTTTCATAGCGATGGCTTCTGACTTGAACAACACCGAAATGGTGCCGTACTGTCTGCCCCTCTCTATGTACTGGGTGTCTTCTCTGATGTACCTCAGCGCGACTTCGACATCTTCTTGTGGGATTAACGCTGCCCTTTTGGTTTGTGCTGAGATGCATCTATAATGCACCGTTTTGCGCTCCACTGCCTCAATAGCTTCTACCGGGAGAGTTACGTTGGCCCAAGTTTGCTCTTGCTTGATGAGCTTCCATGCCTGGGCCAACTTTTCATCTTTGTTTGAGAGGTCCATGTTGAAGCATGGCCTCTTTTTTGCTGCTGCCGCAGCAAAAGTGTTCTTCTTGTTTTCGTTGGGGATGTTGTTGTCGTTGTTCTTGTTGGTGTTTTTGTTAGCACTGTCGCTGTTATCATTGTTGTCTTTGTTGCTACCGTTGTTCTCGGTGCAGTTGGTATTGTTGCTATTGGTGTTTTCGCTATTTGTTTTCATGTTAGTGGTGTTGATATTGTTGTTGTATTTGTTATTTTTTCTTTTTTGTTATCTGTATTTTCGTTGTCGCTGTTACTGTCATTTTTTTCAAAATTAGAGTTCTCATTGGTATCATTGGTGTCTTTGTTTACCTTGTTTGTGGTGGTGTTTGTGTTATCAATGTGTGTTAATTTCGCTGTAGCGCTCCTCTCAACTTCTACGTTGTTGTCGCATGACAGCCGACATATCGCTGGGGGGCGTAGCTCAGCTATGTTTTTTTTTCTTCGTAAATTTTTTAACATGTATAAAAAAGTTCAAATATTTGGGCCAAAAGGCCCAAATATAGTTTCCCCTTCACGGGGCAAAGTCTAAGGGCTTATATCCCTTACACAACAAGAAATATTTAACAACAAATAATTTTAACAGGCAAATAAAGCGACTTACTGGGAGCGAGCCAAAAAGACGTCCGAACAGACCAATAATAATAATAATAATATCTCAAAGAATTTCCAAGGATGGTTAAAGAAGATTTGTCCAGGCCCCTTTTTGGAACACCTCAAAGGCGTGCTTGCTGGGAAGAGCAAGAACCTTCCGATAGGTCCTGAATGTCTGAGGCTACAGGTTGCTGCTTGATATTCATTTCAACAAACTTTCCAGATAGATAACATCAATGACTGAGACTCAAAGAACATTAATAATAATAATGATAATAAGTAAAAGGAACGAAGTATCAATATAGCATCCTTATGTTTATTCACTTGTGACGCGCGTTTCGCTATCAAACAGCTCACTGTACAATCTTTATCAACTGGGCCCGACTCTGGAGTCGGTAGCTCATCAGATTTGTGGATTATTTAATGAATATATATATATATTAAATTGAAAAATTCGAGTTAAAATCTCACAATCATCCCCTGTAATTTAATGGGCTCAAAGAACAGATTTCCGGGGTCTTTATAAATCACCATATTGAGAGAAATACCCATAGATATATGTGTTCAATCATAGGGGATCTTCATTTTATAGCGAAACATGTTCTAATTTGAACATGTCCGAATGTTATAGTTATAAGTGGATGCTTAGCACGCTTTAATTTATTCTTTAATTGTATTCCCCATTCCTTCCGTATTTAATATATTCGTCACAGTGGTGGTTGTATATACCCTATGATTGAACACATATATCTATGTATATTTCTCTCTATATGGTGATTTATATATATGTATATATAGTATTAAGGATACTATTTATGGTTATTTATATACTAAAACCTTTTATAGTTATATATATTTTAAACCCTAAACAGTGAAAGACAGTAATTTATTACTACCTTATTACCAGTAAGATAAATAGCTCAATGTAATAACATCAGTTGTTCTACGGAGCAGTTATATAGAAATTACATGAATCAAAGTTCTGTTTAAACCATTTATTAGCTTACAATTGTTTCGTCCAAACCGAGGTTTGGAGTCTTCGGAGCAATTTTTCAATTATTGTTTACATACATGACCTCCTTTTCAACACAAGAGACATACAGAAACATATGTATATATTGATGCACAGTGGGTTGACATCCATTATAATATTTAGCATGGCAATTTACATTCAAAGATTAAAGTCATATCAAAGAACAAAATTAAAGTTAAAATACAACATTGGCAGTTTACCAAGATAAAGCAAGAGGATAGTTTGCAGTAGTTAGTGTATGCAATAGTTACACATGTGGCATGCACGTGTGTCTTGTTTATATAAGATTATAGTGCGGCAGGGTGTAATATGTAATACAATCACTTTAAGCGGGCAATCAAGAGTATTATGGGGGTTGTATTGGTAAAGTATTTTTTTATATGTATGATATAGAAGCTTGTGTGTAGAGAAATATAAAAAATATTAAAAATGTGAAGCAAAATATTTTAATATTTTTAATATTTTTAATATCCATGAGAAGAGCAAGCAATCAGCTCATATCGAACTCAGTCGCCGTGTCTCTGACTGGTGTGTTTTCATATGAGGGAATGAATTCTGTGAGAGAATATCATTATTTTGTCTCCCTCATATCAAGAATTTGAAGACAATTCATTTTCACCTGATGAGATCAATGATAATCGATCATGGCTTCAAAATCTATCTATCTCTTATTGAAACATGTGTCGTGATTAAATGATTGGAATTTTACCTTGCCTTCGGATTTTCATTTTGATACTTATACTCCGTTTTACATCATCTAGCTGTTCCCTTGGATGGAATTGGAGATATACAAAAGCGTGGAGAACTTAATATTGCTAACATAAATTTATTGGACCATTTTACACAACCAATTGTGCACCTTACTATATAACAACTATATACATATATATATATATCACCATCATCATCATCATCACATTTAATGTCTATTTTTCCATGCCTGTATGGGTTAGATGGACCATCCATGATCCATGTTATAATAGAAGTCTAGCCAGTTGGCTGCACTGTACCTTGCTCAAACGGGACTGAATTTTGGATGGGAATTTTACAGCTGGATGCCCTTCCGAACACCAATCACAGTTACAGTCTGGAACTGAGTAGTCCTGTTATGAGACAGGTCAGGCCAAATGATCGCACCATACCATGCACATATCGGGACTGTGTGTTGGCTACATTTTTACAGCTGCTGGATGCCCTTCCTACCGCCAACCGCGTTTACAGTGTGAAACTGGTTGGCACCGTTATGAGTCAAGTCTAGCCAGTTGACCACGCGATACCTTGCTCAATTTGAACTGTATTTTGGCTAGGATTTTTACAGCTGATGCCCTTCCGAACACCAACCACATTTACAGCGTGGGTCTGGATGGTTCCATTATGAGGCAAGTTCTGATAGTAGTAAACTCAGAGTACATAAATAATTTACATAAAACATTTCTTTATTACAGATGAGAACACTACATACAAGGGTCACCTGTGATTGTTGTTAGATGTATAATAATGGGTTAGTGACAATAATCTAACAAGAACAGCAACAACAACCACAACAACAAGCAGCCGAAATTTCCACTAATGTTCAGCGAACTCAATATTACCAATTTCTGGTAGTTGTAGTAATCCTATAACAACAGCAACAACAGCAACAACCACAACAATACTAATGCTCAGCTAAATCAATATTATCAATTTCTGATACTTAGAGACACGTATTAATTAAAACGTTAATTTTCTCTAATACTTAGACAACTCAATGAATGGATAGAATATATAGATGAATATCACTCAGAGAAGTAATTAATGACATTAAACATGCCAAAATATGAATTTAGGGGAGTATAAGTCAGATCGACTAAAATGAATTAGTCTAACTCGTATATTCGTCTCCCCACCACGGTTTCGGCAACGAAATGATCGGTATCATTTATCATTTAATATCACCTCTTATTCCAAAGAGGTCTTACCTGATGACAGAACTAGTTCTTCCTATATACATATACGTATGTGTGCATGTAGTATACAACCTCTCTCTCTCTCTCTCTCTCTCTCTCTCTCTCTCTCTCTCTCTCTCTCTCTCTCTCTCTCTCGCTCTGTTACACTCACAAACAGAAAATCATAGAAAATGTTTGAGAGTGGATGGTTAAATATACACGGGAAGAAAAGTTAACTAATATTGGAGAGGAGAAATTGAAAGAGGGTAGAGACGAAATTTAAATAATTCAAGAAAACAATTAATAAAGTAAGATTAAAAGGTGCTCAGAATGTTGCAAAGGGAAATTATTATAAACTCAATGAACTGTCCTTCTGAAAATCCTTTCTGACAATGAAAGAGAATTGCCATCAATTTTACCTTTACGTGTAATTTGTTTCCTGATTTGGATTAAAAAATCTTTTTTTATCATGTTTTGTTGAAGATATCTGCTATTTCTTTAAATGTGATAAAACTTTGAATTTTGATTTCATTTATAATAATATGTATTGTACAATTGATAACAGGTTAACCATGGAATACAATGAAATGGAAAGACATAATGGTAATCATCAAAAGGGAAAAAGAATAAAAAAGGAATTTAACAAAAGTAAAAACAGAATATATAAAATTAGAAATGAAAGAGTTGTCCCCATATGTATTGTATTAATTCACATAACCAACCGACTATCACAGGTGAATACATTTTGATGGAAGAAATAACAGCGTAGCATCTGTATTGCAGATTAGTATTATAACTTTTGGTTCGCAGTGCCTCTCATAACGGACGTAATGGCCTTTTGGAGTTCTTCATTTTGAGACACTTGGCCTAAGCTAACATACATACATACGTACGTATATACATTCATACGTACACACATACGTACGTACATACATACGTACATACGAACATACATAAATACATAAACGCATGTATATTTATATGTATGAATGTATGTATATATGTATGTATATATGTTTCTCTTTCTCTTAATTTCGAGTACATTTTTGACCGGCCACCTTCCTGGTGGCAAAGTTGTAAAAGAAAAGAAATTGTCATCCTTGAATCGCAAGAATGTTTTGCAAATTTTTAAGGTGCCAGCTATCGCAGCCATTTGTAGTCTAGGAATTAGGGAGCTGCGTTCTTTGTCCACAAATCCAAGTTCAGGCATTCTTGGTCCAACCGGGTGGGAATATAATCTGTAGCTCCAACAATGATGGGTATAAAGCTGAAGGTGTATCTTGGATACTGGATCTGCAAACTTCTCATCAATGGTCCGTATGTATATATGTATGTAAGGGTCGAAGCATTTGTTTGAGGAGGGTCTCTTCTCTGAAGACCGTCTACTGTCCAGCTCTTCTGAGAGTTTCTTACCACTCTTACCACCAATATATATCGATATATATATATATATATATATATATATATATATATATATATATATATATATATATATATATGTATGTGTGTGTGTGTGTGTGTATGTGTGTGTGTGGAGGGGTGTAGGAGTGTATCTTATATATACGGGCCAATACTGGCTGGAACCCATCAAAGCACACACACACACACACACACACACACACACACACACACACACACACACACACACACACACACACACACAGACAAACAGACAGACAAGTAGATAGTCCACTAGTGTGTCTACATATTGTGAACTCATATATTAGAGATGTCTGCTGTCTGTCATTATATGACTCTTTCCTATTGCTGATCAATATACATACGATTTGACAACTAGAGGATTAAACACTATTGCTTTCAAAGAAATCAATAATCATAAAAGAAAATTTACCACCGATCAAAATTTCAAATAATATTTGCTCTTCTCTCAAAATATTATTTCTGCTTTAATTTTTGTTTTTTGTTTTCTTTGTTGATAAAATCAAAGCATGTATTGCTGATTTTAAGGAAAATATTGTTCCTTATATCACTTATAAATCAATAATATTATTATAGATAGACGAATATAAAAAGCTTATTTTACCATTATCATCTCTGTTATTTTTTTCATCATATTTTCAAGTTTTATGCAAGTTTCAAATATGTAACTGCAAGGACGCGTGGCTTAGTGGTTAGGGTGGTTGGCTTACGATCTTAAAGTTGTGAGTTCGATTGGTGGCGGTGCGTTATGTCATTGAGCAAGACACTTTATTTCATGTTACTCCGGACCAATCAACTGGCAAAAATGTGTTTTACCTGTAATTCAAAGAACCGGTCTCGTTAAACTGTCTGTGTCATGCCGAATCTCCCCGAGATTCAGCGTTAATAACGTTTATCCACTCTTATAAGACAGCTCATATTACTTTTCCTTTTAAAAAAAGCACTAGAGCTTATTTTCGGGGTCGGTCTTATATTTTTACAAAAAAATAACAGCCCAAGTGTTTTGATAAAAACATCATTATTTGATAAAAGGATATATATTATAGAGTTAAAAGTAATATCATTAAACTAATGTACTATATTAGTTATCAGAAAGACTCTGGAAATTAATTTTTCCCACAAAAATGCCTTAGGGCTTATATGTGTAGGGATTATCTTGGACAGCAACATAAAACTCGTGCTAGGGATTATTTTTGGAGGAGGTCTTATATTAGGGAAAACACGATTCGTACCTCCGTGTTATCAGGTGTGTGTAACATTGTCGCCTGACAATTATTCTATTACTCTATTATGTGTTACAGCCGACAGTTGGAGGCCACGCAGGGTCACCGCTATTGATGCTAGAGTGTTCTATAGCCAGCTGATGCAAAAGGGAGTTTGTTGCTGCCACCCTTATTTGCGCCTCGCCTCATGCTCTGGGTTCATCTGGAATCCTACTCAGCAGCATGTCAATATACTTTTTGAAAACTTCTACACGCACAGCACGTAGATCTCTCAGATTTTCAGGCATCTTTTCGGATGATTTATTTTTTCAAGTTCTATGTGTATTTCGCCCTTTTATGTAGTACTAGCATTAAAGCCCGGCGTTGCTCGGGGTCATTAAGTTACCAAAGTTAGGTTGCACCACCCATTTTATGGCAGCACTTTTTTGTCTGCCAGGCACTGGGTGAATGAATTGCAGACCTGGAAGCATGAGCTGCGCCACCAGTGACAATTGTAGTTTCGCCTATGGATATTATCTCTGTCCAAAAAAGTGTTGAAATTTATTGTTTCACAGTACTTGCGCAACACGCACGTAGATGATGCCAACCGAACAACAGAGCTGCGATGGAGTTGTTCTGCATGGTTGTCTGTGTGTTTTCTAAATTTAAGACAGTAGGGAGGGTTGTGATATGAGGGAGAGTTAGCTGTTGTTTCTAGCAGGTTTAGTGACCTCATAGAGGATATGTGTTTTCTAAATTTAAGACAGTAGGGAGTGGTGTGATATGGGGGAGAGTTAGCTGCTGTTTCTAGCAGGTTTAGTAACCTCATAGAAGATATGTTTTCTAAATTTAAGACAGTAGGGAGTGGTGTGGGGAGGGGTGTGATATGGGGGAGAGTTAGCTGCTGTTTCTAGCAGGTTTAGTAACCTCATAGAGGATATGTGTTTTCTAAATTTAAGACAGTAGGGAGTGGTGTGAACGGACAGTATCACCATCAAGCTTGGAAAGAGAAAGTAGCAGAAAGTATGAAGTTGTATAGATTTTGAATGGTAGTTGAAAGAGTTTAGCCGTTTAAATGAGAGAGAAAAATCGTAAAATATTGAGTTTTATCTATTTTTTGCGTAATTGTGGGTGAAATTGAAAAGATTATCTGCGTCAAGACGCAATCGAAACTATTTCGAATTCTGAATTGTAAATTTCAATTGAAGAAATTCTATATCGTAGATTTCTATAACGAAGGAGCATGACAACACACTGAGCTTTATAGATTATGATATATGCAATGTTAAGGTGGAGAATTAGCAAAGTCATAATACTTTACGGTATGTGTTCCGGTTTTTTGCACTTTCGTACATCGCTGATATTAATGTTACCTTTCATCCTTTTGAGGTCTGTGAATAAACTACCAGTCAAATCTTAGGATCAATTTTTCCTGTATTACCCCCCCCCCCTCTCTCTCTCTCTCTTTATTTTTTTATTTCTTCTCTGAAATGTGGCACTCTGAGTAATCCTTTCAGCCCTGCAATGCTTTTTATGATGTTCTAAAAATAAAAATTACATGTGTTCAATTTTTATGAAACTGTTTTTCCATTCATATCCCGCACCCTGCTGATTAAAATTTCAAGAACCCGGTGATGGCAAGTGCATTATCTTTCAGTTCAGTTTTCATTATTAATAATATCAATTCGGTCGATTAACAGTATTGGTAGAGGGTCAGACACCATGTTTTGCGATAGATAGTTACTTTCCATAACTTTCTGATTTAAAATCCCGTTCAGGTTAGCTTTGCCTTTTATCCTTAAGGGGTCGATAAAATAAAGTACTGGGTATGCATTGGTGAGATTTAATCAACTTTCCTCCCCTGCAAAATGTTTGGCCTTGTGTTTAAATCAGAAACCAGTATTAATATAAAACTGAGGTCGATGGATTAGCAGTATCGGTAGAGTGTCGGACAACATGATTTGTAGTATATACGTTCCTTAACGTTTTGAGCTCAAATCCCGCTGAAGTTGGCTTTGCTTTTCATACTTATGGGGTCGATAAAATAAGTACCAGTAACGCACTGAGGTGGTTATAATCGACTTTCACCTCCCTCCAAAATTGTTGACCTTGTGTCTAAATCAGAAACCTTTATTAATCTGATTCCTCTGTTGTACTCTTTTCTAATGTGCTCTTCCGTTTCTTCAGTTGTGTCTTATCGGTTTAATCTCCTCGTGCTTATTCCTACGGAACATTCTGAACTAACCCTCGGATTTTCATGTCTGTTTCTAATTTAAACATCATGTACATCACCATCATGATCCTCATCATGATCCTCATCATCATCATCATCGTTGTCATCTTTATGGTAGATTAGCAGTATCGGTAGAGCGTAGGAAAAGATGCTTTACGGCATAAAGTTACGGCCTTTTACGCTCTGAGTTCAAATTCCGCTGAGGTTAGCTTTGCCTTTCATCCTTACGAGTTCGATAAAATAAAGTACCAGTAATGCACTGAGACCGATTTAATCGACTTCCCTTCTCCTAAAATTGTTGGCCTTGTGCAGAAATTATAATTATTCTTTTGCTATCACCTTTGTAACTTCCTATTACCGAAGTTGTTGTTTTTTTACTTTTTATTTTGCTGCTGCTGCTGCTGCTGCTGTTGTTGTTGTTGTTGTTTTTGTTGTTGTTGTTATTGTTGGTGGTGGTGGTGTTGATGCTGTCGTTGTTGTTGTTGTTGTTGATATTGTGGTATGCACTTCGGAATATTCTTTATTTGCCAAGATAAAATCGAAACAGCGAAGTTTTAAAAAGGTTTCCACTTCATTTAAATGCAGATGAGAAATTAAAAGAAATTTTTGAACATTAAACATTGCTGAAATAGTTATGTCTGATCTTTCTTCTAGACTGATTTATTATTGAGACTGATTCGTTTCCAAATAGATATGTGTATTTTTTTCGTTGTTGTGTGTGTGTGTGTTTGTGTGTTTTTGTTGCTTATTTACCTAAATCAGCAATTTTGAATTTTCACCGTCAAAACGAATCTTAGTGTTCTATTTCCATTAATAGCTAATGTTTCGCTTTTTATGTTTCAATTTACGAATGGTTTCCTGATATATTTGTAAATTAAAGTTGTATTGAAAAAAAATATAAATATTTAGCTTCTGTAAATATGACAGTCAGTTATTTGGTTCATATTTAGTTGTCGAACGATAAAGCCATTAGAAATGTAGTTGTTCCTGTTGCTGTTGTTATTACAATCAATCTGAGAATTGTGTTGTTTAATTTTTGTACACAATCACTTTCTATGTGATTTCATTTTCTGTGAAATTGATATGGAAGTTTAAAGATAACTTCTTCAATTGATAGAAGTGCTTTCATACCATTATCAAAAGTTAACCATAGAAATCTATTTTCAGAATATAGAAATAAATTTTGTGTTCTGCATTTTAACAACTTCTCTTTGTCACAATAATGTCTCATATGGACACAAAAAATATATAATTGTAATGAATGAACGGAATACAAAATAGCCTCCAGTAAGATTTAAAATCAGATAATAGCAAAACAGATTAAATACAGAATACCCTCTTTGAAACATAATCCATTAAGCCTGATGAAATTTGAGTTAAAGGTGTAGAATAGATTCACCCAAACTTTAGATACATTAAGGAAGTGGATTTACCTTGTCCATTGAACACCATTTCTCCGTGATTGAAATCGACAGTCGATCGACTTTCGTCAAATCGGACCGAGGAAACAATGTTTCCGTAGGTCTTTCCAATTGCTAATACTATCCATCGGTCGTAACTCCAGGTAGAAGGAACAACGTGAAATAAAGTGTCTTGCTCAAGAACATAATGCATCGCCCGGACCAGGAATCGAACGCACAACCTCACGATTGCGAATCCAATTCTCTAATCACTCGGCCACACGCATTAATTGTGTAGCCTTAATTGACGCCTTTCTTTGAATGCAGTGACCTGTCTGTCAAATTACATATCAACATTTTAGGTCCAAACCCTGAATTGATCTTTGAATATTCTAGAACCTTTCAGACACGTGACAGCATGTTATAAAACCTAATCAAAATATCAAGTCTTTGAAGAATTTTTTAAATTCTTAAAGGATATATGTCAATCAGATGCCGGTTATGTTCCTACTAACTTTTCTAGTTATGACTTCTCTTTAAGATGCAATGTATTACGTACTCTTTTGAACCAAGGACTATACATTCCCAATATATATTTATCATATAGATTAGCATCCCCTAATACTAACGCCCATACAAATGCACACATCACATTACATTACTTTTATTCTAATTAAACGGTGGATTGGCAGTATCGGTAGAGGGTCGGACGCCATGCTTTACAGCATAGAGTTCAAATCCTGCCGAGGTTAACTTTGCCTTTCATCCTTACGAGGTCGATAAAAGAAAGTACCAGTAATACACTGGGATAATTGCTGGCCTTGTGCCAAAAGTTGAAACAATTATTTTTATTCTAATAAATATTGGATTTGTGATGTATATTACCTTTTCTTCCCAAATAATAGGAGGAAATAAGAGAGGAGGAATAAGTGGGAGATGTTGTAATAAGTGTGTGTGTGGGGAGAGGGTGTGCAAATCGGTAATTTTTTCTATTTTGTCTCCATTGATTTTTAAAAAAAACAGAATTAGTCGTTTAGTTTACATATTGAGACCCCAATCCATCATATTTATTTGATAACGTATGGGATTTCTAATAATATACTTTTTTGTCATGTGTAATGTTTTTTAATGTCGCAAGAAAATTGTCACAGGAATGCTACTACTTAAAATAAAATTTAATTGGAGATAGATTAACAAAATTTAATAAGTGTGGGGAGGGTTGGAATTAGAGAGGGTTGGGCGGGGATCTGGAAATTGAATAAGCGGGTGGTGGGGACGATTATTCGAGACCTGATAGTATGTAGTTATGACGTTAAACATATGTAGTGTAAATAAAAAGATAATATCTACAGTTTTCCTTGTGTGTCATATAATAGACTGTTATTTTTAGCGTCAGTGTTTCCTCGCATTTACACAAATGTAGTTCTTAGAGAGTTTCAGCGTTACACTGTGTTACAAAGCTAGTCTTTTCAACTTCAGATACAATCCAACCGATAGTCTTCTAAAACTGTTTCTGTCTACCAAGTTCACTCCAAAAGTATGGATCAACCCGATGCAATGGTAACTGATGCGTACTCATGATATCAAGCAATGGGATCGGACCCGAGACCTAATGAGTGCGAATCGGACCCCTTAACCAAACTGCCATGCTGCGTCCACACCAATTTACAGTCGCAGCTATATCTCTCGCTCTACAAAACACTCTATCGATTTTAAATGTGAAGCCAGAGGTTCAAAATCCTAAATGTTGAGTATAACCGTAATACATACAGGATCATTCCAGCGAAAATTGTCTAAAAATATAATAATTTGATCCCAGATATATTCAACAATGTGTCAGTGTGGCCAATGAAGGATCATCTATGAAGCTGTGTGTTCTATTAAGAATATAAGACAGAATAGCCAATAAGGAATATTCTATGATGGTACGTGGTTTATTCAAAATATATGTCAGAATGGCCAGTAACAAGGATCTTCGGTGTTGTTACGCGTTGATCTTCTATGGTGTCACGTGTTCTATTAAAACAATCATCAGTATGACCAATAAGGAATCTTATATGGGGTTATGTGGTTTATTAAATATAGCAACTTAATTGCTCTTAAAATACCTTGTACCGTCTTAAATAAGGAACGATAGAAGTATAATACTTCACTGGTTTAATCACAGGGAACACACGGTATTTGCTAATGATAATGTCAAGTTTTCAATATTCCATATATAACTTTCATTCTTCTCACACAGAAAAAGATTTTGTCGAGATACTATAATTCTCTTCTTCTTCTTCTTCTTCTTCTTCTCCCATTTATCTCTGGGAGCGTCGTGTGGCACACATTCCATAGGGTCATGTCAGAAGCAAACGGCTCCAATTGATCCGGTTGGATCCCCAAGCGAAACCAGTCGAGCTCATGGATGTTATCCAATCATCATGCTCGGGGCGTACCCCTGGGTCTTTTGCCGGTTGGTTTGCCCATAAAATCTGTCCAGTAATTCTTTCCTGAGACATGCTAACGACATGACCATAGTATCGGAGTTATGATTTCTTTTTTTTAATTCTATTTTTTTTTTCTATAAATACAAAAGAAAATGTTACTCACCGAAGATATTTGCAATATATCTAAGCAACTATTTTTTAAATAAAATTGAATGAAAATTAAATTTTTGAAAATATTAAATTTTTATCGACCTATCTAGACACAAAATTTAAATTGTATTATTTTAGGGAGATAAAAAATTGTATTCTTTTCGATATTATTTGTTTTTGTTTCATTTATTTTTATATTTGCTATCAAAAGTACCTGACGATGGAAAATAAATAGCAGGGGGATGATTTTACAAGATAACCTTCTAATTATTATTGGCGCACGTGCTCAAGTGATATTTTGAATGTCAAACAGATTTAATTGACGTCTTGGTTCTTTTGAGCAAGATCATTGAGCAAGATCTTTAAGCTAGATCACTGAGCGAGAACATTGAGCGAGATAATTGTCATTACATAAGAGTGGAAGGTGTCAGTGAATATTGAAACAAAAACAATTGCTAAAAATATATGAAAAATGTGGTAATGTTGTTAGTAGTCGTAATTGTTATATTACTCTTATCGTTGTTATATATATATATATATATTTATATATATAAACATTCATACATACACACACATTATATATATATATATAAAATTTGCTCCGGACATAACAGCCGTGTCTTAAAGAACCCGCAGAAGTAGAATCAGCCAGATCCATACAAGGACCATGACTCGAGCTACATGCCGGCGAAACATTTGTAACACGAAATAAACTAAGTCCAGATGCATCACTGATTTTTCTTTTTCTTGATAATATCTACACTCTACTCTGATGAATATCGAGTGCTAATTTTGGCATACCGCCTACGGAAGCAACATAGCTACGACTATACACTAATATATATATATAGAGAGATTTTGAGTTTATGTTGGTTGTATACCAACACCTCAGTATGCAGGCTGGAGCACTCGACGAAGTGCGCAGGTTGGTTTGGTTACTCCGGAGTAGTGTAAAATAAAGTTAAATAAAAGTCAAATGATTAAAATTTAGCTTCGTTTATTACTGCTATATATATTTCAGTGACAGCCATCTTTGGCTGTGACCTCTTCAGGCAGTTTGAATTAGTATGGTATAGACAAGTACATATGTTGTTTAGGTGTATAATATTGTCAATACTCTGATATGCCCAGTTCCTTGTTAGGTTGTTAATTCACTGACTCCAGTTCCTCAGTGAATTAACAACCCAACAAGGAACTGGGCATATCAGAGTATTGACAATATTATACACCTAAACAACATATGTACTTGTCTATACCATACTAATTCAAACTGCCTGAAGAGGTCACAGCCAAAGATGGCTGTCACTGAAATATATATAGCAGTAATAAACGAAGCTAAATTTTAATCATTTGACTTTTATTTAACTTTATTTTATATATACATATATATATATATATATATATATATATATATATATATATTTGTTTCATATCTTGTTAGTTGAGCGGGTATCAGAGTTCAAACATTCTCATCAAAATTGACATTTTATTTCTTTTTATCTATAATGACTTTTATCATCTTTGACAAAATATCGTTCAATTCGGCTGAACAAATAAAAAGGGGGGTTGCTGCTAAACTAACTGGAGATTTCTCCGTTATTATGTGATTAATTAATTCAGCAATGATTTTTTAGTAAGCATTTGGCAGCACTTCAAATAGCTAACATAACTCCCTTCTCTTTTATTACAGTAATAATTTCAGTAATAATTTTTACCCGTTGGTTCTTTTGGTCATTCTGTCTTTTTTGTTGCTGGAGCTGCTGTATTATTTATTCCTGCTTATATATTATTATTACTGATATTTCTTAATTTATTATTTTTGCTATAATTTTTGTCGACATCCTCACCACCATTGTTGTTTTAGTCGTCGTCGTCGCCGTTGTTATTATTGTCGTCAATTTATGATCATGATCTTCATTATTATGATGAATTTTCTAATTTCATTTAAGATTTCACCAAAGATATCAATTTATATTATGAAAAGAATATCGATATTTAAAAATGAAATTATGAAATATGTTTTAACATTTTTTACTTGTTAGATTAAAGTATTTTTTGTGTTTTTTTATACATTTATAGGAATTCGTGAGACCCAATCACATTGCCTCATCCACAAATCCGGGCCTGCCACCCGTAATGCAGGCGAGTGCAAGATAACAAAATACTGGCATTTAACTAGCCACTTCTTTTTTATTCCAATTTCCTTCGAGAACTCCAGTGACTTCGATCAACAGTGTGCTGATACTATACAATGAAAATCATTTAGAGTAGCCACACTATAACTATCGATTGTTGTCAAAAATGGTGCTTCTAGTCCGTTTAGCACTTCCCTATCGTTGATTCCTTCTGCAATCTTCACAAGTTTCCTAAAATCTGCCGGTATTTCTGTTTTTTTTTCTTTTTTGCTTCAGACTTCATCATCTTCATCGACTCTCTCTCTCTCTCTCTCTCTCTCTCTCTCTCTCTCTCTCTCTCTCTCTCTCTCTCTCTCTCTCTCTCTCTCTCTCTCTCTCTCACACACACACACACATAAATACTTAATGTTATAATTCTTCAACGCCAGTTTCAAATCTGCTGATGTTTGTTTTGTTTTGATTGTTTTTAGCTTTTGGCTTCTGACTTCGTCCGCTCGCTCTCTCTCTCTCTCTCTCTATATATATATATATATATATATATATATATATATATATATGCAGAGAGTGAAAGAGTGGTACACACACACACACGCGCGCGCATGCATATATATATATATATATATATATATCAAAGGTATATATTGAGTTAGGAACTCAAAATAGTCTCTTACAATAAAATAGCTCTTGGAAAGAGATATTTCTGAGCCGTATATTATAATCTATATATATAAAACTGTGGTTGTCTGTCTGTCTATCGAATTTTGGCACACATCTCCTCTTAGAATCTCTCACGGAATTGCACCGAAATTGCTATACTTGTACATTGAGCCCTAGCGAAGACATCGGAAAAAAAAAATTTCAAATTGACCCACCCTATGTGACGAAATCGAATATAATGTATCGATTTTTGAGCGTAAGTTATCAGTTATTTCCCTTTGTTCTGTTTACATTGAGCGTCTTACGTAAAAAATTACGCTGGCTTTCTCAGCGTTTAAAATGACATTAACACAATACACGAACAGTTCGAACAATAAGCTTCCGTTTTGCTTCATTTCCATTTAAAAGCATTTTAAAACAATATTTTTACTTGAAAACAAGTCTATTTAAAGACTACGTAAAACAAGCAAATATTTCGTCGTTAGGCGTGCAGACAGACAGTCGTGCAGACAGACAGTCGTGCAGACAGACAGTCGTGCAGAGAGGTGATATACGCGTGCAGACAGATAGTCGTGCAGAGAGGTGATATAGGCGTGCAGACAGACAGTTGTGCCGAGAGGTGATATAGGCGTGCAGACAGACAGTCGTGCAGAGAGGTGATATAGGCGTGCAGACAGACAGTCGTGCAGAGAGGTGATATAGGCGTGCAGACAGACAGTCGTGCAGAGAGGTGATATAGGCGTGCAGACAGACATAACTGATAATTTGGTTACGCTAATGTTTTTCTCTGCGTTGCAGTGTTTACATTTTCGATCTTTGTTAATAAATAACCAGTGCAGTTTTTATCCCCAGCATCCTCTTTTGTTATAACATTCGGGTTATCGTTATGTTTTCTTAACTTCATAAGGCATATTGTTGGTTGAGGGAATATTAATCAAAAACACCACATGCAAGTCTGCACAGTAGACACTACAGTTTTTAAGCCAAAAAAGAAACTTAACATTGTAACTTTAACACAGCTACTGAGCGACCCCGAGCAACGCCGGGCTTTACTGCTAGTAAGATAATAAAAGAAAAACGAACACTGACATATACATGTATGTGTTCAAATCGATGAGCTTGGATTGGTATTTCTATTCACAATTAACTTTGCGAAACAACAACAAGTTGTCTGGGTGATTGGTAGTTACCACAATTCCGATTTGTATTTATTTTCTTAATTTGTTCTTAAATTGAGACAAGCGAACCCTATTGTCTATAGTTAGTATTCTTTTCACCTTAGCGAATCAGGTCCCTTACGATTTGAACACATATATCTATATATCTGTGTTCGTTTTTCTTTTAGATTCTATTATAATATACGGCTCAGAAATATCTCTTTCTTAGAGCTATTTTATTGTAAGAGACTATATTGAGTTCCTAACTCAATATATACCTTTCATATATTCGTCTCCGTTAATTTGTTGAGCTATTTCAAATGTCGAGTAAACCTGGCTGCTATTTTTAGTGGTGAGGGTTTATGAGACACGCTAGGATGCCATGTGCGCTATTTTATGTATTTTATATATAGCATACTTAGATGTGTCTAGGATACTAATTCATCACCCACTGATGAGCTTGGATTGGTATTTCTATTCACAATTAACTTTGCGAAACAACAAGTTGTCTGGGTGATTGGTAGTTACCACAATTCCGGTTTGTATTTATTTTCTTAATTTTTTTCTTAAATTGAGGCAATGAGACAAACGAACCCTATTGTCTATAGTTAGTATTCTTTTCACTTTAGCGAATCAGGTCCCTTACGATTTGAACATATATATGTCTGTATTCGTTTTTCTTTTATATTCTATTATATATATATATATATATATATATATATATATATATATATATATATATAATAAATCCCAGCCGCGGCGCCAAGCAGTTTCGCTTCGTGTCATTTGCAAACATTTTCAAATGAACAGTACCTGTAATTTAAAATACCAACTGTCTCGCTGAATCCCCCTAAGAACCAGATTAAAGCAACATCTGCTCAGTCGTTTACGTGCTAAAATTATGAGTTGAATGTTGAATGTTTCCATTTATCAAACTGGCACACCCATCGTCGACACCGACGGCAGACCATTTCTTTCCATTTCTCCTTCACAAATATCTCGCAATTGATTCAATTGTCAAGAACACGTAGAAAACAGAAACATCTACAATGAGATATCTTATTTCATCGGTGAGCTGTCATTATCATCATCATCATCGTCATTGACAGCATCATCATCATCATCATCATCATCATCGTCATTGACAGCATCATCATCATCATCATCATCATCACCATCATCGTCGTCGTCATCATCATCATCATCACCGTCACCACCATTATCACCATCATCATCATCATCATCATTGTCATCACCGTCAGCATCAACGTCACCACCGTCATCATCGTCATCGTCAACATAATCATCATCATCATCATCATCAACCACCACCACCACCATCATCATCATCATCATTATCGTCACCGTCACCACCACCACCACCATCATCATCAACATCAAAATCAACATCATCATCATCATCATCACAATCATCATCATCGCCATCTTCATCATCATTTTCTCTTTTTATTTCCAGTTGTGTTCTCTATCTCCACTTAATGTTTTTCTTCTACATCCCATTTTACAACAACTACCACCACCACTACAACTACCACCACTACTACTACTACTACTACTACTACTACTACTACTACTACTACTACTATTACTACTACAATAACTACTACTACTACTACTACTACTACTACTACTACTACTACTACTACAATAACTGCTACTACTACTACTACCCTCTTCAATAATAAAAAATAATCCTTTAACAAGGAGAACTCTGTTAAATGTCCTCCCTGCTAGTTTCCCTCCTCGGGTCTTCTCTCAGTCTCCACTCTAATGTGTTAACGTTTTATTATAGATTTCAATGGGAAAATCATTATTTTCCTCTCGTATTTTTTTTCCGTGTGCTATGAATTAAAATTACCTCCTTATATGTTGTGAAGAACTTTTTTCACGGAAAAGGAAAGAGAAGAGGAGGGGTTCCTCGGACTTTTCACCCCCATCCCACCTCCAAAGTTTTCTTTACGGTATTTTCCCTTGTTTTTTCGTATTTTTTACCTTCTAATATGCTGCAAACAACATTTTTCCTGGGAAAGGTAGGGGAAAAGGAAGGAGGAGGGGAGGGATCGTCGGACTTTTCGTCCTCCTTCTTCATTCGAAGATTTTTTTCCCATTTTCCCCTCGTTTTTTATTTTTTATTTTTTTTCGTTTTCTGCCAGCTAACCTTAACTCCGAACATGCTGAGCTCACGGTGTTAGGGTTAGGTAAGGGTTGGGATTAGGGTTAAGGTAATGGAGGTAAAGAAAACTCCGAGATGGGGGAAGGACCGAGGGTCCCCCATTTCTCCCTCCTATTTCCTGGGGGAAAAACACTTTGCAGCATGTTCGAATATAAGATTAATTGATAGCACACTGAAAAAAACTGAGGGTAAAAAAAAGGTAAAGAAAACTTTGAAGAGGGGATCCGAGGGAATCCCCTCTACCCCTCCCGCTTCCAGGGAAAAGTCTTTTGCAACATAAGGTAAATTTAATTCATAGAAGACGAAAAGCAAACATCAATAAAAATTATTATTTCCCACTGAAATCGGTGGCAGTGTTCTATAATTGACCGATTTTACTACTAATAATAATGGTTTCTGTTTTAGGCACAAGGCCAGCAATTTCGGGGGAGTGGGGGATAGTCGATTACATTGGCCCCCAGTGCGTTACTGGTACTTTATTTTATCGACTCCGTACTACTAATAATAACGATTTATAATTTGCGCACAACGCCTGAATTTTTTAATTTTTTTAGGGGGGGGGGGGGGATATGCCAACTCCAATACATATCTCGCTCTGTATTTCATCGACCCTGGAAGGATGAAATAAAGTTGACCTCGGTAAAATTTGAACTCAGAACGTAGAAGATCACAATTAAATGCTGCAATGCATTTTGTCCAACGCTCTACCGATTAATTTCAATCCACCGCCCAATTGATTTCTAATTTAGGCAGAAGGCCAGCAAATTTGGGAGGACGGTAACGACAATTAGTTTTACGTTGCTCCAGTATACTCAGCTCAAAATTAGTAACAGCACTAGCTGGAGGCTTAATCCTGCGATGTACTGGTGCTCTGTCCAGCGGGGAGTCATGAACTCCCAGTCGCTTAACGCCACGGAAACTATTGTTCGAATTTCCAGAAGATATGGTTTACCGGGGATATTGTTAATATGTTTCTCACATTTTTTATGAATTAGATTCTTTTCGTTTTAAGGTGTCACATATTTTCAATCTTTATTTCTAACTCTTTGGATTTGCATATATCTATTTTTTGTTTGTTTTCGGTGTTTTGTCTCGTCTTTTAAATTCTTTTATTGCTACCCTTCTATATCTGCTACAACAGTGTTGCTGCTATACACACAGACATCCTCGATCACATTCAAAGAAAAGCCAGTATCGGTCGCTCTCTGATAGCTTTGTAGTTGAAGCTGTGGCAGTGGATACATCCGGCGTTCTTGCCTACATCCTTGACCACACTCACTGCTAGCGGAGTTGAGTTGGCTTTCCGCAAGTGCGAGCTCCGTGAGTGGCTATTCCCGTGCAGCTTCCTCACCATCCTCCGAGGTAATGTCTTCTCCTTCCTGTCAGCAGGACGACGAGGTGGACTGGCTCTTATATTTCGTTTATGTTGGTGGCATGAATAGGTTGAGACCTAACTAATTGGTGTGGGAGTCGCCCAGCAACACTCTCCAGCCACTAGTCCACGGAAGGGTTGTCTCATCTCTCAGCATTTTCTACTACTATAATCCTGGAAAGGATTGTTCTTGTGCCAGCTTTACTCAAGCACTCCCGACTCAGTCACCCCCCTCCACACACACACACTCTCTCATTGTGTCCATCACCATCACCATGCCCCAGGACAATCCTATATCGTGTTCTCAACTGCAGGACAAATCATATTATGCACACCACCCATTCTTCTATATCAAGAAATATCCAAAGTATTGTAGATATGTCATTGCCAAACAACTGGTTTGTTGCGTGTTTATACCATTATAACAAATTAGCAGAGTCGTTAGAATGTCGGATAGAATGCTTTGCGGTATTCCTTCCGGTTTTCGGCTCACTGATTTTAAATCCCGCCAAAGTTAACTTTGCTTTTCATCCATTCGGGTTTGATAAAAAAAAGTACCAGTCTAGTACAGGGTCGACTTTTACTCTATATTCCTTTCTCACTTTCTCTCTCACGTTTTGTGTATTTTTCAGGAAGAAATCTGCTGTATTCAGACAAGCAGCTCCGACATCTGGCAACTGACTTGATAAACACCCACAAAATTATTAACCATCTTGCCAACAACAATCCTGAGTACCTTTTTGATTTTCATGTGTCTAACACACGTGGGCATGCCAACAAAGACAGGAAACAGCACAGCTCCCATGACTTTTGGAAACATTTTTTCACGCCCAGAGTTGCTGAAGCATGGAACAAACTACCTGAATCAGTGGTTATCTTTCGAGACTCTGCATCCTTTAAAACCTCCATGCTTCCTGAGGTTCGCCAACACTACACCTAATACTCCCCCCTCCATACACATGCACAAATCTATATCATGACTCATATACTATTCACTTCCCTGACATTTGTATATTATTCTATGTACTATACACGCACCTTTGATGAGTTGTAGTGCACCTGAACACTACACAATAATTTCGTTATCATTATTATTAGGTATTAGAGACGGTGGAGAACCTGCTCTGGGTTTCGATCTCAGTCAAAGTCTATAGATAATAATTTCATAGGCGGTGGATTGGCAGTATCGGTAGAGGGTTGGATGCCATGCTTTCCAGCATAGTTACGTCCCTTTACGATCTGAGTTCAAATCTCGCCGAGGTTGACTTTACCTTTCACCCTTACGGGGTCGATAAAATAAAGTACCAGTAATGCGCTGGGTAATTGCTGGCCTTGTGCCTAAAGTAGAAACAATTATTATTATTTATGAAGAGGCTTTAAACATGTCCTCGAAATACCGTACGTCAATACGGTACCCATACGACTCCATCGGGGGTTACGGCAACATACTACACCACACCTATTCATCGTATTGTTTGCCTACTCATTTCTGGGATAATTTCAGTCGAAAGGTGTCAACGTATTTAAAAGCAACCTTTGTATTTTATATGATAAACACTCAAATGAGAAATGAAATATTGCCATACCATACCAAAGCATTGAAGAACTGTCTTTCTATATTTCTATATATCTATCTATCAGGTCAGATATATAATTTCTGTCTGTGGAGACAGCAGACGGATATGATGTATGTAGTATTCACTTGACCGTATACTTTTTATTGTATTTTGTTTGTTATTTTTGCTAGGGTGAGGGTGGGGCTAGGTATTGATCTTGTACAGCTAAAATAGTACATTCCCTTCCATTTCTGATTTAGATGATATTGACTTTTGAGTTAATATTGGCTTTCATAATTCGTTTACTTCGTCTCTGTCCAGTCTTGCAGCATATTGAGCAGAGAGAGTTTTTTTCTTTTTATTCTGCATGTAAATGCACGTATCTATGTGTGTATGGATGTAGATAGGTAGATAGATAGATAAATAGTTCGATAGATAGATAGATAGATAGATATCTTTATTTGCTACAAGGAATGGGACATTACAAGACGTGACGGCGGTGGTTTTACATAAAAGGTATATAACTTTAACATTAATAAATAACAAACTATATATAAAATAAAATAAAACAATCAAAATCCCCAATAAGGGGAACATGCTGCGGGGTTCTTTTACACCCCCGTAGATAGAACAACTCTCAACACCAGGAACACGTTTTGTAGGTGTTCCCGTCTTCCCTATTTTTGTCTTCCTCAACCTACAGGTTTATATACAGAGAAGGCCCATTCACTCGGGCCATTTTCGCCACTTTCACCCACCTTTTAGCGAATTTGCTGGGGTGCAGCACCTCTTTCTCCACTCTCACCTTCCTTCTAAAGTGGTACTTAAAGAAGGGGATAAGTTGTTGTCCGGAGAGAAAGGTGCTTGCCCTCAGTCCTTTTAACCTCGTCCACCATATTACCTCTTTCGCCATAGCCACCAGACAAAGGAAAATCGCCTCTCCTTCATTTTTAAATGAAGGGTGCGTGGTCATCCTCACGATGGACCCGGCTGACATCTGGATGTGTCCCCACACGTGACGGTACCTGTTCCACATAATTCCACAGGTCGGTCACCCCTGGGCACTGAACAATTGCGGGCAGAACGGTTTCAATGACCTCCTTGCATCTTGGACAGGTTCTTTTGGCAGGATCCCTGCCAGGGCGTCGCTGCCTGTAGATTTTGTCTCGAACTAGTAGAGCACCTCAGTAGCACTGCCAGGCCAGAGACCTTTGGAAGTTATCCATAGGCCCTGGACGGAAAGCCCCCCCCCCCCCCCCCGAACAGACTGGCCAGTTCATCCTCTTCAATAGCCAGAGTCTCCCCGAGAACATCGTCGCACTTATCGTCCAATAATCCCCTATAGAATGTTGACGTGGAGTCTCCGCTGATTGCCGTTTCCATTTGGTAGAGGGCGGTGAGCGCCAGAACGCACTCGAGGTGCCAGGCGCCCATTTTTGATCTTCGCTTGACCTAGAACTGCTGCTCCGTTAGCAAGACGAGTTTTGGAAAAGCTCATCTCACAAACGACAACTACATCGGTTCACCAGTCAGGAATACCTGGAGATGGCGTAACCTCGGTGCGTATTTGCGCATCATCAGCCATGGCATGCCCAGCCCTCCTTTAGAATGGTGTTGGCTGCAGATGGATCTCCTCACTAATGGAGCCTGTTTCTTCCAAAGGAAGTTGAAGAGTAGAAGTTCCATTTTGGTGAGGTCATCGCGGGGACAAGGCACGACTGTCAAGTGGTGGTAGATGACGGACGCTATATAAGTATTTGCCACCTCTGTCCGACCTTTTAAGGAGAGTTTGGCACTCAGCCCACTTCCAGGTGAGTGCAAATACCTTCGCCATGACCTAGTTCCTTTTTGTCCACCTGGTGATCTGGACCAAACCTGACCCCGAGTAATTTCACCAGTCCTTCCGTCCAGCGTCCAACGACACTATTGAAGGGCATGGGTTGCCTCTCCATATGCAAACCGACAGGCTTGTTCTGGGTTAGTTTCCAATTTTAATTTAGTTTCCGATTACCCCGATTTCTGAGGTTTTCGACACCATTATGGTCACGTCATCGGCATAAGCCGACGTTGCTTTACGCAGTCCTGGTCCCATCGGGATGCCCTGCAATAATTCCAACTTCCGCAGTATTGGCTTCAGTCAGGCAGCACAAACAGAATGTATGATTTGGAATGGCTCCGATAGGTAGCCATTCACCTTGACTGCCGAGCAGATGTTGCTGTGCATAGCAGCGCTCCAGTCTCTGAAGACGGGACTGAAACCGGCCGCCTTGACAACCGCTACCAAGTATTGATGGTCGACTCTATTAAATGCTTTAGATTGATCTAAATTGATCAGAGCCCCACCGAAGCCAGGTTTACACACTACCCTCTCTATGATGTATCGCATGAGGTGGAGGTTGTCATATAAGGACCTTGTCGGGATTGTCTACACTTCCCTCACCAGGTTCTCGATAACGAGCGACAGCCTCGTTGCTAACACCTTTGCCAAAATCTTCAACTCTGTGTTGAGCAGAGTTATAGACCTGAAATTGCTTATGTATCCCATTTGTTCTCATCTTTTCTGATCACCTTTACTACGCCTCTGCTTACAGAACTGGGAATTTTCCTCTTCTGCTGCCAGTTGCAGTAGACCGCTTCGAGGACAAGTCTGAAAACAAGTCTGGCATGCCCATGTAAAACTCATAGGGTAGACCATCTAAACCGGCCTAGGGCATCTTCTATTTCGCCCGCTGTGATCAGCCTTTTGCATCTCTCGTGTTCGAGAGTTGCGGTAGGACGTTGAGGTGGGAACTGAAGTCCATCATCCCGTTCGACACACCGCTCTGCCCCAAAAGTTGTGCAAAGTGTTGCTAGACGGCCGTGCACATATGCTTGGATTCAAGTAGTATGCGTGCGTCTTGGTTTTCCAAAGACCGAATTGTGGATTTGTTGCCACTTTTCACCTCTGCCACTCGGGCTCAGCTAACAGCTTTCGCTCCTTAATTTCTCAGAGCACGTGTTCTACTTCTGACAATGTAAACCTTCGTGTTTCATGTTGAAGAACTGGTCTAGTGCCGTTCTCGCCGCCAGCACGTCAGCTGTACTGCCACTCTTAAGTGCCTCTTCTACTTTGGCTACCAAATCCTTTTTTGTCTTGTTCTTTTCTAAAGCTACTTCCTTGCTAAAGGCTATTAATTCTACTCTAATTGCTCTCTTTAGAGAGCACCCCCACCTGTTGTTGACGATCGGCCCCGTCAACTGGCGTTTAACTAAATTGCTAATCCGTTTACGCATTGGGAGTGACATATTTAGCTTCCAGTCTCCTGGTCCCTGTTTGTGTGTTGACAATGCAGGTTGACAATGCAGGTCACTAATTTGTGGTCTGAATAGGCAACCATGTGCATTTGTGGACAGCTTAATGTTTCCTTATCGTTTTGTCTAATTAGAAATCTATCTAAATACGATCTAGAAGACCCAGTGCGGTTGCTTCACGTCCACAGTGGTGAACTTGGGATATCTAGTCAATATCTATCAGCCAGTTGGAATTGGCTGATGAGATTTTTAGGCTATTACACGCCCCTCTACTATCACATGTTCCTACATAGACCCAATGTGCGTCCAAGATACCATTCCAGTCCTCCGCTAACAGTAAAGATCGAGACGTTCCCAGGGAAAACTCCAGGTGCTTAAAGAACTCTGGTCGCGATGTCCCAGTCGGGGCATATATGGCCACCAGTCTGAAAGCTCCACTTTCACTACCCTTCACGTTTAGGACCACCAAATTGCCCTCCGGATCCAAGTAGATTGTCTGTACTTTGAGATCCAGGTTTTTTCGAAACAAAACAGCAACTCCCCCTCCACCCACTGGCTGACAGAGAGATGCGTAGATCTCAACGTCATCGAACATGGGGGTTAACTGCTGCTTGTCGTGAATCTTGGACTCGCTAACGGCTATCACATCTATACAGTGTGACCTGGGGTCATTTAATAGCTGGCCCTGTTTCCAGGACATCCCCAGGCCACGCACTTTCAAACATCCAGCTCGTACAGCCGCCATGTTAGTGAAGAAGAGTTAGGGAGAGAAAAAGGCAGGAACACTTACTTTTTAGTTTCCTGGAGGTCAGGTTGTTCAATCTCCATGTCCAGATTGGGGGGGGGGGGGCTCATTTTAGCATGACACGGTTAAGGATTTTTTTTACAGGAGACCCCACATAATATGGAAAGTTCTGTCTCATGGTTTCGTATTTGTGGGTGGGTCATTGTTTGGGAAAGTTATCCCTTCTGTTTGGATGGTGGGTTATTTCGGACAGTTTCTACTAGTTTTTTGTTCCTGGTTCTTACGTATGTGTAGTGTGTTTTGCTTTTCATGTGTGCTGTTTCTATTTGTAATTTTCTTTTTGTAGTTGGGGTTTGTGATTGTGGTGGTATGGGTATTTGTTTTGTTGGTGAAGTGTTTGGTTGTGGTGGTGGTGATTGTGTTGTTGGTATGGTTGTGGTGGTGTGTTTATGTCGGTGTTGTGTGTGTGTGCGTGTTTTCTGTGGATGTTTTAGTTTTTGTATTTTTTCTGTGTATTTTTGTTTCTTGGATTTTGGGGGTTCCTCTTCATTCTCATCATTCAGACAATCAGACAAACAGACAAACCAATAGATAAACAATGATAAATATCTTTCTTTATTTGCCACATGGGCGTAGATAGATAGATATATTTCTTTATTTACCATAAAGGCATAAAAAGAAGGGACAAATACAAAGGGGGAGTTTACA
This sequence comes from Eledone cirrhosa, assembly GCA_964016885.1. Lineage (NCBI taxonomy): Eukaryota > Metazoa > Mollusca > Cephalopoda > Octopoda > Eledonidae > Eledone > Eledone cirrhosa. Next base: position 336,235,491 of record OZ024743.1, read on the forward strand.
TATAATCGAGTAAAAAGGGTGTAACATGAAAATAATCGAAAATAACCTCAAAAGGGAGGGAACGTGATGGGGGTTGCACACACCCCCGAAAAAGTGTGCAATCCTTTGCCCGGGGAGCACATGGAGAAGGTGCTCCCCTCTCCTTTACTTCTTTACCTACAGGATGGTATACAGAGAAGGCCCATTTACACGAGCCATTCTCGCCACTATCACCCACCTTTCATGAAACTGCCTGTGGCTAAGCACCTCTCTCTCCATTCTTATCCTTCTTCCGAAGTGATATCGGAAGAAGTAGACCAGACTATGGCCAGAGAGGAAGTTGCCTGACCTCAGACCTTTCAATCGTGTCCACCACACAACCTCTTTCAACATGGCTATTACGCACAGAAAAACCGCCTTTGCTTCCTTTGTGAAGAGGGGAGGCGGTTTGATTGTCATCACGGACTCGGCGGTCAATTTAATCGGCGCCACCCGCGACAGCAGTCGTTCGGCGTAGCCCCACAGATCAGCCACGCCCGGACATTGCACCAATGCGTGCGCAACGGTTTCTTTGTGACGCACGCATCTAGGGCAAATTTTTTTTGAGGGATCCCTGCCCGGGCGCCCGTGTCTGTAGAGCCTCTCTCGAACGGGTAGAGCTCCCCGGTAGCACTGCCAGGCCAGTGACTTCTGGAAGTTGTCCATTGGTCCTGGGCCGAAAGTCCTACCGAACAGGCTGGCCAGTTCGTCTTCCTCCATGTCCAGCGACTCTCCAAGGGTGTCATCGCCCCTGCTAGCCACCAGCCCTCTATAGAATGATGAGGTGGATTCTCCACCGATGGCCTGGCCCGCTTGCCAGAGAGCCCTGAGCGCCTGAGCACACTCAGTGTGCCAGTCTCCCAGTTTTCCGGATCTTTGCTTGACCCAGGACTGTAGCTCGGTGAGCGAGACGAGTCTCGGAAAGGCTCGTTTCACGAACGGAGCCCACACCGGTTGACCAGTGAGGAATACCTGTAGGTGCCGTAGCCTTAATGCGTGCCTACGCATCATCAACCACGGCATCCCCAGCCCTCCTTTCGAAGGTTGTTGGCAGCAGATGGATCTTCTCACCATAGGAGGGCGCTTCTTCCAAAGAAATTGGAAGAGCATGCGTTCCATGGTGGTGAGTGTTTCCTTAGGGCAAGGCACGACAGTCAGGCGGTAGTAAGTGACGGACGCTATGTAAATGTTCGCCACCTCCGCCCGGCCTTTTAGGGACAGCTTACACTTGGCCCATTTCTGGGTTAGTGCAAACACCTTGTTCGTAACCTCGTTCCAGTTCTTTTCCACCTGGAGGTCCGGTCCAAACCAGACCCCAAGCAACTTTACCGGGCCCTCCGTCCAGTGTCCGACGACACCGTCAGGAGGCATCGGTCTGCCTCTCCACGTTCCGAGTTGCAGCCCGATGGATTTTTCCCGGTTCAGTTTCGCTCCTGACAACCTTTCGTACTCCTCCAGTAAGGTACTGATCGCCTCGATACCATTACTGTTACGTCATCGGCGTAGGCCGACACCGCTTTGCTCAATCCTGGTTCCAGGGGGATACCCTGCAACAACTCCAACTTCCTCAGTAAAGGCTCGAGAGTCAATACGTACAGAAGGGAGGAGAGAGGGCACCCCTGTCGAATGGATCGTGTGATTTGGAACGGCTTCGAAAGGTAGCCGTTCACCTTGATCCTAAAACAGATGTGGTTGCTATGTAAGGCAGTGATCCAGCCTCTGAAAACAGGACCGAACCCAGCCGCCGCTAGCACCGCATCCAGGTAACCATGGTCGACCCTATCGAAGGCCTTAGACTGATCCAAATTGATCAGGGCCCCACCGAAGCCGGGTTTGTTGCCAACCCTCTCTATGATGTATCGCATGAGGTGGAGGTTATCGTGAATGGACCTGGATGGGATAGCACATGTCTGCGCATCTCCCACCAGGCCACCCACGACAAGCGCCAACCTCTTTGCTAACACCTTGGCCAAAATCTTTAACTCTGTGTTTAGCAGGGTTATGGGCCGAAAATTATTTATACTATCTCCCTTGTTCTCGTCCTTCCTCACCAGCGTGACTACGCCCTTGGCTACAGAACAAGGAATTCTCCCGTTCTGCTGCCAATTGCAGTAGACCGCTTCGAGGAGTTCGGAGAAGAAGACCGGCATTGCTAAATAAAGTTCGTAAGGTATACCATCGAGACCTGGAGATTTGCGTCTGCTGCATTGGCTCAGCGCATCTCCGATCTCATCAGCCGAGATTGGTCCCTCGCAGGACTCTGCCTCTTCGCTCGAGAGACGCGGTAGGCCGTCGAGGTATGGACCGAAATCCACGCCCCCGCCCGGACCCTCGCCTCCCCCGAACAATCGGGCAAAGTGCCTTTGAAAGGCCTCGCACATCTGCTTAGGCTCCCGGATCACCCGTCCATCTTCGTCTTGCAACGACCGAATGGTGGATCGATTTCCACTCTTAGCTTCTGTCACGCGGGCCCAGCCAACGGCTTTGGCCCCCTCATTACCTAGAGCACGTATTTTACTTCGAATGACGCAGCCTTCGTGCTTTGCATCGAAAAACTGGTTCAAGGCCATCCTCGATGCCAGCACTCTGGCCACATCTTCGCTCTTGATTGCCTCTTCTAATTTACCTGTTAATTCTTTCTCGTTTCTATTCCTATCGGCAGCTAACATCTTGCTATAACTTATTGATTCTGTTCTAATCTCTCTTTTGAGAGATGCCCACCATCGGTTGTTGACGATTGCACCCGTCAACCTCTCCTTAACTAATCTGCTAATCCGGTTTCTGTAAGTCTCTTTTGCCGGTAAAGACAAATTAAGTTTCCAGTAACCGGGACCCTGTTTATGTGTTTTCTCGAGATTGACTACGCAGGTCACTAATTTGTGATCCGTGTAGCCAACCGTGCGCATTTCTGGACAGCTTAATATGTCCCTATCCTTACTTCTAACTAAGAATCTATCTAAGTACGATCTAGATTGACCACTGTGGTTTCTCCAAGTCCAGGTAGGCACAGTTGGAAAATCTAGTCGATATCTATCGACCAAGTTAAAACGGTCGAGTAACCCCTTGAGGCTGTTACACCCCCCTCTATTAGGACATGCTCCTGCATAGTCCCAACGTGCATCCAAGATGTCATTCCAATCCCCCGCTAGAAGCAGGGAACGCGACGTTCCCAGAAAAGTCTCCACACGCTGGAAGAAGTCCGGCCGTTCAGCTCCGAAAGGGGAGTAGACGGCGACCAGTCTCAAGGCCGCACTTTCACTACTGCCAACGTCTAGCACCAACAAACGACCCTCCGGGTCCGAGTGCACAACCTGTACGGCAAGACCCAGGTGTTTTTGCAGCATTACGACAACCCCACCCCCACCTCCAGGTTGACAGAGAGATGCATGCACCTCAAAGTCATCGAAGGTGGGGGCCAGCTGCCGCACGACGCTGATTCGAGTCTCACAGATAACCATTACTACATGACCTGAGGTCATTTAGAAGCTTTGCTTGCTTCCAAGTTGAGCCCAGGCCACGTGCATTCAAACATCCTACTCTTAACACATCCATGTGGGCGGCAGAGCCAAAGGAGAGTGTAGAGACCTACCTTTCCGCTTCCCGGGGTTCGGGTTGCACGACTTCCATGGGGTCGGGGGTGTTGGGTGAAGGGGTGTCTTGTGGTGGTGTGGGGTCGTCAGTGTGTGGTGGGGTTGGGGTGTTTGGAGTTGTGTTGGGGAGGGGAAGGGGAGGGGGAAAGCTTTTTAGTAGGACGCGGTTTATGGGTTTGACAGAGGGTGGTCCTACGTCCTCCTTAAAATCCTTTTTTAGTTTTTGGTAGAGGTTCATTGGGATCTTTATTAATTTTAAATGTGGGTAGTTTTCTGAAGAAACAAAGTTTACACCTTCGGTTTGTACCGAAGGATTATTGTTTATGAGTTCATTTAATTTATTATTGTTTCTGTTGATGTAAGTATAGTGTAATGTCTTTTTTTCGGATGGTGTGAGTGTTTCGAAGAGGGGAGGGGCAGGTTTGGTTTTGTTTGTTGCTGGAGGGGTGTTTTCTGTTTTGTTGGATTGTGTTGAGATTTGGGTGGGGGTTGTTTGGCCTTGTGTGTTTTGCACATGTTTTCTTTTTTTCCTTTTAATCTGTCTGAAGGACTCCGTTTCTTCCTCCGAATTCGTTGGGTTATCTTCAGTGTTGGAGGGAAGAGGTATGTTTGCTGGTAATGTT